>WKFP01014301.1:1630968-1646128 GCA_011057875.1 Pterocles orientalis
AAAAAAAAAAAAAAAAAAAAAAGGAAGAAAAAAACCAAAACAAACCACACTTATTTACTGTGCAGGTGGTTAAACACTGGCACAGTCTGCCCAGGGAGGCTGTGGAGACTTTTAACCAGAAGGGAAAGAAACAGCATCTGGAGGTGGACACAGAGCATAAATAAGAGCAGTGGTTATAGCAACCACATAGCACATCGGGGATTTCATTCCCTTCGAGGCACGCCACTGCCTGGACACTAAAAAGTACCTAGTTCAGCAGTTCACATTTTTTTTTCTTCTCCTTTGCTTCCTGGAAGAAGCTGCCACTGCCCTTCTGTCCTCATTTCACCCTGCAGCCCTCAGCACCCTGGGGAAGGAGGGGTGCAGGAAGAAGGGGCTGTTTGCCAAGCCTGTGGAAGCAAAGCGGAGATGAGTGCTGGGGTGCCTCAGAGGTCTCCTGCTGCACTGCCTGCCTCCTCTCCCCAGCTCCCCTGGAGCCTTAGTGCATCCCCTACGGATACCATCATGTTTAACAACTTATTCCATTGTTGTTTTAAATACAACCTGGGTTTTTTTACTACAAGGAAGGGGAGAAAGGGAGGTCAAGCAGGAATTGTGCCTAACTCAATCAGCTGTGAGAGTTTAAGCCCACTCTGAGAGGGAAGCTATCAGCTGAGGCATCCCTGCGCCGCTCCACAGCAGAGCACAGAAGGTAACCGAGCTCCTCCTGTCCTGCTCATCTTCACCCACCAGCTAAAAGCTGCAGGAGGTTGCTGAGGACCTGCTCTGCCTGCCAGAGCAATGGGGGCTGAGGGAGTGCTGAGCTAATGAATCGACAGAGCCAATAATGGAATCTCTTTCTTGGAATATTTTTTAACTCCAAGAAAATCGCTATCCCCACACATGGTGCTACATCCCTCAGCAAAAACCTTCACTCAGAGCAGAGGATTTCCACCTTTTCTCTCATACCTCAGGATTTCTTCTCATCTGTTACCTGGGGTTCGTACCACATAGAAACTGCTATAAGCAGCACAGCAGGTAGTGGAATAAAAATTTCCTATATATAGTCTGCTGTACAGCTGAGTTATATAGGTTATACATTGAAATGAGGATTTGTACAATTAAAGCCTGTCTGAATGGGAGAAATTACCATTTAGGGCCTATCTTACATACTATAAAGGAGACGATACAAGCAAGTAACAAAACAATACCAGCTCTAGGCACCAGGCTGGCAGCTCCAACAGGCAGAATGAACACAGGCACAATCCTACACACGGTTTGTAGTGTCTTGCTGTTCTACAACTTACTGTAACACTGCTGGCTCGTGCTCTCCTCCCTGTCCACTCATCTCAGCCTGGAGACATCAACAGCCTTGCTGCCCACATCACATCATGCTCTGACCCTTCAGCCCACATTCTGCACTCGGGCACCGTCAAGTCACCAAGGACTCACTCACAGTTTGCACCGTGACCCATGGAAAAAGGCTTTCTATTAGCACCGTGCACGTACTGTGCAGCAGACACACAACAGCACCTGCAGAAGCAGAGCTGGCTCGTTGCTACTTACGCTTGGTTCAAGTGAAATACTTCTCTCACCTATAACCGATACTGAACTGCTGGCCCCATGCCATAAGCCCAGATGCCATTATACTTTCAGCATTACACATGTAAGAGCTACCTGCATGGATGAACAAGGAACTCCTGAGCAAACTCAAACAAAAAAAGGAAGCCTACAGAGGGTGGAAGCAAGGACAGGTATCCTGGGGACAATACAGAGACACTGTCCATGAAGCCAGAGATCAGGTTAGGAAAGCTAAAGCCCAAACAGAATTAAATATGGCCAAGGACATTAAGGGTAACAGGAAGAACTTCTATAGGTATGTCAGCGGTAAAAGGAAGAATAAGGAAAATGTGGGCCCCCTCCGGAAGAAACCAGGAGACCTAGTGACCCAGGATATACAGAAGGCTGAGGTACTTAACTGGCAAGAGCTCAAGCCACACTGCCCAAGTTGCAGAAGGCAAAGGCAGTGACTGGGAGAAGGAAGAACCACCAGCTGTAGGAGAAGATCAGGTTCGAGACCATCTAAAGAACCTGAAGGTGAACAAGTCCATAGGACCTGATGAGATACATCCACGGGCCCTGAAGGAACTGGCAGATGAAGTTGCCAAACCACTATCCATCATATTTGAGAAGTTGTGGCACCCTGGTTATTGATGACAACCAACATGGCTTTACCAAGACAAAATCGTGCCTGACAAATTTGGTGGCCTTCTACGACAGAGCCACGGCACTGGTGGATAGAGGAAGGGCAACTGACATCATCTACCTGGACTTGTGCAAAGCTTTTGACACAGTCCCACATGACATCCTTGTCTCTAAGTTGGAGGGACATGGATTTGACAGAAGGACCACTCGCTGGATAAGGAACTGGCTAGATGGCCGCACTCAGAGAGTGGTGGTCAATGGCTCAATTTAACTGCTGTTGACAGCTCTACAATAAAATACTTCTAAAGCATTAAGGTTGTCCTCTTCAACACAAATTAACAAAACATAAAAGGCAACCTAATGGTGGGTTCTTCGCAGTCAAATGAGATTGTGGGAGCAGTAGGAAGGGAAAAAAAACCAGCCTCTGTCAAATACAAATACTGACATTTGACATACTCGTTCACTGCTTTAACACCAAAATACCAGTCCCAAGTTCTAAATAGCAGTAGTGAGCTAAGTACATAAATCTCTTGCCATGTGTCCTATGAAATGAAAGCTAGCTTTCAAGAGACTTTTGTCCCTCACACTGCTTAGGCATTATCCTCTGGAGCAGGGACTGCCTTGTGTTGGTTCAAGTAGTATCACAAAGGTCTCCTGGTCCCCGACCCATTAGATGCAATGAGTATGAATAGCCAAACTGTTGCACAATAAAGCAAGATGGGACGGCTCAGCATCCTCAGTATAAAGAGGAGACATCGTTTATTTATGGCTGAAAGTGTCTGAGCTGAAGCAGCAGGGCTATATATACATTGGTTATTCATTCCTTAGATCTGAGAGTTAGGGTCTGAGGCCCTACAGTGCTTTCGCTCCAGCTTGACCACCAAGGAGCATTCCTCTTCTGTCTCTTTCCACCTGGACAGCCAGTTACAAGCCAGTAAGGGTTTTACTGGAGAGCACAGTTAGCAGACTGCCCAAAAGACAAATGACACTCTGGAAACAAAGCAGAGGGTACTAGGTAACGGAGCTCCTAGTTCCTCCACTCTTTCCTGTCACAGAAGGTTTATGCGTATCTTGTGCTATCGGCACCTATGCTGATAAAGGCAATGTTATCAGGTACTGAAACCCGCCCCCAGAAACAGCAGTCTACTTGTGACAGGCTATTAGGGACTGCAGTAAGCTTCCCCATTCTGGGGTATCTGGTGAGCTGTCAAACTGCAACATAAAAAAAAAAATAAAAAAAAATGTCCCAAATGCTACCCGTGCTGCTTCAGTTATCGAACAGAGGGAAAAGGTTTACTAGGAACAACGTGAAAAGGCAGTTTTATAAATCTGATCATAATGGTAAATCCATCCCTCTGATATACAGAAGAAGTTTCCTTTTACATTGTTGAGCCACCAGGTACCAACTGCCACTCACTCTGGAAGACAGCAAGTCCTCCTGCTTTGCTACAAACTGGGTCTGCCAGGCAGACAGTCCCAACCAGCACCCAGAGTCACAACCTTCAAGGTACCTCTGTGTTCATCTACTGCTGCCTCCCAGCACTGCCAAAGTCACCTCTGAGACCCTGCCTAAAGCTGGAGGCAGCACTGCAAAACAAAATCCTGGTTGCTCCTCTGTCAGAAGACTCCCAGGACATTCATGACAGAGACATCCCTCCAGATAAAAAGCACAGTTTTGGGAGAACAGCCCTGCTACGGAAACTCAGCTATTGGCTACAAAAGTCAATGTGACAGCTTCAGCTGAAGATGAGATGCTTCCACAGAATGAGACCGATGATTCCCAACTAGCAATAACATTGCTTTTGAAGGGATATAGTAAAACAGATACAGACAACATACTACGGAAACTGTTGCTCTTTTGGCAAGTAATGACACATCCACTTTCAAGTGATGAGGATACACCAGCTCTGCTCTTTGTCTGTTTTTACTGAAGGCTGAGCTTCCTTCCACTCCCACAGCGTCTCTTCCCTCCACAGCTTCCCCGTGGCTGCTATCTGCTGATAAGTGACTACATCATCCTTCTTTTTGCCTGCTCATCAGCAAGAGGAGGCTGGCTGAGCCTAACCAGGCAACAACCTCTATTACAGGCAAGGCAGTGTCTTCTGCTCCTCCACACACCCTGGCCAACTACAAGCACTTTGTTTGATCACATCAGGTTTTCAGAGAACAGAGTTGTTGCTAGGCACAGGGGTCTTTCAACGGCTGCAGAGGACTGCAACCTACAGCATCCCACAAATGTGGCAAACACGTACAGGGCAGCAACGTGCCTCACAGCAGCCCATTAATCTCACCATTCTTAACACACTCCTCAGCTGTGCTTTTGCAGCCCGGGAGCTCACGCGTTCATTCTGGCTGCAGACTGCTGCTGTAGTTTTCTATTAGTTCCAGCATTACAGATAACCTGAGAGCAAGTCCTTTGGATTATCACTGCATTCAAAAGAGGACTTGCAGCAGCCTGCTGCTTAATTTTTCCTTGTGGCTAGATGCAGAAGAAAGCTAAGTGGGGAGTAAGACAGCAAGAAAAAAAAAAGAAAAAAAAGGGTTTTTTGTTGTCCATTCTTAGTAGCAACATAGCTTTTTTTCTTTATAGGTTCTTTCCCACCCTTTTTGATAGAGAGAAGGCATGGCCTAGGTGTAAAGGCCACTAATGGCAAGGTGGCATTGGACTTAGGGTGAGGGTGGCGATGTCACTCAACTAAATTAATAAAGGCCAAATCCAGAAACATCACAGGTGCCACATGCCAAGCAGTAAAGCATCCAGCCCTGAGGTTAAAATCCAGAACCCAGAATTACGTAGCAAGGCTCCTTGTGGAGGGTACACAAGGAACAAGGTACTTTGGAATGGCACCCAACAACCAGTCCACGGACCAGAGGAGCTGAATTAAGAGGAAAATTCTGTGGGAAAGATGAGAAATTTAAAAAAAATTTGCAGCAACTAAGCTTCAGTGCCCCACTGCTCCACAGCCCAGTACAAAACACTATGCCAGCATTTCTTCCAAAGGCAGAACAAACGCCCTCTCCGTGCTATTGCCAGGGACGTAGCATTTGCAGCAGTGTCATACTTCACCCCATCCACTGTTGCAGACTCATTTTGAACTAGAGAATGGGGGGGACAGATTGACATTCCTCTGCAGCTGAAGGGGATTTGACCCCAACACCTCCCATTCCAGAGGAGCACAGCCTAACCACGGTGCTCACACTTCACCCCCATACTATTCACAGCAAGCAAGGTGGGTGAAAAAAAGGTGCTTCTAAGTTGTAGTCACCGCTCCAAGAAATTCTGACACTTTTTACATAAAACATTCCCAAGGTAAAAAGCACCAACAATTTCTCCAGGCAAGGACAAGAGCACAGGATTCCCCTTCATTTCCCTCTACCTTGCCCACATTAAGGTACCAGCTGTTATGTTGCATGTTATCCTTGCTCTTGTTTTCCTTCCAAAGCATTCCAAAGGTAATATCCTGCGTGCATGAAGGCACGCAAACAAATTCTTCCTTCTCCAATTCTAGGAAGCTACCACAGTAGCTTATGCAGTTTGATTTCGTGGACACTTTCCGAGAAAGAATATTGTGTGCCTACCGTATCAAGCTCTTCGCAGACGGGCAAAAGGACATTAGTTAATTCATCTTAATCAGACTAGCATGGCACCTGCTCAAGGTTCAGACTTTTTGAGAATGCAAAGAAATATTACGTGTTAGGAACTTCCTAGGTAGAGAGTAAAGATGCACTTCTATGTCAAGAAAACACTCCGTGTTTTCCTGTTTCCTCCATGTCACTATTTTGGACATGGCTTTTTCAGCTAACTCTAATATTGCTGCATTGAAACTCACCCAAAGCCTAAAGGACTGTGAAGTTGTGTTCCTTTTAAAAGGATATTTGTAATATACACGGACACTAAGGTGATAAAACCATAAATACATGTGCAAACCATACATACAGTGCAGGCATGAAAAACATTTGCTTTGTAAATGTATGGCTTATTCAGGAAGGGAACTTTTTCTTCAAACGGGCACCCAAAAAGCACAGACACCCAGATATGATGTAACTTGCCAAACAGACCTGGTTCCTGTTTCCATGAAGGACACCAAATGAGACATCACTCCCTTCCTGTGGGTCAGCTCCTTGTTTTGTTTTCCTTCCTCCTCTTGAATAACGTACTAGTCAAAACACAAGCCATGGTAGTTCAGAACTACCACAGGAACTGCAGGAATCACCTGTGACAGCCTATGCCCTGTGGTATACAAGTCAGAGCAGATGGCCACAACAGGCTGTCCTTAAATCACAAGTTCATGGATTTCCAGTGTATGACCCATCAGGCATCTCATCAGGCTATGATTAAATGAAAGAATTCTCAACAGAATAAATTATCCTTGAGCATCTCTTCTAGGCACTCAAAGTGCTACCCAGCAACACACTACACAAGAAAAGAAAGCCTCTTGCAGGCAATCCACTGGAAAGTTATGTTTTGATTTCTACAGACACAGAAAAATTTGTATGCAGCAAAAAATAATACAACTATACAAAAATAAACCAAAAAAAAGGATCTATTTAACCTATTCCAGGCTAAAGTGGATATAGTCTGTTGAATTCACGAGTCACATTTCTATTTAGTAAGCCTCACTAAATCATGTCTGACAGTTACCCTGTAAATAATTTCCGTTTCAGAAAACTTACCTATTACAATGACAAATGCGAAACTAGCCAGTGTCAGTGATGATCCACTGTTAATCATGTTGATGAGCAGTTTGAATAGAGGATATAGCAGCAATAAGGCCCAGAAAAGCCAGTTCAAAAGTGTCCATGGTCGCTGGGGTGGTACTATAGGGACTGCTGGGTAGGTTCCTGTTCGGTAGTATTCTTCCTGGAAGGCATCCTAGTAGAACAAAGGAGGGCAACAATTAAATCCACATCTGCCAACAAAACTAGCCATTCCTGTCTTTGATGTTCCTCTTACTGCAGCCTTGTAAGCGAGGGGGAAGATCAAAGACCAAGTCATGGCTGGAAAGCCTGTACTTTGAAGTCAATGAACACATACTGCTGGTGAGCCAGAAGTGTTTGGGTTACATGTTCCTAATGTTTTCTCACACCACTGCTGTAAAACAGCATCCACAGCCCTGTCAGAAAAGGAGAGCAGACACTCCTCCAAAGAACATGACCCTGCTTTGTCCCATAGATGCAGTCTTGTTCATCTCGTTCTCACAAGGCTTACGGAAGGATGTTTGGGTGCTGAACTTCTCTACAGAGAGCTGAGCGTGCAAACAGTTTAGAATCTCTCACTGGTTTTGACCAAAGGATTCTCCCTTTTAGTATAATGTGAGGAAGATACTGGGGTGGGGTTTGGGGTTTTTTTGGTTTATGGTGTGTGTTTTTTAAAGCACGGAAGACTCAGAATTTAGTACCTTCCTCTAGAGCCCCAATGTGTGAATGGCATTGCCTTTAGCAGTGTGATCAACCCAAGATATCAAAGTGGGTGGGGAAAAAACCACTTCCTCCTGGTCCAAAAGCAAAAATTATTAATCTGGGTTATCACAGTTGGTTAATTAATGAAGTCAGCATTAGACTGACATGAAAAGGAACCTCAATGTAGTCAGAATAAAGTACTAAATTTCTTCAAAAAATTGAATGCTTCATGACCGTTTCCAAAAATTCTGGCAAAACCAAGATTGTCCTAATCAACCACAAGTAGATTATTTCTACTATGCTATGATTTTACATTTACTTACACTCCAGCTGACACAGACAAATCTTTAATTATTTAATGGCAACTTGAGCAATTACAGGCTGCCTCCATTTTATCTATTTCAATGGGAACATCTAGCTTTTAAGATATTACACAGTAATTAAAGCATTGTGCTCTCTTTAGTGAGATTAGAAAAATTATGACTGTTTGCGCATGTGAGCCAGATTGTACTGGGAGCATTATGGCCAATTAATTAGCTGTCTTCAACAAATTATACAGTGTATGAAATTTTCTTTATGGTGCCTTGAGGATTTGGTTTATGACTGTTATAACACCGAGCTACTAATCATCAGTAAATTGAATTCTACTATATACAATATACAGTTCAGTTTCTTAATACCAATATTACCCAGAAAAGTTAAGAATTTCTGACTATTATTGGTATTGCCATTAGGGGGCCTGTTGCTACACAAAGCAGGACAGACTCGCTCAAAACAAGCCCAGCAGTTCTCCCTTTGTTGGCTCTGCACAGCATTAGGGGCAGAAAAGCCTGTTAACTACATCTCATCAAGAGGTTTGAGACGGAAAAAATATACAACAGGCAACACAATGTTAATGCCATCACCTCCACTACACATTTTACACCATTGTGGGGAACAGCTCTTCAGTTCAGTTACATTCACATTCCTTGCACAAGAGGTCTGTGCCTATGGCACCCATCAACAGCTCAAGTCAGCATTTAACCCCATGGTGTACCTCAACATTTCTCTCAATCACCTCACCCAAATTAAAGTTCCTTTCATTCCTTTTTTCAGTTTGTAATAACCCCACCCACCCAAATATCCTATTCAGACATGGAAATGTGCTCCCTCTAATGTCACCACCAAATCTGAGTTATTTCCAACAGTGGGGTGAACAATGCAGTGGGGGGAAATCAGGGAACATCCATCATCTCGTGAGAGGCTAACTGGATTCTTCCTCCCTGCTCCCACCAGGGAGGTCTGACTGCAGAGGTATGCCACGGCCCTTCAATGAGGAAGCCCACAAAGAAAGAGTACCCAAAAATATATCCTTTGTTCCCAAACACTGGAGTTCTGTACACTTCCCGTCTTCAGTTATGCTTTGCTAATTCCCTGGGGCATTTCAGCATATATTTTCATGACCTGTTTTCCATGCTTCTCTTACAAGTGAGAAAAGTTAGAAGCTCGCTTTCTTTTTAATGGAAATTAAGATTCTCAAGCAGAACTTCTATTTCAGGCGCTGAAGCTGTAAGGAGATGAAAAAAGAAATCAAACACGCAAGTGCGAGCAGAGTTGTGACTGTGACAGTACCTCTTCAGAGCAGGAACTAAGATGTTCAACACAGTCCTTCTTAAAGTCAAAGGGAGTCTTTCTAGAAATAGTAGTTGAGAAAGGAAAGGCAACGTACAACCCAAATTACACCTCTGTCATCATATGGCATTAACTGATAGAATGCTGGCCAACTGTGGAAAGACAAAATTCACCCCGGGTGAGGAAGAAGCAAGTGGTACTGTAAGGTTGGAAAAGGAAGGAGACCAGTGTTAGGTTTAGAACAGCATGGTGCCGTTGTTTACGTGGCAAGGCCCTGTTCATTGCATTCGCAGCAGTGGCTAAAACAACTAATGAAGTGGCAAGTAGCAAGAACATAAACACATTAGATTTCCAGTATCTCATATGGAGGTACATGCAACTGAGATCAGGCAAAGAGGTAAAAACCAACAGAACAAGCTTTTCTCAAAGACCCTCACTCCTTCACTAATGACAATTAAAAAATAAAAAAGGCAATGTCCTTTCATGTCCACTAATTGTTCATTTCATTACTCATTCGTAACAACTTTGTGTCCCTGATCATCACAATCGCACGGCACTCCAGCCTTGACCTCAGTACCTATGGCATGTCCCTGTCCTGGATTCGGCTGGGACAGAGACTTTTCTTTTTTTCTGGGATTGCAGTTGCAGGACTCTCCCTGCTCCAGGTTTGTTAGCTGGGAATGGGCTGAACCTTGGTCATCAGGTGGTGAGCAGTATCACTGTGTATCACTCATTTGTATATTTGTATATATTTTTATTATTATTATTAAGTATTTTTATAATTTCAATAATATTATTTCAATTATTAAATTGTTTTTATCTCAACCCATGAGTCCCTTTTCTCTTTTACCCTTTAAATCTCTCCCCCATGCCTGGGGAGGGGGGGAGAGGGTAAGCGAGTGGTTGTTGTGGTGTTTGGCTGCCAGTCACAGTCAAAACTATGAAAATGCCACACAACCAAAAAGGTTTTAAAGGAAAGGAAAGCTGGACACACATTCCTTCTTCCTATACTTAAATAGGAAACTATGGATTTAACCAGCCAGCAAACTAAGTTGTTATGAAGAAAGCAGGATAGATGTAGGCTCTAGAAATAACTGACTGTTTGCCAGAGAGGGAATAACATAAAAAACTTGAAGTTAATTACTGCAAACTATGTAATAAGGGATTCAGGAAAACAATCATCACATTCTCACGATTTATGTTCTTGTCTTGGGAATGTCTAAACATTTCTTGGGAACATGAAACAGGGTTAAAGCCGCAGCAGCAGAAAGTGGCCTTTTGCAATGTTCAGCAAAAGGACCATTTGCATGTATACGCTGTAGAGCGAGCACGGGCCCACGGTAACACAATCATGCCTTTCTGCAGAAACTCGTTAGGGGTCGTGTCGGAAGCAGGTGTTGGTGGCATAGCTTACAAGAAGGGAGATCAAAGGCAAAGCTAGTAGATCTACACCTGCGGTCTCAAAGCACATTTGCTTTTCACATTCCTGTAAGCAGGCTGCTTAGAGGGGCTACGAATGAAACCAGAAACAGTCACTGCTTGAAGCAGAGAAAGACCAGAACACAGTCAATACAGAAATGCTAATGTGGTGTTCTGGGTGAAATACAACAAAGGGCACAGCAGAATTCTACTGCCCCTGAGAGAGGAAACCAGAGTGTAGCTATATTCTATCCCTTCTAAGTCCAAAGCACTGCTGTATTCCAATCTGAATATATAACTTAGATCAATTTATTGCAGCAAACTGAGCTGCCAGGCCCTCATGCCTTGCATACCTACGACTCCCACTGACTGAAATGGCAGTGCTGTGTGTATTCAAAGAGTACGTCCCCCTATCTTTATCTCCCATGGTCATAAAAACAAAACCCACAAGAAACAGATTCTGAAAGTCTGAAGGGTGCACATGAAAGTATTTGGGAAACAAAAATCAGTAGGCATCTACAAACACACAGTCATCATTATTCAGCCCCAATCCTATGGAATTAGGAATCTTAAATGCGCACCTTCCATGCAAACAATGTGAAAGCAATTTATCAGCCTGTCCTATTAATGCTGGATCTTTGCCTAGGTAAAAAAAAGCAGGGTAAAATAAGAACAAAAATTTTAATACACTAAAGCAAAATATACCTAATTTAGCCCATGAATTACTGCTTGATTTAGGAGGTGCCCTTAACAGGAATGAGGTTCTTCTACCAACCAGTAGGTACTTGTGGATTTTGTATCCTTATGCAACTGTCAAAAAAAGAGTTTTAAAACTACTCTGTTGAGGCTTGCTTAGGTTTTCTTTCTGTTGCACTTTAAATGCAAAATAAAGGCAATCACAACTGACAGCACAAGACCAGTTTGTGTCTGGAGAAATAGAGCACTCATCCTTAAACAAACCAACCAACCCCAAGCCCCCAAAGCAGAAGCACTACACACACACACCGTAAAGGTCTACTACCAGTAAAACTAACCAAGCACTAGTGGCTTGCAAGTGCTGTCTAGACAAAAAACCAACCTTTTCTTGATACAGTTTGTGGAGCCAGTTAGAACATTCCTGCTCATCTTCTGGGACTTCCTCTAGCGGAATCCGCCTGCCAATGGTAAACAAGAGAAACTGAAAAACATTAAATACTTTGGCTCCTATGAACAGCACTTACATTGTACAGACAGATTGTCCATCTGACAGGAGACTCACTACGTTTTTGACTTTTTTTTTTTAATTTATGGTAACAGCTCCCAGATCAGCAAAGTATAGTTTGCTTCTAGAGCCACCTTCAGTTTTCAGATGTATCTGAAACACAGAAATTTGTCTGAAATAGTAATGCATTATGTTTAAGCTCAGTAGAGTCACTTTCTAGATACAGGTTTGCAATTTTCTGTTTCCAAACAAAGTTTTTGAATGAATTACTTTCTTACTCCACTATGGAGTTAAAGGCTGTATTGAATCAGCTAGGCATTACAGAGAGAAAGCAGGCTATTATCCTTTTGATAAAACAAAGTTTCCATCAAAGTTTTAACATGAATTTTGGTCAATAATCCTGTGACAGAAAAAAATCCTCCTGTATAGAAATAGTAATATTTAATAATTCGACATTTTTCAAAAAAGCACATATTTTAATTAATATACATTAAGAGCAACATCAAATTAACTTCCTTAAGTACAGAAGAGAGCACTTTTCACAGCCAGGACACTCTTGTTTGCAGTTAATAAATTTAGAGGTGTGACACTACTGTTTTGTTCCCTTATATAAGAAAGCTGTAAGATGACAAACATTATTAGAAGTCAACACAATTTAAGCAGAGACAAAGAAGGCTATTCACATTTTACAAGCTTCTACCGAGTGCAACACCTACAGCACTTCACTAAGCAAATATGGAGAATTTTGAAGAACATCTGTGATTGTCCCCAGTGAACTGCCAAAACAAATTTTGCCATGAGTTTTATGCTGCCCATTAAGAGCTTTTCAGGAACCCCATAAGGACAGAAGGGCAAATAGGTAGCCCAAGTCATAAAATGCCATTTCCATGTGCTGAGAAATTGACTTGCAGCAGGCTGGAAAGATGTAGAGAGAGACATACCAAGATGCACACTGTTGAAGGAATGGCCCACACAGGGAGGGGAGGGCCAGCTGCTCCTCCATGAACACTAGCCAGTCGGGCTACATACACCAAACACAAGGCTGAGCTACCCATGAGAGCCAAGTGGGAATATAAACTCATGTTGCATCCATGAGGAATCACGAGAAAGTTTATTTTTTCCCTTGGGCAAAAACAGTTCTGAGGAAAAGGTTTTTTTAAAACAGGCAGAAAAGGGGAGGTAAGAAGAAGAGATCACCCTGTTCCACCTCATGTTGGTACCCAAGATAAACAAACTGGACCAGCCAACTATAATAGGGTTTTTATGAATTCCTGATCACTTGTGGGATCACTTCTAGGCTCCTGTATTCCAACCCTAACCCATCACATACCCTGAGTACCTGCAGCATGGGTGCGGCTAGTAGAACTTGACCTGGGAATAAGGGCCTTGGAAGCCATTGGGGTATTCATCACTTACAGAAACATCAATTGTACAGAATCCAGGTAATTGTTTTTTCATTAAACAATCGCCTTCTTGGTAGGGAGAGAGAGGCAATCAAATACATCAACAACTACACCAAAGAGAGATGGGAACAGTTCTGAGACTAGCCTCCACCTGGGTGGGAACCACTCTGCCAGAACCAGATGTAAAGCCACTCCATCTGAACACCTGGTAGATGTTTGGTATTCTGGTCAAATGAGCAAAAAGAGACCCCACTGTTGCCACTGAGCTGACAAACAGACACAAGAATAACAAACAAAAAATCCTGTAGAGCTTTATAGGGTGCCCACATATTTATAGTCACAGAACTTTACCAGAAACCCTTCTCATCCCATATGAGTTTTTATCTGCAGTTCTGTGAAGCCAGTTTGGTAGAGATCTGCTATCTGTTACCTACTCGAAAACATGTCCTTACTTGTGCAATCGTGACTGCAAGTACATACTTCTGTATGGCAAAAAGGAATTAAAATACGGATTACTTGCCTTACATATAAATCTGCATGATATTTCTTTCCATTTAGAACTCCCAGCAATGTTGGATTCTCGTTATTTCTAAAATTGAGGGTAGAATCATAGACTGCAGAAACTACAAGAAGAGAAACAGGTTATGTGATTACTGTAGTGATAGAATGGAAATACATCATTCTCTCTCAAAGCAAGGACCATAATTAAATACAAAGTCATCAGCAATAGCACCATAGTCTGAGCTGTCACCAAGGTAAAGATGACACTGAAATATTCACCATGCACTTTTCAAGAAGCCAAATAACCAGTGACCCTTTCAGGAACTGCACCAGTGGAATGGAAGGGTTTGCTCTCCACCCTTGCCTCCTTCCCCATCAGCTGCAGAACGTTGGGCACAGGGAACACAGTTACACCTTCTGACAGTTAATATACCTAGGACATCCTAGGAGTCAAATAGCTGAAAGACGGCTTTCTCAATACACTGTGAATGACACAACTGCCCCCAAAATCTGGGTAAATAGCCAGGCAGATACACACTTCATAAACAACGAACAATACATACAGTTTGACTAAGAATGGCTAAAATGTGTGTGAGATACATCCTACAGCAACAGGGTTTAATGCAACCATGAATCGCTGGGATTCAAAACATCCTCCCCTTCACATCCACTCTTTGATAAGGGAGGCACTTGCTATAGGGCAAAGGCAGATACAGAAAACCACAACAGGTCCTGTGTGAGCTGGGATCTGCTACAAAAACATGCAGCTGTGAAGAAGGTAACATTCAAGTTCCAGAAAACAAAAACTGCAATCAGATTTTCAGCCTCGAGAAAATACTGTTTCTGCAGTTCAGGACTGCCCTGTAACAGCAAACATATTTGCAACAGTTGTTTGTAAAACTAAGACAGCATGAACAAGCAGTTTCTACAGAAAAAGTGTTCAGTGTTTTAAACCACATAAAGTGTTCAAAAAAAAGAAATTCTAAGGTATTCACCTTCAACAACAAAAGGGTTTTTTGTCACAAAAGTGACCAATATGTACTTCATTGTGTAGCTTGTTGTATTCTAGGTTTTCTGCTCTAGAGTTTTGCAATAATGAACATTGTGATGAACCGTTATTGTGAAAGCTCTCAACCCACCTAAGAAAGCCTTTTATTACACAGAACAGATTTGCTTTTATTTTTGAAGCCTCTCTACCTCAAGAGGTAAATATGGCTTGGTCACAACATTCAGCCCCAGAAACCCACCACGACATTTGTTATTACAAAACAGAATTCATAGTGCAGAACAGAACAGCCTGGCTTCGGTGCTGCACGGAAATCCTGAAAGCAGAAGCCAAAACCTTGCCACTGCATACTGACTGTATCCCTCATTAACAACTCTATTTTTTCCCCTACTACAGTTGGGTTTTTAGCCCATACTCAAAACTACAACACAAACC
>WKFP01014301.1:1657131-1722271 GCA_011057875.1 Pterocles orientalis
GAATGGCTAAAATGTGTGTGAGATACATCCTACAGCAACAGGGTTTAATGCAACCATGAATCGCTGGGATTCAAAACATCCTCCCCTTCACATCCACTCTTTGATAAGGGAGGCACTTGCTATAGGACAAAGGCAGATACAGAAAACCACAACAGGTCCTGTGTGAGCTGGGATGCTGCTACAAAAACATGCAGCTGTGATGAAGGTAACATCCAAGTTCCAGAAAACAAAAACTGCAATCAGATTTTCAGCCTCGAGAAAATACTGTTTCTGCAGTTCAGGACTGCCCTGTAACAGCAAACATATTTGCAACAGTTGTTTGTAAAACTAAGACAGCATGAACAAGCAGTTTCTACAGAAAAAGTGTTCAGTGTTTTAAACCACATAAAGTGTTCAAAAAAAAGTTTCTTTGAACGCATCCTTAGAGACACTATTTAGCTAATGTCACAAAATTACCAGAGATAAATTAATTTTCCTGACACTGAAACCAATTGTACATCGTGGTAGAAATTCTAAGGTATTCACCTTCAACAACAAAAGGGTTTTTTGTCACAAAAGTGACCAATATGTACTTCATTGTGTAGCTTGTTGTATTCTAGGTTTTCTGCTCTAGAGTTTTGCAATAATGAACATTGTGATGAACCGTTATTGTGAAAGCTCTCAACCCACCTAGGAAAGCCTTTTATTACACAGAACAGATTTGCTTTTATTTTTGAAGCCTCTCTACCTCGAGAGGTAAATATGGCTTGGTCACAACATTCAGCCCCAGAAACCCACCACGACATTTGTTATTACAAAACAGAATTCATAGTGCAGAACAGAACAGCCTGGCTTCGGTGCTGCATGGAAATCCTGAAAGCAGAAGCCAAAACCTTGCCACTGCATACTGACTGTATCCCTCATTAACAACTCTATTTTTTCCCCTACTACAGTTGGGTTTTTAGCCCATACTCAAAACTACAACACAAACCAAAATCTACTTCAAGCACAATACTCTCTCCATACAATATAAATAGGAATTCACTTTTTTGAATAAAGTATCTACCTTCATTTTTAAGCTTCTTAGCGTAGAAGGATTTTACTAATCTACTCTAATTTACTAATCCAACGTAATTGAAGAAAGACAAGAGCTCAATTTGGTTTATACAGGGTAAGCTTCTTAGTTTATTCTTTAATAGCATGAGATTATTCTAATGACAACAGGGCCACAATAAAGGAAAGTATATATGCAGCACTTGTTCTTTCGTCTTTTAGATGTCTAAAGTTTTGATACTAATTGGGTGCTTGTTCAGATATATTGGAAGATGCTTCTCCTGTTCTGAAAAAACTTCTGCAGGGTTGGTCAGGAACATCTTTACGTGCTGATGGCCATACTCAGAGTTTTCCTTCACTCCAGGAAAAAAACTATCCCATTCCAGTTTGTAACTGGTCTGTAGTTTGATATTCAGTCCTGTCCTTTTTAACATCAGACTGAAATCTTCCGGGGTGAAACAGTGCCAAATCCAAGACCATGATAGCATATGCAGGAGTAAACAGACCTCTGCTATAGCCAGATATAAAACAAATGAAGACTTAAGCTTTTCCATTTGGAAGGTGCAGGAAAAGAACAACAGTAGAAGCATCAACGACGACAACTGCACAGAATTAAAACTTGCCAGAAAGCTTTTACAGTCAAAGCAGCACTAGCATGCTGTGTGACACACTAAAATTGTTATCATTAAATGTGTACTTTGTAATTACATAATTAGAACTGGACATCTCACAACTTTCTCATCAAAAAGCTGAAGAGTCCAGAAATTTCACGTTCTTAAACATAACTCTGCAGTATTTTGAAAACATTGCAGCTGTCTCACTGTTAGACTAATTCGGGCAGTGTTTCAGAAGTTTTGCTTCAATTGTGAAATAAAATATTTTCTCAAAGAAGTTATCTTAAAACATCTTTTTCATTAAAAAACAAACACAATATTTGGAAGCCTTTTCAAGGGCTTAGAACAGACCATAACTGAAAACAAATTTTTTCCCGATGAATTGCTATTTTCTAACAGAAAAGGCTAGGGTTTTTTTGTTTTGTTTTCTAATATCTGCCCAGCTTTTTTTTGCATCTTTAACTTTTGGTTCCTTGTACAGCATTCTGACAGAGAGCTATGTACTTAGAAATTCAAGATTCACTTTCTTTATTTCAACCTAAGAAATCTTTGGATGACATATCTAGAGAGAATTTTTCTTACTTCAACTGTCCTCTTTCATGCATTATTTTGTGGATATGGTGGCTTATGCCAGAATCATCATCTGACAAATCAACCTACAGGCAATGAGTATGCTTACATACAGCTTCATGCTAGCAAAATGATCTGAAGTGAAGACTGTGAAAGGGAGTGGAAGAGATGGTGGAATTCCCTGTACTCTCTGTACAACAGCCACCTTGACACAATCCTTTGATTTAACATTTCATTGCTCTGGTCATCCCAGCCAAAAAATCACTCATCCTCTCAAGCCGGGTAGCTTGCTCAGGAAGATGACCAGGAGGCTCATTAAACATTGAAAAAAAATCCAGGACTAAAGTGCAGCTCATGGGAAAAAAAGTCATTGCAAACCCCCCAAACACTGTCATATTGAACTCCATGAGAACATCACCCTAAAATTTATGCTCATGCATTCCCTCTAGGACAGTAGTCCCCAGCATGCACAACAGGAGGAAAAGGTTGACACCTTGGAGTTATCTACAATCCATCATGAGGCACATTTGTAAATACAAATCTTAATTAAATTAAAACAGCTGAAAGGAACTGCCTGATATACAGCCAGGCAATAAAAGTAACAGTTAAATATATCTTTTGCAACATTTATGACTTTTTTTTTTACTGTAAGTAATGAATGTTTTAGAAACAGATCTGTATTTTCATTTGCTTCCATGAACAGTACAGGCAGCAAACTCTACAACCTAACAGCAATTCTTAAAGACAGAAAACAGCTTCTAGAAATTAAGTTACTGGGGTCTGCATCTGTGCAACCAAACTGGCAGAAATGGCCACTGCTAAAAATATCAGAACAAGTTCAAAAAACATTAAAAACACTCCTTTAAGAATCTAACTGTGTGCAGAGATCTGAATTTGTCAAAGGAAGTCACTAAAAAGAACTCCATTATCACTTATGAAGGAAATGAGTTAGGAAGGTTCTTTACTTGTTATTTTGTGTGAAAGATATTTTCATCCAAATATATCTGCTTATGCTGACAGATACGGCACCCACTGGCATGGAGGCAGTTTCCCATGTATGTACATTACATAAACTCCTCCTAAAGCTAAGTTTTTCAAAACAGATGGGCTTCCCAGACCGATGTCACCAATGTCTCCTTCCAAAACACAGAGAACGACTGCACCGGGTAGCATTAAGAGTTGATACAAACTTTTGAAAAGGACTGAGGTGTGGGTGAATCACCTCTACAGCCACAGAAACTAGCATCCATCCATCCTACAGTACTACAGTGTCAGGCTGGGAGGAATGAAGAACAGAGGAAAAAGAAACGCTGACCTCCTGTCACATCCAGCTTGGAACTGGATGCGAACATTTGGCTTGCCTCCACTGCTATGTCACGCTGCAGCTATCTCCCTTAGCGAGGTGCTCCAGCCAGGCCCACCGCCCCTTGCGGAAGGGCAGAAAGCGCATTAGCCTAAGTGGCAGGCCCCAAAATAGGCACAGGCAGCTCAGCACCAGCCTGTTGCTTTCAGAGACGTGCAGCGATACCCCACTGCAGACTTGGCCACTGAAATGGGTGTGAATCATACCGCAAGAGAGACAGGTCAGGCTGCAAGAGTCATTCTTGTAGATCGTTAGAGATGTCACTGAACTGAAGCATGTTGCCATTGCTTCTTCTGCAGACAGAGCAGCAATTCGGCAGTCACGCTGATGCTGTTTGGAACAAGTAATTTGAGGCTGTAATAGAGGGATATAGTCACTTGCTGGGCTGCATTATAAGGCAATGAGACTCAGGATCTACAGTGAGCAAGTCAAATAGTACTATTTACCAATGTAAATACTCAAAAGTAAAAAAAAAAGCCCAAATTTCTACAGCGTATAGCCTCTGTATATACTGACAACTACAACATGTTACTGCTTATAACATGGATACCAAATGACAGTGCAGGTTAACAGAGATAAGTGGTCAAATCCTATCAGTATTCATGCAAGAAGGGAATAATTTCTAGACAAAATTTTCATTTCTAATGATGGACTGTCAAAACACACTTCAATCACATTCTCTATTCAAAAAACACTTAGGGACGTCCTTGCTACCTGTACATATTAAGGTTACAAGGACCTGTAAAAATAAGATATTGTTTACACAGGCTCTTAAAATGTACCCCTTGTCTCTATAGGAGAGAAACATATAGTAACCCAGGCAGTGACTCTTATTATCTCCCTCTCACTGCAAGAAAAGCAAGTAAAGCAACACACCCAGAAGAATTTGCAACACCGATCTGGGGTCATCAGCTGTTTCCCTCAGAAGTTTGTTGGTTGGGTTTTTAAGCTATACAGTTTCAACAAAAGCTATCTATGAGACGTTATGACCCTCCATGCTTCTTGAACCCTCACAGGGCAATACAAACTTATTAGCCTTGCCCTCTTTGATCTAGCAAGTCACAGCTTCTAGACTGATGTTGTAACACACTTCCCTAAGTATGTAAGCAATCTAGCAATCTCAGTCTTCTTTTCCTGAAGTTATTTCAAATATTTAGGATCCTAAGAAATGTTACTGTAGTGTATCATATGGATGTCCAAAACTTTTTATAAATGCCATGTGGGATCCCTAAAATTGTTTCCTCTTGAAACATTTTCTCACAAATCAAGCCACTTGTCCACAATTATACCATGTTTTGCTTGCTTTACACAGAGTTAGTGAAAAAGAACAAAATCACCACCAATTTAAGCTATCCCTGATTCAGCTCAGTGCACTGGAGGTCACAGAGTTTTGACTCAGCTCTTCTTCAGTGTCTCAAGTCTACCTCCCCCTGCCCTCAGCAAAACAGTTGCCCTTATTGAAAAGGGAAGGTTAAACTGTGCCCTTAACGGAGTTGCTGGATGCTGCACATAACTTACTACTTCACATAACAGGAAAGATCCAAGCCAGGCTATCCATTTTGGGAGTGAGAAGTCGTGGATGCCTGACAGGCTACAACAGTGATATCATCTACCTGACTTGCAAGAGGCTATGTAAAAGAAACATGACGGATAGTAAGACAGCCGACTGCAAAGCTTTTTTTACAGCAGCTATCCCAGATATGCCACATGAGAACATGTCTTCAAAGACAAAAGAAGCTTTGACATTAACTTCAGTCAAGCTAGAACATTTTCTTCTAAACCACTAACCAGTTTGTCTTTCTTATGTATCAGCCTTCTAACAGCACACCAATCTACCAAACCCCAAAGATGCTGTAGCACTGTGGCTACTTAGCGCTTTCTTTCCTTTGCCCATGAAGTACCCAGCAGGAGACTTTGACAGATTGTATCAGCAGAAGAAAATTACTTCAAAGGAATGTGTGGCACTTTTTAAAGTTGGCAAATTCAAGTAACCAGAAATAACCAGGGCGAGTGGGGAGTTCAGAACCATATTAACAAAGAAAAATTTAATCATGTTCTGTAATGTAGAAACTATTTATTTATAAATTTCTCCTACATGTATCTTCAGTTGAGGTATGTTCCCACTCCTCAGCTCTGCAAAGTTACTAAGAAACTCTAAAGAGTACATCTACACAGAAATTTAAAGCAATTTTTTTTTTAATTTAAAAAATTGTGTTATTTGAGGCACATATTTACTACAATAAAATATTTAGGACACACTGCCTCAGATTCTCTAAGTGATGTATTCACTTCATTTGGAACAGAATTGCTTCATAAATACTAAGAAATATTACCCTTGGGCAGTAGGTACGAAACAACTTGAGATCCCTCCATACAGAGTCACAGTAACAGGAAAAAAAAACCAAAAAATAACCAAGTTGCCCCAGGACTCTGTTAGTAAAACCTGATCTTTAATTTTCTCAGGCTAGTAGAAGAAAAGTCAGAAAGGATCCCAGGGCTTTTCTGCTAGAACATGTGCTACAGGGAAAAGAAGAGCAAGGCAAAGTGACAGCAGTTACATGAAATAACCATTTAGCACTGTTCCTTGTGACTTTCCTTACCTACATTTCTCAAACACTGCACAGTAACAGCAAATCCTTTCGTTCGTGGCAGCAGGTGATACTTGAGCTTGGGCAGGCCTTTGGCTTCAGCTACCTGCATGCTAATCTGGTGCTTCTGCTCTGTGAACCTTGTGCCCTCGCAGTGAATCAGGAACTAAAACCAAGAGAGAATTACAGTTAGAGAGCAGCTCAGGTCTTCTACATCTGTCCGACGAGAGGCACCTTTAATTCCCACCCACACAGCCCAAATGAGCACTGCTGTCAGGGACAGGTGCAGCCACATACACTTTTAGGTAATTTAATTGCCCTGAATTAAAAAAAAAAAAAAAAACAACAAAAAAACCCAACGAAACAAAAAACCAAACCAAAACCAAACTCTCTCAATGGCCCCCACCCATCCAACTTGCCATCCTCTGGTTTGAACTTTAGCCTTTGGGCTTTAACATCTGCTCTGCTGCTTGCTGTCTGAATGACTTGATTTCTCTAAATGAATCACTCCATCTCTAATGAGATGTTAGAAAACACTCAAATCATACCTCCTGCTGCATATCTCTTACTGATGGTGAGGTGCTTGACTGTCTTGGTACCTAAAATTTGGTTAAGTGTCTAAACCAAACACATTTCTGAGAAATGCATCAGTGCCCAGCTTGCTTCCCCTCACCCCAACCGCCTTGCTTTCACTGTGGCACGAGGACCACCAACAACTGCAGACAGTAACTTTGATGCCAATGACTGAGCAGATGTAAGGCAGTAAATGCAAGATGAAGGCCTCATCCCCTTTTGAACTACACAGTGGAAGTGCTCAGACATGAACAATTAAAATTTTGCCACTGGCAGACAGGGGAGAGCAGACAGATCTTTGGAGATTTACCACTTGCTCATCTGTTTTCTGCCAGGCCTGAATGCAAACTAACAGATCAGAGAGCATTGCCAAATCAGACAAGCTAAGTCCCCATAACCCACAGCAAAGATTTAGCCATCAAAGAGAGCGCGACTGAAGAAAACTAGCCAAGCAGTCAGCTTCAGTTCCAGCTCATCTAAGAGCACTTTCACTCAGGTACCACATGCATAATTTTAAACAGCTAGACAAAACATACAGAAACTGACGAGAAAATACTTCTAGCGCACTTAATATGCTTTTTCTACCTGCCCGGGTGCTATTGCTGTGCCTTTTGACATTATGTCACCACACAAGGACATATTAAAACTCCACACTGCAATAACCCAGGTGTACACCAACAACTGTATCTTACTACAGGTACAGCTACTTCTTAGTAATCCCTCTACAGCAGTATATAAAGGGTGGTGGTGGTCTGTGCTCACCAATTCGGGCTGAACTGCCTAGGTGTACGGAAAGGCATCCATCACCTTTTAAGAGTCACAGAGCACAGGCATATCCCAGTGAGAGAGGTCAGAACTAGAAACCAAGAACTGTCCCTTTGCTAGACAGCCTCCTGCCTAGAAGTCATTTAGTCATCATCCAAGCACAGAGCTTGGTTTCGATTGCTTAGAGCTCATTTAAATCAATGACAATTTAAAAAAAAAAAAGTTTTGTTTCAGGAAATGAGAGATACAGCATACACCTTCACTAGGAAACGGCTTCTTAAGCAATAGTTTCTGTAGGCCCTTGTGAGGCTGCTTAAGGTACCATTTCCTTAACTGAGCCCCTCTCTCACCATCACCAGCTCATGAGAACTAGCATTTTTCTGACTACTGAAAAGAGAAAAAATTCAAAGACTTTTCATTCCCAGACTAGGAAATGCTAGGCAGGCTCAATATAAAAAAAAAATGATGCGGATGCAAAAAAGTAACATCTTCCTGCTACTGAAGGTGACACCAATCCTCTCTCTGAAACACAGCTGATGGCCCCAGGGACCACTTCTCTGACCAGGTACTTATCTGTGGCTTCCACTGGGCCATGTCTGACTTAGCACCTTCACAGGAATGGCAGAATCACAGGGAAATGGGAGAAAATACTATCATGAACTCTGCAATCTGAGAGGGGAGCTCAGGTAAAAACACAGCTAATGTGTTTCAATACAACATTATCACATGCATGTGTTACACCGCCATGAACCCCTGCATCTACTCTTCTCCAACTCCCGTATTTAGAGGAGCACAAAGCTTACTGAATGGATCACAGTGAAGGTATTTTTGCATCTCATCTTTAGGGGTCCAGAGGAAGAAAACAGAAAAGACAGACTTTTATATGGGAAATTCAACAGAGAATTCAATTCTTAGAGAACACTCTCCTGACACTGCCAGGAAGCTCATGAATCAAAGTTCTCTTGAGCAACCTGGCAACTATCACATACTGTCCATGCCGTTTGTTCCTCCCAAGCACTACAGCACCTCGCACTCCACTTGTTAGCCATCACTCACCCAAAAGTTTTCAGGGTAGTCCCGGAGATTCAGCAACTTCTGCATGACTGTTTTCCGATCTTCCTCCCACTTACGCTTGCAGAAGACTATTTCTAGGAAATACCACATCCAGCCAATGATAGGCATGTAGGAGAGCTCCTTCTTTGCAAGCACTTTGGAACTCTGCAAGACAGAGTCAAAGCAAGTAAAACAGAGTTACACCACTGAGAGTTCTCTGTGGGCATGACACTTGCACAGTTAGACACTAACATATTGATTCATATTGACCAGTCGCAGTTTTAACACCAGTGCAAAAGCAAAACAAAGAAAAATAAGCTTTCCTCATACGACTGAACAGCCAAATCTGATCTCAGATATCTGCATGAAAGAAGTCTTCCAGAATTAAATAAATATATGTGTGTGTGTGTATATGTTGATGCATACACATGGTTTACAAATGGAGGAAGCTTTAAACAACACTAGAAACAATAACAGCAACAGAAATACTTCATTTTGGTTTAGATTTGTTTATGAAAGGGCAGAAATACTTACACTACTGAGTTTCTCTCCTGAGTATGCTTCTGGAGTTCAAACAGTACTGTCCTGTGTCACAGGTGTGACAGACACTGAAGTGATTTGTGCAGACTCTCCACAAGAAATCTATGGCTTATCAAGCATTCAATAAGTCTCAAATCTTCTCAAATCCTGCTCATGCCTTTGGGCACGAGAACTGTTTTCACTTGCTCCTTTCCTGCCTTCGAAGCCAGCTTGCTTTGGTGACCTGTCTTACCTTTCACTTTGTTATTTAATCAATAAAATGGCACACATGTTTGTATAAAAATTGTTGCTTCAGCACTTCCTGAAAAAGCGACATTTTCTTAGAGGACAGATAGAATAATTACAGTTCAGCTTGCGTCTGTGATATCATTATAAGCCATCCCATAAAAGTGTTCTGCTGATGGGTTCCTGCACATTGCATTTGCCCAGTAGGAATTATTTACTGGTAGAAATTGCCGTAAACATAAATTATTTGCTTTTATTTTTTGGTCATTGTTGTTCATTTGGTTACTAGGAGAAGGAATTTGACCTAATTCTTTATCTCAGCTCATTTTTCTCATCTGCACTCATTCCTTGAGGAAGAAAATACCTTAAATAATTAAGTTATCAAAAAGCTTATAAGACTGGAAGGCAAATGCACATTAAATAGCTCCACTAGCAACTGTTACACAGAAGTGGAGCAGAAGACAACATGAGACAATTCAATTTCTGAGAATGCAGGGACCACCTCTGTCAAACAATTTAACACTCTGTAATAAAGCATTCCCTATTTCAAGAACTTCAGCAATGGGCCCAGCCCTCCCCCAAGGAGAAGCCGTAGGATTCGGCAGCCACAGGATTCAGCACACTTTTTTGCCATTTCAATTTCAAGCTATGTTGGATGTTAGTCCCTATTGTACGGCAGCAGCGACACAGAGCCCAGTCTCTTCCGCCAGCTCCCCAAACCAGCCAGAGAAACAGGCTTTTCCATTCCTCTCCCCAGTACATGCCTGAGGAAGACGGCTGAGCCTCGGCTTTGCCCCCGGAATCCCCAACAGATGCAAAGCGTTCCTAGCTGAGCAGGGAGGGCTAGAACCTTAGGGAACTACTGCCTGCCTCAGCCACAACCAGGGCAGCCCTCAGCCACAGCCCAGCACAAGCCACTGCACAATGAGGTGAACAGCAACAGTGTCACCCCCAAAAATGGAAAAAAAAAAAATCCATGCTCTGGAAGTTTATTTACAGTGACTGTTCTGCATCATAACACCTACCATACACAGATGTAAGTGTGCTTACATAGGATGTACAAGCCCTTCAGAGCACAGGCAGAAAAGACAATCTGATAGTCCTCCCTCCCAGGCTTTAAAACACAGGAATCCTAGTCCAAAAAATAAGCTATTTTCTAATGTTTTGCATATTTTAAAAAGTGTTAAACAACGGGCAGGAGAGAAGTTGTCACTTTCCCCCCCCCCCAGTGAAACAAAGAAATGATGTTGTGAGCTAAGGTGTCACACAACACAGGCACAGCCACAAAAGCAGAACAGATGTCTGAATTCTTCCCCAGGGCACGTTCTTATTCATTTTGTGTGCTGACGCGTTTTTAAAATTGAAAAGCGCTCTTTTAAACACATGAGTGTACAACTCCTTAGATGCACAGAAAAAGAAACGAAATCACTTTATGCTATTTTGTGCACCCTACCTATCCTAGCTAACGACACAGAAATAATTAGAGAAAAGCAGCTCTTCAGTGCGTTATACTGACAAGGCTGCTCTCGTGTGGGAGGAATACATTAGCCCTCTCCTGAGGAGCCACCATCTCTCTTACAATAAGTAGAGCTACAATCTGTCCTGTTTCAGTCGTCTACCCATGTGCAGCTTCTGTGTAAATACCTTAGAGGAGAAATACAGCTCTAGTCGACTTTGGCCTTGACTAACTTTTCTTTTACCAAAGTGCTTTGGTAGATATGTGACAGTCACCTCTAACCTTCAAATTCAGCTTGTTCAACAGAATAAACTGTATTTAAAACTGCTGATTTATTCCATGTAAGCTGCCTTCTTGAAGAAAGCAAAACATTTACAGTAGTCAGAACTGTGTAATTCCAACAGACGCCTAATTAAATTACCACTGGATGGGGTATAGACAACTTGTCTATAGTAACAGCATTTTAATCCAGGTTAATTTCTTTTGGACATGTTTGTTCAGATGGAAATACCCGTGAAGTTCTCTTTTTGTGAATAACTGCACTAGCATCACATTAAAAAAAGCCACTTTTACAAGCTTATTTTACATGCACTTGCACAACTATGCTGTCAAAGAAAGAAAATCTTGACTTCTATGTCCAGCCTCAGTTATTCAACACCTCGCGATCACAAAATGCGACAAATGGCACAAAATCAACTTGCAAGCTGAGGATATTGAACAAAATTTGTTCCATGGTTTCAAAACAAATTAATTGTAGCTGCAAACCATTAGCAGCAGCAATTTGCCTCATAAATTATTTGCTCTCCAGGCTGCCCTCAGCATTGACATACTTTTGATGATTCTGTGTGCTCTACTTTTGAAATATAGCACTCCTTCATATTATACTCTCTGGGACATCAAGATGGAAAGATAACGTTTCTTTAGTCCCTCAAAACCATGGTTCCAGAAATTTAGCAAGGCACCTGATTTTTAGTTAGGCTCCTAATTTCTAATGCTTCATACAGAATAAAACTTTTCCATGTTTGAAAGGTAACACAGCAACATTTTAGAGGATGTGTGTCCAAGCATATGCTAAGATGATGTGTTAAATAGAAATAACAATGTAGTTTTGGCTGCCGACATGAACAATTACATAACTTCTATTAATATTTTATTAAATTTGTGCATATTAAAATGCACAAATGAACTACTGTGTTTACACACCTATCAGTCCCATACCATAACCTGTCAAAAGTCTCTTCTCACACCTATATTTAAGGCCATGTCAGTTTTTTCCAACAGTAAGTTTCAACATAAACAACTTTTAAATAAAATTTGGGTTTCCTGACATATAGAACAGGTAGTTAGGGTTAAAGTTATTACATTTGCTTAGCAATTTTTTTGTGAGAAACTTAAAGCAATATAAGTTAACAACTAGTTTTCCATAATGGTTTTCTGCCTTGTCTACCCTGTCAAGGAGTAAATAACTATGGCCTCTTTTGGAAATGCACATATTTCAATGAGTCACTTGGAATAATGTTTGTTTTGTCAAGGTAGAAAGACCACCAGCATTCATAACTTGAAACTCAAGACACCAGAAGATGAACAGATAAACCAGTATCTTTAGCCTCAAAGTGCAGGCAATTTTCACTAATATAAATGTCTTTATCTCAGAAAAAAAGGTTACTAAAATTACTAAAAAAGCTATTTTATCACTGCTTGGTCAGATCAAGCAATGAAGCAGAAGGGTACAGTGAATCCTGGCAGAGAGTGTAGTAGTATGCTTTCAGTGTAAGTCCAGAATAACACCTCCCTCAGAACATGCCTCCATCCTGATTCCAAGTTCTGGTGCCTAGTAGGTCTGTTTTCAAAGGCATTCTTAGCACACACCTTGAAGAAACTAATTGCTACTAACGTGTTTAAATGCTGATACAGTAGCTAGGCTGTCCACCACTGAAAAGAAAGTAAGTCCTAAGACTGGAATGTCACAGGCAGGAAAAGGGGAGGATGCAGCAGAGCGCAGGGACCTGTCACCAAGACCACATCTCTATTTAAAGAGCAGAGCAACACACAGACACCAGACTCAGCATCTCCCCCAGACACGGCCCTGGCATGGGGTAGAAAAGCAGAGCATCCACCATGCAATCATCCCAGTCACCCTGGTTTAGCATCACAACAGCCCTGCCTTTCATTAGACAAAGCTCCGACCTGTTGGGGCTGTGCTGTTTCCAGCTCTCCAAAAAGCCAAGGTGGCAGCACAGTTCCTCCTTCCCTCACAGCTTGTTGCAGCCACCTCTGTGTCAGGAGTCAGGACTCAGGCATCTCTGTGGACGTCCACGCCACCCATGGCAGCATGATAATGACTTAGCATCAAGCACCCCTATATTCCCTCCCTCCTGCAGAAATCGCTGAGGTCTGGCTGCACAAGGAGGCGGATACATGCAGCTGATGAGTGCCAAGGGCTGAAGACAAAACAGCAGATCCCTTCACAAAAAACCCACAAGTGGAATACAGTAAGTGATTAATAGTTTGGGCTGAACACAGGTTTCCCTAAAATCCCTGCTGACT
Organism: Pterocles orientalis; assembly: GCA_011057875.1. Taxonomy (NCBI): domain Eukaryota; kingdom Metazoa; phylum Chordata; class Aves; order Pterocliformes; family Pteroclidae; genus Pterocles; species Pterocles orientalis. Next base: position 1,670,458 of record WKFP01014301.1, read on the forward strand.
TCTAGTTTTTGTGAAGTTCGCTTCCTTCTCATTTTCAACAACCAAAACAATCTTCTAAGGTTTGGTGCTGTGAACAATTGCACACCAGTAACTACAGCTGCAGCCAGCAAGACAATCTCAGTGGCTACAATAACTTGCAAGAGTAAAAGCGAACACAGAATTGCTTCTTCGTGTCGTTTTCTCCTCTTCATTATAAATGAGTAGATCTCTGGCTCTCACTTAGCACTGTCAATCCAGTGCCCCCTAGCCTTTTGATGGGTGCTCCAAAAGTATCATATTAAAGAAAAAAATTAAAAAGTAAAATAAATGTTAGAATAGTCACTGGGTTTTTCCCCCTCCTCCACACACACATCTCAAATTCTTAGCACTTTCTTTCGTTCTTTTTGCTAGATTTTCTTCCATAGCCATTTAAAAACCTTCATGAAAGCAGAGAACCTCACGCCTTCACTGTACAAGACCTGAGTCATTAGAAGAGGACTCAGGTTCACAAACCTAACAACAACATGCAAGAGACTATGCCATTCCTACTCCACCCCCACAAACAGCAAAAAAACTAAACCACACTGATCAAAACAAAACCACATTAATAAAAACAAAACCACATTGACAGAGCATTATAAACCTGTTGGGACTGGGGCAACTTGGCTACAAGGAGAAAGGAGAAAGCTTGAATGTTGCAACTAAGACCAGGAGGGGCACTTTTCATATTGTGATTAACACAAAGAGGAAAAGGAAAGATTTTTTTCTTTTGGGGCCAGAAGGGGCCAGACAGGTTTAACGAATTATGTCATTTTGTTTTTAAATGAGAAAAACCAAGCAAAAAAATAGAACATTTAATGGCTTCATTTAATTAAAGTTCAAGCTGTAAAACACCGAGAGCTTGGACACATGCTTGTGACACTATTAAGAGCACTGCCGTCTTCTAGCAGTGCTGCAGGGTGCAGCTGGATGTCGCAATAAAGCCATTTGGTCTGCCTGCTGCAGCTGAGCACAATCAGTCCCAACTCCTTCGGCCCTAAGCTGTCTTCACCTTCTCCCTCTTTTCCCTCCCCAGTCATCTCTCTCCTTTCTTTGTTGGATCAGTTAAGGCAAGGGAGAGAGAAAGGGTGACTGAAACACGCCAAAACAGGGCAGACAAGCACCAGCACAGATGCAGGCAATAGGATGGCATGTGTAAGATTTCACTTTCGGTAGCAGTGGACATGAGAGAAGCTTAGTAAGATGTTGGTAGATACCTAAAGTTTGCATAGAAACTTCATGGAGTATAAAATTAAACAGCATTAAATATAAAACTCCACTGGCTCACAAAGTCCCTGAGCCACAAAATGCTGGAGCCTGGGACACCACTTGGAAATCTTTCTGGACGCTTGCCTTTGTCTTGTAACTCCTTTTCCTAAACAACAGCCCTCAACATAATGAATGGGTCTTAGGTTCCCAGTTGTGCTGCCACACCAAACCCTGAAGCTTCTTGCACTGCAAACTCGTGTAAGGCAGCACAGTGTCAAACTAAGCTACACCCCACATCCCTACACATTCATCCACTCCCCATGCTGCTCCAAGCCAAGTACCAGTATGCCAATACAGACAATCAGGAAACTGATCGTGTGCAATTTTCCTTATTTTTTTTTAACCTGGCTTAAGATGAACCTTGACTGGTTGCCCCAATAGGGAAAGGCACTTCTTTGCTGTGTAAAAACATCTATGCAAATGAGAACACATGGGAACTATTTCTTCCTGGAACAGTTTCTGGGAAGTAAAACCACAGTACATTACTCAAGACTTAAATAGTTTTAAAAAAATAATTAAAAAAACCCCAAAATATATCAGTTCCTAAAGGAATTCTAAGATTAGCAAAAATACAAACTCAGTAATAACTGTAAGCATCTACGAACAAGGAAAAATTATTTTCAGTTAATGCAGCACAGTAACTGTTCAAAAGTTATGCTTCTATGTAGTGGTTTTCTTATGCGTAGGGAACAATATTAAAAATCAAAACATAAATCCTGATTACCTTGGGAAATTATAAAAAAAAATATTAAAGCTAATGAGATTGAATCCAACCACACAGCACCAATGTAAAACAAGAGATTTTTGACCTTGTAGGTCCCCTATTAGTTTGTACAGAAATAATCCTTTAATTTTCTACAATGGTGCTTTCTGAGGAAGCACCTGACCCTCTAAAACACAGCTTTATTTAGAGAACTGTAGCCAGTAAGCTTACAAAATTAGATAGACTATAGTAAAGCACCACTGTAGAATGAGCACATAAAAGGGCAAATGTCTTTGGCATGTACGTCTGCCTGCCTGGAACAGGTCTTCCTACATCTCCTGCTGTCTCATGCTATCCTCCAGCTCTGTGTTCAAGTTGTAGACATGGCAGTAGAATTGGCCCCCAGCAATGAGGATCCAACAGTCATTTTGGCAATACGTAGGGCCTGTAATGCTTAGGTTCATTTTCCTCCAGTTTTAAGGCCCCTTTTTATTTTTTTTAAGCAGACTGTCATTACTATAATTTGAAAGTGGCTGGAGTGGCGCCTAAACGTACAGAAAATGCAAACAATCCAAAGGAAAGGCCATAAAAAGTCATAGGTTCACACAGTCCAAGGTCAGGACTTTTGACAGAGGCCAGTAGCGAAGTTAGAAGAGGATGCTTGCAGAAGACCGCTAAAATCAGGTATTAGTCTGCTTTTAGGAGGAAGGAACTCTTATCTAAATCCCTTGCAGGTAGAGAATGTCACCACCACCGCAGAACTAAATTAAACTGGCTTAGGAAGTGAGCTTGAATAATCCCCGTCAGTTGACAGGGGAAACAAAAAACAAACCCTGAAAACAAATGCGCATGTACTCCTAGCCTAATATAATAGTGTATTCAACTAGGGATAACTCATTCCTCCCCCATCTCTTACTAGCTATAACCTGGTTACTGCTTTCACTTGAGATGGCAGCTCTTTCACGCTAAGAGACAGGGACTACATCATTCAAACTTCAGCCGTGGATTTGCTTGCACTGGAGCGAGCAAGCAAACAAACTCTACAATTTACTGGGAAAGAATCACAGAACAGCTCATCTTTCTGCAGCTCAGTGAACTGTAATAGTTACCTAGCAAGCACACAGAGAGAAACAACTGTAATGACCTCCACAGGTTAAAAAATTATCTCCTTCACCAGCTTAACTGCAATGCTTTTAAAACTTGTGTGAATGCCCAAGCAATCCTGTCTCAGTATTCTATCTCCTTGCACTGCAAAAAACACAAAGAATTTTTTTATTATTTTTTTCAGCATCAAAGAAAAGGAAGTTTAAATGCTAAGCAAAACTTACCCCCAAGACCCCGAATCTTTCACAAAAGTTCCAGCCACAGAGGAAGTCAATTTCAAAATTGTGATTAAGGATTACAATGGCATTCTCCTTCCCATACTTGCGGTAACTCTCTGGGTCAGTGTAGAGAGTGCAATCGGTGCCTGACCACCATTCCAGCAACATCACCATCTCTGGAATAAAGAAGAAATATATGAATGTGCGTAGTATATGCAAAGCCACAAATTAGCAACATGTTGAAAAGCACCAGTCACCTCAACAGTGCATGGCAAAGACAAGGCTGCAATGAAGTCAAAATGCTGAACATAAACCACACAGTCACACATCTTGGTACAAGATGGTGGTAGACAGGGGAGAAAGGGGAAATAAGAAGATTGCGCAGCAAGAGGGAGCAGAAACTTTCCGCAGTGATATAAAGAAAAAGGAGTTCCATTTATTTGAAAACTGCAAATTCAGTGCTACAAATTATTTTCTCAACATACATGTAAAATTCGCGTTTAGGGTTTATAACAGTACAGCGAAATTACATGAAGAACAGAACAAGCTTGTAGGAGAAACCATGTACTGGTCCTCATGCTCCTCTAAAAACTGCACAATTATAGACCAGAAAGCAGTCTGGACAAGACACCTGGAAGTAGATCTGTTACATACATGTACACCTTAAGCATCATCCCGTTAAGTTGTCAGAAGTAACAGCTATACGCCCTGCTACAACTGATGTGTTCTACATTTGACAGGGGTGTATCAACCATCCAGAGCTCACAAAATAGCTCTGACTGGATGAAGAACATCCATCACCAGACCAAAGTCAAGGTGAGTGGCTGGCAAAATGGGCAGAGCCAAGAATAGTTATTAACAGTATAGCTATCTGCACATCCCTTGATGGACTGATGAAGCAAATGAGGGTCAGTGGAGGGGCAGGGTGGGGAAACAAACCATTAAATACCCCAAAACCACTCTGGATTGGCACCCAGATTTGTTCCCAAAACAAACTGTAAGAAACAATATAAGGATTGGTAGGACAAGGAAGGTTGTTTAAAACACAGCTGTACCTATAAGCTAGAGAGTGGTTTCTCAGCAGTCTCCCAGTGACCATCATATAGCTTTCTCCTTCCTATTTGCTTATCCCATTATCAAGCACAGTCAAGAAGTAGGCTTTGTATTTGTTTTTGCTTGTAACTATTATGCCCTGACCACAAAACTTGTGAATCAAACCTTTATTTAGCAAAGTCTCTCTCGTCTGGGGCATAGGAAGTTGAGGTGAGTCAGTGAAGCCAAGAAGCTTGGAGAGCTCTATCTCCATGGAGATGGAAAAAGAACATCTAAAAGCAGTGGCTCTCCTCAAGCAACCCGTGTCCTGAGCCATAGGGACCACGGGACTAATGAGAGCTGTCTGTCAGGATGGAAGAGACAAGGAGTTAAGGGACACGTTTGCTTCCTGTCAAAGCTACACAAAACTTCTGCACCAGAGCAAAGGTCTAATGTGAGGGGTTATTCTTTGCTAAGTGAAATGTATGCCCTTCTCAGAGCGTATCTGTGCCATATGAATGCCTCTGCTGGAAGGATGAGACATCCGAGATGCTCTCGGGGCTTCAGGCAAGCCCAAAAGTACCACAAATCCTCATGCACCTCAGGGAAGATTAAAACCAGGACAGTCTTTGAAACACTTCTGAAATCCTTTCAATTTAGGTCCCCTACTGGCTTCAACAAGTGACCAAAACCAGAAAACAGCTAGGAACAAGTCATCTACATTTTCAGTCATCGTTAGTGAAATTAATTGCCTGAAGCTTTTAGATTACGTTGTGCTGCACACTGGAGAACAGGCATTAGTGACATGAATGAATTTTATCTAACAGTGTTACAGCCAGGCTAATAGACAATCTCTATTCAAATAACATTACCTTACTATGATAAAATCATGCTTATGGTATGGATAAATGACTGACTTGTCAGTCCCCCACTTATTTCTCATCAGGGCAGGGAACCACTACTGTGGCAGGAGTACATATTATTCAATACATGCTATTATGTATCAAAACAATAGTCAGAGATGCCGAGGGAGACCTAAACTGCCCTGTGTTAACTGAACAATGATTTCACCGGGTGGAAACTATTTCCCAACATGAGCCAAAGACGTTCACATCTCAGCAACAGAGCTGTGGAGACAGAGAAGTGTATACATACATGGCTGTGCTTCCAGACTTCCCCTGCTAATACCTGCCTGTGACACACATTCATAATTTTATATCTTTCCAAGGGTGCAGTTTTCCATTAGATTCGCATTGAAAATAAAAGCCCTCCACTCCAAAATTGAGTAGTAACCAGGAAAAAAACCACCCACACTGTAATTTGCAAACCTTTACAGAATCTACAGTCACATCCTGGGGCAGAACACAATCACAGAAAAGAAAGGATGTTAGTGACAGGATTAGTTTGTCTTTTGCTTAACCAGGAATCCAGCTAAGAGAAGAAATGACTGTCAGATGGGACTTCCTCTTTTTTTAACCTCTACTGCCATTAAAGCTATTGCCTAAAACAAGCTAGTAGAGATGATGACTGTGAGGCTCTCTTGAATAAAAAGCCAACTTTACCTGAGAAAAAAACAAATTCAAAGCCATCCCACTTCAAGTGTGTTTTTTTAAAATTTTGTCTTTTCCTAAGGGATTCGAACAAAACTAAAAATACATCACAAATCTCACCACAGAGGTGTGCCGCATGCATACAGCTCTTCAGTTACATATTTTCAGTCTCAGATACCTTCCAAACAAGCACAGACAAAAATATTTCTATACGTGGTTTGATTCTTCAGGCTTCACTTAAGCAGGATTTTGTTTGAATAAATACTGCAGAAAGAGGTCCCTATTCCTCACCTTGCATGCCCATTTGTCACCGATGTGCTCAGGCAGTTGCTGCAGAAACACAAAGCAGGCACTGAATGCCTCTGTATTAAATACGTTAAATACCAGCCCTTAAGTTCTTCACATGTTTCTTTCCCTCATATTCCCTATTCTTTCTTTCCCCTTTGTCCCAGCCTCCTGTCTCTTTGTGGTTCTCAAGCAATGACTAGTAGTATCAGCTTGCTCTACTCCTGCATCACGCCACTAGCTTACCTCCACAACCTGCCACAGAAATTTATTGCCCAGAAACTTGCTGTGGTGGCTCAGCAGCACAAGGTCACTCACACACACTCTCCTTCCCTCCTTCACAGTGTAGACAATCAGTGCAAGTTTCCTCCTCTTTATACCAATTTATAAAAGCTTTTGTTGTAACACTCATAGAGCACTGATATAACACTTGCTGTGTAAGGTTAGCCAGCAGAAGGACACTAATTGCGTAACAGTAGCCAAAATTAAGCACAGATGTGCCCTATCACCACAGATGGCAAAGGAATGTGGCAAGTCCTTTGTTGAGAGACACATAATCAAGACCAGCAGATTATTTTGATCTTGTTATCTCCCCTCTTGTCCCCGGCCAGGTTTGAGATGGAAGTTGACGAGAAGAAAACTGAACCAGATGTTTTTCGCAGTTTAAGAGAGAAAGTTGTTTATTCAACCGTATAAAAGCGGGGACTGTTTGCAGGGAAAATTGGAAGACTCATCTATACAGTGGGTGCACTGTATAGAGATTTCCCAATTGCCAGGAAGGGCTCTCCAAATCCTCACTGCAACTGTGCTCCCCAGCGACTGCAGGCAGATCTGGATTATGGTAATGTATTAATAGGGCAATTGGTGATGTATCTTAATCACTATCACTAGCTCTATGTAGTAATGATTAGGTGCATCACCTTACTTTCTGCTTGCTATGGTAGTTCACTTATTATTTTGCTGCTTTACCTTATCTTGCTTTAATTTATTTTCACTGTATTATTTTTCTCATTATTTTATCACTTTAAACGTAAGTAAAAATAAACTCACTTCTTTAACTTAGTGCCTGTGTACTTTGTGCTAACCCCATCAATTGGCAAAACAACCAGACAAGGTGAACAGCTGTGTGATGAATGAGTACATTGCACAGAGGACTAGGGAACACATTTTAAAAATTATCTATGTAAAAATAAGACTAGAGACAGACTGACAGATAGGGTACTCCAGTCCATGCCTGTCTGTGGAAGAATGACTTACAATAACTTACTACCTTTCCAGATTTTCAGACTATATCTACTAGGTGCATCTCCTAAATGTTTTCCATAAAACAAATTAAGTCTACAAGTAACTAAGCAAGTCTGTTATCTTCTCTGGACTACTCAAAAGCTTTCTGTGTACCACAGACAGGGTTAAACCCCTGAATGGTACCTACTATATTAACTGCAAAGTTGCCTAGGAGGTTTTCAAAGCAGTTCCAAGTACTGATGATTCCACACCCTCCTTACACAGGCTATTCTAGTGCTTCACTATGCCATCTAACCTGACCAGTCATTTATTTTTGGTCTCTACTCCCTCCTTCTCTGCAGAAGCTACAGGTAATTATGAGGAAAACTTGAAGGCAGGAGTTCTGCTGTAAGCTTGCACTGATTAGGTACATGAAACAATTGGCGCTCAGAGCTGAAACATCATTACAAGTCCACAAGAAAAAAAATTAAAAATAACTTATTATACAAAAGCATATAAATATTTCCTGTGAGGGGAACAATAAGCTAGTTCTTGGGAAAAAATCCTGCAGCTGGAAAGTCAAGCAATGCTTTCCCCCTTTCCCTCAGATGAGGGGCAGGTCACTCATGGAGCCCAGCCAGACAAGGCATCAGCTCTCCAGCTCCAAGCAGATTCCCTCTCATTCTTTACTCTGCATGTGCAACACATGCAGGTGTGCATGTGAGCACCAAGGAGGTGTGTAACAGAGTAATCTGGTCCACTCCAAGACAGGTACTGGTCTTCAACTTGCAGGAAAATGCATAAGTCAACTGGTTTAAACAGATGAGAAAACCAAAATCCAGCGCCATATTGCCTCAGCACCACCACATTACCTGCCCTCCCATTTACCCTAGCTGGTGATAAAATCATCGTTATCTTTGGACTTCTTTTCACTTCCTTAAAGGCTGGCTTTCAGCAAAATGTGGGAGGCTGATGCAGGGAAAACCATGCACACAAATTTAAAATCAACAAAAAAAGCCCCCAAACAAAACCTTTCTGTATTCACTGCAGGTCTGCTTTTGGAGATTTTTGCCCCAGTCCCCACAGGAAATCCTGTAAGCAACTCCCTTGAATAGCACTTCAATGAATTACATAGCTGTGCTTTTCGGGACAGAAATCACCAACAGAGAGGAAGGTAGGAATGATGACTCTTAATTCCCTACACATCACAATAAGTTACTGGATATACTTGCAAGGAAAAAGATAAACACAGCCCAGCCCTTTCACATATTCACTCTGAAAACCATTTATTTCACCATTTGCTTAGGGACTACTTAGCAAAATAAAAAAGGTTAAGTGCATCCACTGCAAGTCACTGTGCAAAAGGAACACCGGTCTCGTTTCAACACTTTCTTTTAAGCAACTTACACACATACACAGAAAATAATTTTTTCTTCATGCATCCTTGTCCTACTTGTAGGTTTTATTATTTTTAAGACTGCATATCTTTAATTTAAGAAATACTGCCCCTCCTTAGTTACTCTGAGTAAACCTTTTCACTGCTAAGAATGGTACATTATGACCATTAGGTTTTATCATGAAGACCTCAACATCCAGTTCTTCATGGAAATTAGTTATCAGCAGGAGGGAGATGACAGCCCAAAAAAACAAAAGTTCAAAAGCTACCATCTCCAGCTAGCAAGCGATCCCCAAGAAGTTTTTGGGCAGAATTTATGGATGCTCTTACAGAAGAAGGTTAATTCAAAAGAGGAAACAACACACATCTGTCCTGAGCACACATACCTGTTTTCCATGTTGGTGGATTCATACCAGTGACTTCTGCTTCCTCTCAAAGAAAGCCTAGTTTATAAGATACTAAAACCAGTCAGAAGACAGCTGGAAAGGATGATTATGAAGTTATGGTTTTTGTCACCTCCATGACTCCAACTAACATCAGTGTTCCACAGACAACTCCCTGTCTTTCTCTGCCCTGTATCCTTACTCTCCCCAAATCCACAGGTACCAACCCTGCTTCCTCTCACAGGCTAACAGATGACTAGATAAATTAGCCTTTGCTCAACCGTTCTCAATTTGAATTTAACCTGAAGATTGCAGTTTCTCTTTTAAGCTTGAAGAAGGGTTTCTGCACACAAATCCTTTCCAGTTTTCCAGGTATGTCAACTAGTCTAAGAAGAAACAATACTTTTGACTACAAATCATTTATATTATGCCTTTTTCTTAATTCTATCCCAACTGTCTTCAGCCAATCAGACACCATCCCAAACTGTAAAGACCAGATACACCACAGCCTCTTGTTACCCATGTGGACAGGCATTGTCTGTCACAGTACTTCATGGTGTCTAACAAATAGCACTTGACACAAGTAATCCCTACCACTCCCCAGGAAAAGTAGGTTGAGCTCCAGATATCGGTACCAATTTAACAGCACCAACCCACTCTCGTAGCTTGCACAAACTTTGTCTACCTTAAGCAACCAGCATCATCCCCTGTCTCAACCACTATATGCACGCAACTATTTCTAAAGTAAATTTGAATTTAAAAATGAAAGATTTGTACACTACACATCACCTTTTTGAAGTTTAACATAGCTTTCTGGTATATACTTCAATAATACATCGTGCTGAGGTGGCCCGTTAGGATGCAGAAGGCATTCCGGAGCAGCATGCTCAGAGGAGTGGTTCTGTCCCAACTGCTACGCAAGGTCTGTACTACAAGGCAGCTTTCCTGAATGAGAAACGTACATAAGAAGTACCATGAAAATTTTTGTTCGGTCCTTTCTAAAAGGAAGCGACTTAGCTAGCAGCAGCTGAGGCCAGGTTTCTGTGAATATTAGATTATGCTTTTTATTAAATTATTCAGTATTTGATGTACACAAACCAGGAAGTCCAGTATGTCCATCTGTACAACCACTGACAGGCATAAGAGATGAGTGGTGGCAGAGGAAACATGAAAAGAGCAGGTGAAAAACAACTTAAAAGAAGGTGTTAGGTGTTCTGCAGTGATCAGTAATACAGCATTCAATAGCCCTTATCAGTTAGTTTAGCTTGGGCTTGCACAGCAACTGCTTTCTAAGGAGAAAGCCACACAATTTTCACACTCTGGCACACAGACACATCCTGAGACAAAGCAGAACACCACCTGATCCATCACACATCCCTCTCCTGGCACGCTTCAATCAAGTGTGACCCTGCATCATGCCTTACCCAGGGGAATGCGCAAGGACTAACTTCTGTGTTCCGCTGAAGAAGTCGTTGCAGCAATGATAGCTGGAATAAACAGTACATATGAGGTTACTCTAGTTCTCATTTTGGTGGTTAGGATGGCACATTACTGTCTAAATCTCAAAACAGAAGCTTAATATAGGTCACCCTGCTCTCATTTAAGCATAAGCAAGTACCATCTTAAATTAATAGTCTCAAAAAATGAAATCCAATAACTATACAGTGATTACAAATTTGGTCCCAAACTTTTAGTTCTAAAAGTGCACGGCCAAGTACTTGCCACCAGGTATTTGAACGTCTCCAGTTTCTTTTCAAGCTCCTTCCCAATACCAGAAGAGCTGGGAGCAACTTGCTTTGAATAAAAGTTGAGAATCTGGGATAACTTAATAAAATTTCAGAAGAAACATGAGCTATTTACAGGACTTACAGCATGTACAAACAGAGGAAACAAACACAAGTAACTGAAGATGGAAGCACAAGCAAAAAAGTCACTAGGTGACAAGAAATAAAAATGGCAAATATTGCTAAACACAGGAGCCCCTTACATGGGCACAGTTAGTTACTGAATTTTACCAGCTCTGACCAGGATTTCAGAGAACAGCAAGAAACACCTGATATATATGTAAACTTTTGCATGGTACAGGCCAAAAAAGAACCCATCCACTAGCAGAGAAAAGGCTGAAGAGACAAGACTGGAAGGACAAGTCATCTCCCGCAAGCAGAACAACGCCCAGCCTGTCTTGAAGTAACAGCCCTCCCCTCAGTTTTTATGGCTGAGCATGATGCTATATGACATTGAATATGCCCTCAGTGAGTTCAGGTCAGCTGTCCTGGTTGCATCCCCTTCCAACTTCTTGCACACCCCCAATTTACTTGCTAAGCAGGCAGAGTGGGAAAAGAGAAAGCCTTGACACTGTGCAAACGTCGTTCAACAACAGCCAAAACACTGTTATATTATCCACACTGCTTTAGTTACAAATCCAAAACACAGTACCATACAGGCTGTTAAGGAAAACAAAAAAAAAAAATCCGTACCAGCTAGACCCAGTACAACTACAAAGAACTCGCTCTTCATAACTCAATTCTGTCTTTGAGTGGTGAGCAGACTAATAACTACAGCTAAGGACTCCCCCAGCTATTCAGTCATTCCTAGCCAGAATGAGAGACATTTCTTTAGATAAGCAAGAGTGTCCCAACAACAAAACAAGCACTTTTGCTCTAGTATCATCAATGAGAAAGCAACAAGGAAGACTGTTGACAAGGAAGCAGTAGGAAAATAAAGATAATGCAAACCTCATAATCTAAGGAATTTCAACTGGGGGAGACCCACATGACCTCCCAGAATACTGAATCAGAGGTGAAATGAAGTCTCATCAAAAAAATAGCTTCAGATTGAGCATGGCACCATGTTTTTAAAAACAAAGAGTAGAAACATACTACTGATACTCAAGACTGGTGAGCAGATAAACAATCAGGGTAAGTACAGACACAGTAATCAGGCCTCAGTACTACATTGGAATGAAAACAAAAGTTAAAAAAAGAGCTATTCAGATGAGACGTCTGCAAGAGTTAGAATCTAGGAAAACAAACTCTAAGTTTTCAGAGGCAGGTCTATATGCCATTATCTGTTAAACGATTTTACAGACAAAACAGAGACTTCAAATCTAATGCACCCAGGCTATACAAAGTCATTCATACAGTACAATAAGAGAAATTGCTACTAAACCAAAGAGAAACTGAAGATTAGTAAACAGTTGTAAAGCAAAACAAACTAAAAAGCGCAACTATCTGTTTTTGTTGTCTTTTGGTCAATCTGGATAAAGAAACATCTCCTTGAAGTGTTTCTGAGGACTAAAACATTCAATGCAAATTAATAAATTTTGTGCATGATACAAAGTCAGAACACACTTTAAGAATCAGACGACCTTGAGAGGTAAGGTAACAGAGACAGAATTAATTTTACCAGGACAGATCATTGCGTGATGCCTTGCAGAACTAATAAAATAGAGCCTCATAATTTGGAAATGACAGAGGAGAGAGATATCTGGGAACATTAGCTTGCCACTGAAAGTTTCTGCTCTATTCGTATTATGAAGCTGTAAGAAGGAAAAAGATGGTATGAGGATGTTTGTTCCCAGAGAGAAAGGGAACAGTGCATCGCACTGCTGAGCTAATCTCTGGGCTACCACATCAGTACCAGACACCCAGGCTCAGGAAGGAAAAGCTGAAACAAAACAGATGCAGACTAGGGCTATCAGGACAACCAGAAAATAGAAAAGCTTGGCTCACTAACGCTATCAAACAAATGCTGAAAGGGGACTGGGTTGCTCCCCACAAATATGGCTGGAGGATGCAGGGTGTTAACAGTGCAGAAAAATAACAATTTAAGTTAAATATCACTAGCATGAGAACAACAGTGTCTAAAGTGACTGAAAATACAGGTATTTGATATTCTGACGCTTCTTCTAATTGCTTTGGCAGATTAAAAATACCTAACAGCTTTATAGATAGAACAAGATTAATCTTAAAAAGAGTACATCATAGTGCTGCTATAAACAGTATGAATTTATTTCAGTGATACAGGAACTCTTTCCTAGGCCTATTTCCTGTCATTAGAAAACAAGTAAGATTTTCCAACCAGACTGTCTTACAGTCTCTTCCATCACTGCTTGGGAAACACACTGCAGAGCTATGCTACCACAGGCTGCAAAGAGCGTGCCCTGGACAAGGAGGAAGCTAGTTATCTTGGAGCAATATGCAAAGGCTTCTGTTTAAGCAGGGCAGCACCAGCCAGAAACCTTTCCCAAAGGAGTTCTCAGCTGAAAAATCACCTTCCAGGGGGCCAGGATCTGAAAATTGAAGTATGCACAACAGCAAACATGAACCAAGTTAACAGATGTCATAGACTTGACTTGCATTTATTCAATTACAATTTACTTCTTTGACATAACAAATTATTAGTATTTCCTCAATTATAGAGTGATCAACATTGTCCATACTTAAGATTCATACTTTCACTCAGAACAACAATCCACACACTCATGCGACTGGCTTTTTTGCGATATACATTGCTTACATGTACTAATTAGATCATCTAAAGATTAGGGAAGTTACCTGACCCTAAAGTGGATCTTTCATGTTTAATCCACATAGTTAGGAAGGAAACCTATTTGCACATAATTTCTCTCCTTTAGCATGTATTCTTACAATAGTCTTAATTTCTACATGGAGCAAGTTTATCATCTTTAGTTTCAAATAGAACAAAAATTTGGACTTTGGAATAAAATGGTATATCAAGAGAAAATCCCTTTTTTTTATTGCTCTACATCCATGCCTTTAACATTTTCAACCTGGCTTTTCAGTTACTGATGAGAAAAGATGTCAATTTATCTCAAAGAAAAATGACTGATTATAAGAGACTACCAGTTGCCATAGAAAGCAATCTCTAGCACAAATTGGAAGAAAAGTTAATTTGATTAGGAAACTGAGCAAAAGGTCATTTAAATCCTAACAAAATCTGCAGTGCTTTTAAATAAAGCCTCTAGTTACTAAGAGTTACATTTCATAGAGGTGTAAACACATAAAAAGGAATTACTGTCTCTGCAGAACAAGAAAACTAGGGATAATGGCATCTAAGGTTTCTGTACTTTTCCAGCAATATTTGTGTTTGGCTTTTGATTTCAGATAACTAGCACACCCATAAGAAATGCCCACATTTTACCAGAAATAATACGCTACAAACAACTTATTTTTAGGCTTAAGTCAAGGCAGATAACTTCTACTTATTCTTCTTATGCACAATATATTCTATCTGAATTTCAGGACTGGAAACAAAAAGCTGACTGAGTACCTGTGTTATATCATCAGAGTTAATGGTGAATAGCCATGGAACCTCTTAACACTCTGAGAACATTGTTCAGAACAAAACCATTACTCATTTTTCACTGGCATTCCACGAATTCGCTGTCTCTGCCTGTAATCTTACAGCATCTCATCACGTGAGGTCTTGAGAGACAAGAACCATGTCCCGGTGCTTATTTTAGCTTCTTAATCCCTAACAGTGACTTTCACAAACTGTACTTTAAAGGGACAAGAAGGTCAGAAACTACAAATCAAACAAATGGCTTTCATGAATTAAAAATAAAGTACTACAGATCAAGTATACCTATCACGTACTCATAAAGCTGCGATTTCTATACTGGGTGTCGTGTGTAACCCCTGAAGCTGAAGTTACCAAATACACAAATCCAAAATTCCTCACTTTTTTCTTACCAAGAATGTAATACACATTAGAAATAGTACATTCTGTTAAGAAACACATACGCTCAAAGTATACAACAATATCCCACCACAGGTAAGGACACCAGTGCCTCTCAAATCACATTTAGTTTGAGCTTGCACTAATATTTCCTCAAAACTTAAATGCAGCAAGGAAGTTAGAAAAAGGAACCCACATTGCGACCTGCTCAGACAGCCTGTAGCTCGTGTGCTCCAGCAGGCGAGGATGTGATTTGCACTAATTTGCCTAACTTCTCACTGCTCAAATTTAAAAGGGAGCCCACAAAAAAAAAGCATTACTGGCTTCCTGCTTTGTAGTCCCAGTGGCTCAACGCAGGACTGTAGAAACACTGCACACAGAGGTAACTAGCTTCTTGCTTTCACATGTCTGCTGCAACAACATTGTACTCTGAGAACTATCCGTGTTGAATAATTTTCCTAGGAAGCACAGGTTTAGTTGCATAATCAACAGGCTCTGAGCTTACGCTCTTCTATTCAGTTTCCAAAAAGACAGCCTCTGCGAGCTACAGAAGGCAGCCTGTGCTTCTCTGGTAACCAAGACGTTTTCCTATTCAATGCTCTGCAAATTATGAAGAGTGGCAGCCAGACATACCATTTT
This sequence comes from Pterocles orientalis, assembly GCA_011057875.1. Classification (NCBI taxonomy): domain Eukaryota; kingdom Metazoa; phylum Chordata; class Aves; order Pterocliformes; family Pteroclidae; genus Pterocles; species Pterocles orientalis. The sequence continues at coordinate 1,685,979 of WKFP01014301.1, forward strand.
AAGTAGGTACAGGAGGAACAGCTACTGCTTCTTTTAAAAGGCACGATCTGACTTGTCACAGCAGTAGCAAAATAAAGACCCATCATGCAAACAAGGTGTGCATGTTTCAGGAATAGAGAGATATCAAAATATCAGATGCATACATACTATTTATATTTTTTCAACCTTATCGTAAGTATTTCTAGCACAACAGAATCACAGAAAAAATAGGAAAAACTTCAAGATTTAAACAGGGGATAAAATATTACGCAAAGTGTATCAGGTACCAGAATTTCCTTGTGTGACAAACTGATTAAAACTGTACAGAAATCCTAGACTAAAGAAGGAAGCCTACTGCAAGTCCGTGACTTCCTTGAACTCAGCCAGAGAATTCCTTTCTGAATTATCTTTACCACCTTTGTTGCCCCCATTTTCTCAAAATTAAAGATAGAGGGACCCCTGCGACTCACTGACTTTGATGCAGTGTTTATCAGCTTTCAAGGTGATGGACACAAAGTTATTCTCTTTCCACCCTCTAGGCTGTACACACTACTGATTTACAACTCATTGAAATACTCTAACTCATGCAGGCTGACATTTCCTCTTTGCATTAGGAAGACTTACAGCTTTTTAAGATCAAACCTTCCTGATGTTCATCTGGACTTCTCACAGGACTTCAGCCCCTTGAAATTAGGAGCAGCTTTTATTGAATAGCACCAGTGCTGGTTGATCTATCAGCCCCATCAAGGGCAGAGTTGTTAGGTTGCCTTAGGCAGGTCTTTGAGGTTCTGTGCAGGCCATTTGGATTTTCCCTAAAAGCCTTGCCCAAAAAGCTGGAAAGCAGAAAGCCAGTACAAATAAACACTGTTTAGCATTTGAATTTATTAACTTTATTTGAAGGCTTAGACAATAACCCCCTTTGTTATCAACACTGCTGCTTCAATGTCTTTGCAACAGCTTGCACCACAACAGAACCAAGAAGAGAGAGGAAGAACCTAGAGGTACTCCAGTCCACTCTCATTATGGGCCTGTTATCTGAAAACTGTGTAATTTCTACCAGTTCAGATATTTCTCCAACTGGAACTGCCATGTAGGCTGATAGCAGGGGTAGAAGGAACGTCAGCAAGTTCAGCTGAAGGACAGAAATCACTTGTGACCTAGGTTGCTGTGAGCATCGTTCCTTCCAATTTTTTTCTGACTGACAAAGGTGTGATTGAGAAGCTTGTGAAAAAATAGTACAGGAGCAGAGGACAACACTCTAGCCAGATGGCGTGCAAAGGCTCCTCCAACAGCATGGCTCTTGGGAACGAGGCTTGCATGGGGGCTTCCATAAGGAAGAACTCAACCCAGAGTCCTGCAAATCCAGATGTTGCAGCCCATCAGATCATTCCTTGGCACAGTACAGCGGTGGGCCAAGCAAGCAGATCTTAAAGTTCAGCAAGAAAGACTTTGATTCACAAACTTTGTGCAAGAGGTACATCCTCTTGCAGAGAAAGATGAACGGGAGGGAGTAGAGCTTCTACAGAGGGTCCAGATCAAGGGGCCAGCTTCAAGCTTGAAGAGGAAGTCTCTCTCTCTGCTCTTAGCTAAGAAAAAATATCCAAACAGCAAAGGAAAAAAAAAAAGAAAAAAAACACAATTCAAAATTCTGTTTTAAAATACACTTCAATTTTCAAACCAGAGCTGGCCATTTATAAGAAAAAAGCTCACGTGAGGAATGCGGACAGGAAGCACGGTTTCATCTAACATCCCTAGGTGGGGGCACAGAGGAAGCCCTAGGCTGTCCACAGAGCCCACAGTGCCACTGCTCACCTTTCAGATGTAGAGAGCAAAGGCGGAGCATGCAGCGTACAGGAGCAGTCCCCAGGCAAGCTTACAAGGTGGCATTGTTTTATAGAGCACGGGGCATGCACAGGCTGCTGAAAGCAGAGCTCACTGATAACTGCTCAAAGACATGCTCTATGCGGAGGCAGCCTGTGACTGGCAAAGAATAATATGCTAAAAAGAATACTTCATAAATGTGCCATTTGGAACACTAAAGTACACACAAACCACCACTTTAAACTGGTAACAAACAATTCCTCCCAACACTTAGTAACTTGCCAACATAACTTCAAGATAAAAATAATAGAGTAGGAGAGAAGATGATATATTATATAGTTGAAAACCAAACCAAACAAATAAAAAAAGCCCATCCTATGCAACTTTAAGCTGAAATGTGACTTTTGCATTAGTCATAATTAAACATTGGTTCCTGAAGACTGATGGTACAGTTCCCACCACACACACACAATATACACTGACATTTACTTAAATTGGTCAGATCCTCAACTGGCATAAAAATAATCCCTGATTGTAGCGTAGTCAGTTACACCATGGGTCACACAAGATAAGGATTAGACTCGTCACCCCCTTTACAAAGCTAAGGCTTTATCTGTGGGTTGAGCTTCTTGGCAATTTAACCTCAATGCTTGCTCAGTTGTAGAACTAAAACCTGCATGTACACATGCATGAACTGGTTAGTGCAATAAGTGAAAAATGTGATGCTGTATTGAAACTTTATGGCTGTAATTTTGAAGGCCAACATTACACAACAATGATTCTAGTGCTTGCTGTGCCTCAGCTCCATGAGCACGATCCATTTCATTTTCTTACAGAATGAAGACAACAAACACTTTATTGACAAAAAGCATTTCACCCTTTTTGATGGAGTGTCATCAATGTTTTCTCAGATTAAACATACCAAACGAGGTAAACTACAGACAGCTGAATACAGCCAAGCTTGCGTTCCTGTAACGCAGCCAAGCTGTAATTGCTTGGGAACCAAGATCAGCATCAGATTTAATGAAAGATCTTAAATGCACAAGCCTTCAATGTATCCTGAAAGCTAGAGTATTTCAGAACTTCACAGGGGCTATGATAGGAACTGAGAATTTGTGGTCAAAACCCGTACATTAAGGCACGCCTCTAGTATTTGGGCCAGCAGCTCTGATCTGGGCACAAGCCTTGCACGGGACCCTTCCAATCACTGCACGTGTTCTGGCACACCACCGCACTTCCCACCTTCCATTCCCATGTCGTCTTCCCTCTCAAAATGCACAGTGATTATGCAGATTTGACCTAATAGATTCTCTCTTTCTAACGTAATGCCCACAAAAGCTAAAAAACAATTTTTCCTTCAGTGAAGAAGAAATTTTAAGTCAGCAGATGTATTCTTGAAACAAGAAGTTTCAATTGATGCTGCCTGCAGTCCTGAGCTAGCGGGGTGGAGGAATATGGAAACAAGTTTTGTTCACTTCTTTAGCCACTGTTCCTTTTAAACTATCTCCATGCTGAAAGTTAAAAGCAATCCTCCCTTCAGAAAAAACAGCTGCACGCTTCAAGCATTTCATTTCACATCTTCTGTCTTTTATCCCTACACAATCTGCCTACAAAACAGCTTCTCTCCGAGTTACACAGCGTGTGGAACAAAGCCAGCCTCGCCAGTACAATGGGTTCAACACACATACAGATCGGCAGTAGTCAGTGCTTTGAAATGCTCTTTTCAAACCCTTTGGGGAAATTAATCATTTAACAGCCACGTGTCAGAGATTTTTGTCTCACATTTGAAGGCTCCTCTTATCCATCTTCCCCAAGGAATTTAGCAACACTCCTACGTTTCAACAAACCAGCAGCTACTCGTGGCAACAGGACCAGTAAGAGCAGATAACAATCCAGTAGGCATTTCCTCCTGCTCCTCTGCCCACCAGGACTGCCCCCAAAGGCCAGCACAGGAATCCTTGTTGAAGACCTAATGAGGCAGGGAGCAGCAGGAATGACCTTCCAGTTCTAATACTAGAATTCAATAGAACTGCCCTTCCAGACAGACAAGTTGGTCACACAGGTTTCTTCTACTAACATTTATTTTTCATACCTCAAGAAAGGCATCCTACAAAAGTACCCACCTGCTACAGGCACTGTTCGTATCTGACAACCTCCCTATCTCTTTTTCGACCTTCCCTGTTTAAAAATGTACTCAAGATTACAGGACTTCTCTAAAGCAACAAATCAGTGACACACGCTGGAAATAAAGAAGGGACACTGGCATCCTAACTACTCTTTGTACGAAGGCCAGAGACAGCATTATCATTCCCACCCCATTTGGGACAAAGTACCCAACAGTATTTTCAACCTTCTCACATCATTCACAGGAACCACCTTGGAAAAACAGCACTGAAGATTACTACGGCCCTCCAACATCATACGTAACACATGAAGAAGAACCTAGCATACAACTGTTCTTAATAGAGATCCAATTCCCATCTTTCCAACATAGAAAAAAAACTTTTCAAGGACTTAGTTACATGGCACATAAAATGAGTAGCAGCACATATCAGGTCCTGTTTTCCCCATTAACTTTAAGTCACTAAATCCAACAGTGTAACCCACACAGCTTAGGATGCTCCCGATACATTGTTTGCCCTTCTGCTCACTTGCACTCACATAATGATCTAATTATCAACTACCTTTTGCTTTCCACATGAAGAGATCTATCACTTCTTATCAGAATAAGGTCTGTATCTCAAAGACTCGTGGATCTGCCACTCCTGCCTTTCTAATTCTCACCTGAGGACTGCATGCACCTACAGGATGCTACAAGCTATCGCCATACAACTAAGGAAATTAAAATCACCCTTCAGGAAACCTTGAATTTTAGGCATGAATTAATGCAGATTTTTAGCACTGAGTCAGAGCCTATGAAGACACAAAGAAGACAAACTTCACGGTAAGCTTCAATTCAACCAGAAATTTTCTAACTCCTAGCATTCAAAAACAATACTGAAAATATAGTGTCATAATAAACGGAAGAATGTACTGTGGTCTCAATTTTAAAACTCTAGATAGACTATCTGGAAACTAAAGAGTTGTGTCAGCTATTTTGTCTGTGTATCTTCCTTCTTTATGAGCACAAACGGCAATATGTGTTCAAATAATAAAACTTTAATTGAGGTATTTTGGTGGTAGGAAAACTCATTGATAAAAATTCAGCTAAGATCAGTTTGCATTCAGTTTCTCAAAATACAACACAATCCAGACAATGAAAGCACTTTTGTGAATACTGCAAGGTTAACATCCCCCTCCCTACCTTTCCCTTTGTACAAAGAATAGCATTGCAAAAATCTATTGCATAGGGCCTAGAGATAAATGGGTTGAGACTGAAGGAACGAACAGATTCTTTAGTTCTGTATAGCTAGCTTGCCAAGACAGAGTCCTCAGCAAACTACAGAGTACTAGCATGTTGCACATCTTTAGATGAGGTACCTTCTGAGTTAGGGGAAAAGCTTGGAAAATGTCAGGGAATGGTATGAATTTGTTTGCTTTAAGAAAAAAAAAATCTAATAAAAGACTCTGAACAGCATTCAAGTGTGGTACAAGACAGGAGCACCTTTACAGCAGCAAAGCTATATTAATGATAGCCCCTGTCAAAAGCCTCACAGCTCCATGCTTTTCCAAAAATCAAGGGTAAGCTTCTTTAGAAGTGACAGTGAGAAATTAAGTCAGTCCAATCACTTTCTATATTTCCTTACCTAACACAATCAGCAGATACATTCATTCAACAAAATCTTTCATTAGCAATATGTATTGATTCCTGGATTCTTTTTCGTTTTAAAAGAGCCACGTAAGTAACAATGAACAGTAAGAAATTTATGTAGAATGAAAAAACCCTCATGCATTAGGAAGTTCACTTGTTTTTTAACTTTCAGAGAAAACCTCACACTCAGAGATGCAATACACTGGAGATTCAACTTAGAAACATAGCTAAGTGAACTGAAGAATAATCAGACTGAAGTGTACTTCCTGCTTCTTTAACACTCTGCGAGAAAGAAAAAGTTGACACTCCAATGAAATTTGCTTGAGTACAGAAAAAGCAGACAGATGTAAAATACTAATAAAAGTGGGTTTACAGAAGACCAAAACAATCTACGCACAAGCAATAGCACTCTAATCTCTTATACCTCTATCCCTCTGTGGTTCCTTATTTTGTTTCAAACATTATTTCGAAGAAGAAGGCAAGAAGGAGGACCCGGGTAACTACAGACCGGTCAGCCTCACCTCCATCCCTGGAAAGGTGATGGAACAACTTATTCTTGATGCTCTCTCTAGGCATATCAGGGATAAGAAGGTCATTAGAGGCAGTCAACATGGCTTCACCAAGGGGAAGTCATGCTTGACCAACCTGATAGCCTTTTATGAGGATATTACCAGGTGGATAGATGATGGCAAAGCAGTAGATGTGGTCTATCTCGATTTCAGAAAAGCACTTGACACCGTCTCCCACAGTATCCTTGCGGCTAAACTGAGGAAGTGTGATCTGGATGATCGGGTAGTGAGATGGATTGTGAACTGGCTCGAGAAAAGAAGCCAGAGAGTTGTGGTGAATGGGATGGAGTCTAGTTGGAGGGTTCAAGCTGGAACATAGGAGGTTCCACTTGAATATGAGAAAAAACTTCTTTACAGTAAGGGTGACAGAGCACTGGAACAGGCTGCCCAGAGAGGTTGTGGAGTCTCCTTCTCTGGAGACATTCAAAGCCCGCCTGGATGCATTCCTGTGCGATCGGATCTAGGTGTTCCTGCTCCGGCAGGGGGATTGGACTAGATGATCTTTCGAGGTCCCTTCCAATCCCTAACATTCTGTGATTCTGTGATTATTTCAGCAAGGACCAAAATGGGTCTGGCAAAAGGGTAACTGCCTCCCCAAATCCAAACAGATGAAAGAATTGTTTGGCACACATTTCCATTTGGTTTCTTATCCAGAGTTAAAGGATTCCTACTTCTGAACACAGCGTTGGAAGAAATGTTTAAGCACAGACTACGCCAAAATGGATATAAAGGGAAGTCAGCTAAACACATTGAGATTGCCCAACAAGACCCTGCTACCTTGTGAGAAGCCTTAACCTGAAGGCTGCAAACAAGTCACAGGTAATAACCACCAAGCCATAAAGGAGTACCAAGCATGTGCACTCAGAAGTTATTTCACCTCTAGAGTCACACTGAAAGACCTCAAGTACCTGCTGAAAGGAAATATTGCTTCCTACCCATTTGTAAAACCTCCTCCAAAAAGTTAGTCAGATACTAGATACTTTCACTGGAGCAGCTGCTGAAATCCTTGTGGCAGGATAAGCCTGAAAACCTACTCCACAGCAACTTTCTGCTATGTGACTTTCATGCTTTTGGGAGAAGGAGAATCACCTAGGTACACACTCTCTGTGGTGCACACTGCTCAAAAGGGAGCAGGGGAGTAAATCATAGAATCATGAGGTTGGAAAAGACCTCAAGGATCATCAAGTCCAACCGTCAACCCAACACCACCTAACCCACTAAACCACGTCCCTAAAAGATGTAGCCAACCAACAGCAAATGAGACAAGAGACACTGCACCTCACTCTGATGTTACACCAGCAGATCTATTCCCTGACCAAACACAGCAGAATTTAAAATGCCCCCGGCAGTTCTGCCTATGGTAGTGATCTTCCCCAGACAGGGTTGGGTTACTGCTAGTTTGTATTGCTTGTAACTGGTGATGGTGATCATGAGCTACTCTCCCCAACTTTGCATGAAGGTTACATACACAGGATCTGGAGACTAGCCTTCAGATTTATTACGATCTTAGCAATTAAAATTAGCTCTATAGCTAAGATGGGGTTTCTACAAATATGCAATGTCCCTTAAGAAGAATTTGATCCTCTGATTGTGATATTCACCCTTAACGAATAAACAACTGTAGCACCAAACTTGTACAAACATTAATGTCTCCATATTCTGTGCTATGACATGGATCAGTAGATATCATCTTCCTGAGTTACGTCATGTCAGATGGAAGTACTTTCATACAAAAACTCTATATTTAACCTAGTTCAGGAATCTAGAAAGCTTGCTGGCCAGATCTAATGCTTAATAAGAGGTGCTAGAAACTTTGTGATGTGAGACGCCAGACACCAAACAATGTGGTTCACCTCCTATTGCTTTGCTGCCATCCCTCTCCCGAATCTGCTGGCTATCACCATCACCCTTCTTCAAATCAGGAATCTGAGCCCCACCCCCCCCCCTCCAAAAAAAAAAGGAAAATGAAGACAAGCAACCTCTACAAGAGCTCCAGCCACACAAAATATCAGTGACAGTGAAGATGCTCTTTTCATTAAAGATCAGTCTAAATGCCTCTCCAGCTTTTCATCAGTCTTGGAGAGAAAGTATCAGTATCAAAAGTTTTTTCACATCCATCTTCCCAGAAAGCAGTCTCTTTCTCTTAAACTAAGAGCTGGTCGTAACAGACCATATCCTTTTCAGGTTGAATTAGGAACTCTGCAAAGGTCATGGGCAGATGGCATTCAATCACACCTTCATGAACAGAACTGTCATCAGCATGCCTGCAATCAGCATACAGTCTTGGCTGATCCACTAAAGCTAAAAGCTCACTGTCAATACCTGAACCGCTGTGAAAACAATGCCTGCAAGTAGCATAAAATGAGAGGAACTAAAATGTTATTAGTTGATACAGCAAGTTAATGGCAGTAGGGAAAATACGGAGGCATTTGTTAGGCACTGTAGAGGACTTATTCATTGTGATGAATATAATTCCGCTAACACAATCTGGAAAAAAGGGAATTCAAGCTGTCACAGATGCAGAGAACTAACACGTTATCCTACTCTACCAGCAAAATAATGGAGAATCTGCTCCAGTGATTGCCTCCTTCAGTCTTTCCAAACTAAAGTAGAGAAGTTTAAGGTATCGTCTCAGCAAGGAACTGCACAGACAACCAGGAGCACTGCCACAAGCACATAACAGGTATAAAAGGGTATTAGGCAGGATGCTGGAGGAAGGCTTTAATGAATTAGATGACAGTAGATGGTTTCTACTCTAACAAAACATCTACATTGTCAAAGCAAAGGAAACCAAGACTTTTTGAGGACAAAACTCATTGCAGGGTGAGAGAGATCTATCTGTACTCTCTGGAAGGCTTGAAAAGGGAAATACACAGTAAGAGAAAATACGTCCTACCAGAAGGAAACTGTGTATGCTCATATGTGGTCAAGCATACACTAGCCTGCGGGACAATTCAGACAACTCAACAGTAGGATACTGGGGTACATGCCATCATATGGCAAGAGAATAATCAGCGACAGAAAGAAAACATTTCAAAATCACATCCACCAACAAAAATGGTGTGACTTCCCCGCTAGCTCTGAAATGCATCCTGAATTATTTCATGAATGGCATTATACAGCCTATCACTTGAAGAGTCAAGAGGTCCGTATGTCAGTATTACAGCATACATCCCTAAGTCTACTTTCTGCCCCCCTGTCCCTAGAAGACTCAGACCCCAGAATGAAGCAAGCAAGAGCTGGAAAATACACCAACACAGGCTGCAGTGCACTTCATAGCCTGAAACATTTAATCCACTGATCTCTCGGCATTATTTCATGAACAAATACTGACACATTTTGTTTACTAACAGACATGTTTTCAGGAGAGGTACAACCCAAAGAGCTCTTCCCAAGACTGTTGACTACTAGCATGTTTTGAGCAAACAAAAACAAAACCCTGAAGTCATAAAATTTATATACAAAAACTAGAGCATAGTTTCACCCTACATTACTGGAATTCTTTTTTTTTTAAAAACACTAAAAGGCAATCTAGCTGTAGAAGCTAATAATATACTGCTACAGAGTTCATAACTTGTCATATATTATTTTTAAATCAGAGGAATACCTCCTGCTGCCCTTACTTTGATGGCTTAAGTAAATCAGATACTAAGTTTCTCAGATTCTATTGTCCTTGCTAGCAACAAAAGGTGAGATCACTCCTGTCACTTTGCTCATTTTTCACTAGACCTTTTTTATGATGCACTGCTAAGTATGTTCCTACATTGCCTATAAGGAAGGGAAGACAAAGCAAGTTAGGAAATTATACCTAACCGTATGATGACATACATATATGCACTCTTCTCTGCTCCAAGCATATTTTATATTTAACAAAACCTGTCACACACAATATACCCCTATGAATTTGATTTTTGAGAGCAAAAGATACAAAGATTCAATGGTATTCATCACCCTAACAAAAGCAGATTTTGGAGAAAGCTAATCATCTGCCTTACTGTCCACAGCTCAACGATCAACACCAACAACTGGAACTTAAAAGCAGGACACTCCCCTAGTCTGACACGTAAACCCCTACTTCAGATTTGTGGGGAATATGGGAGTAAATCTAAGACCACATTACAGAAAAGAGGTATGGCAACTGTCTGTCTAGAGATACCCAAGGTAGTCCAAGTGCTGAAAATAAAATTACCACAGCAGCATGGAGCTCAGGCTGCAACCACCACTTCACCACCCAGGTAGGTACTTGGGCACCTGCCTACTCACATCTCCATGCTACCATAACTGCCCTGCCCTCAGTAGCAGAGTTTATCTAGATAAAAAATAACATGGGCATTTCCTTAGTACGTTCTATTTCTACAGTCATCTCCATGGTGTGGCTTGAGATCAAACAAGAAGGCTAAGGTGATGGCCTAGCTCTCCAAAGGTTCAAATCGACATTCTCTCTTTGCATGACTATTAAATCTGGCCTCCAATTTTCCCTCAGCATTTGTTGTAAACTTTTCACAGTCTTTACCAAGTGGCTTTGTATGGATGTTATCTTGGTTCCACACATCACAAAGGCTTATATGAACAAGTAACACTTGAGAAAAAGTCATCTTGCACACATTACTCATAACAACGTTGCAAACAGGCTAGGAAAGCAGTCCTAAGTGCTCTGTGAAAGCTCTTTGCTACATCTACATTGACAAGCATAACTCAGTTTGCTTTATAAATAAAACACTGCAGGACTATATTAAGGACACGGTGGGGTACTTTGAACAACAGCAGACTGCTTCCTCTACAATGTAAAATAGATGTAGAGGGAAGTGGAGGAAGGAGAAAGCCCTGCCTTTCTGGGGACCCTGATTCCCACCTACTCAACCACACCAGAGGAGAGATGCTCTCTGCCCCAGCAACACCTTGGTACGAACAACAAGCAGAACGGCCAAGGGCTTCTCTGAACTCCAAGAGGGCTGTGGGTCGCATGTAGGGAAACAAAATCATCTTGAGTATTAACACAGCCCCGATACTACCACAGAGTGTTATTCGGATGCTCAGTTCTCACATTGCAAAGTCTATAGTTGTACGTGGAAGGAATCAGCTTTACTGTCTCTTAACAGCCAGCCAAGACGATGAACTTGAAGCAGTTCTCAATTTCCTCTAGTTTTGTTTCTAGAAAGCTCAGTCATAAGAAGAATCAGTTTCCATCTTGTTTTTGCCGCAGTCAATGAGCAGGCATCAGGGTGCTTCTTTCCATACAAAGAAGGCTTTCTCCTCAGAGGGATTTACAAACTGCAGCCTACATAGTGTAACTTTACCCAGAGGTGTAATAACACCCCTTTCATAGCACAAGAATAGGTATTAATACTAGTATAATTTATTTATGAAGGTAGATTGGAAGCTAAATGAATTGCTTTTAAAGCCCTTATGCACCTGTCCACACAACCATGCCATTGCTGGCAGATCTTTTGTCTATGCAAAGCTCCCCTTGTGCAGAGAGTCAGTGGGAGGCCAGTTTGCCACTCACCCTTGGAGCACAAGGTGGATCTCAGCACAAGGAGAAGCTAATTTTCCCCCAACACAGTGGCAGCAAGAGGCTGAGTTATCAGCCACTGCTCTACTCACAGGCAAATGCCTTCCTGAGTAGATACACCCAGCACCACTCAAGAAGCCATTTGTTCTGTGGGTGCATGTTCCATTCTCATAGTCTTGGCACATGGCAGAGTTATGTCCCAAACAGCCTGCAGGAGCCCAGCATGCCCTGCTCTCCCTGGGGTAGCCCTACACCAGCCTACCAAGCCCAAACTGGTTCAGGAAGTACAGACCACCTTTCCGCTGTCCCAGCAAGGTACTCAGCCACATGCACACGTGGCACTAATACCCAAGACAATCTGTTCCCTCTATGTGTTTGACCAACTTTACAAGCTAGTGCAGGAAAGTTGTGCATACCCTTTGTGGTGCTTTGTTGTCCTCAGATAAGGGGGAGGAGGAAGATGTATTCCCACCTCTTCCAATTAAGGCACGAATGGCATCCATGACAACTGCGATGTATTCCACAGGAAGTGCTTCCCTCCTTGGCACACATTTTGTCTCTCAGTCTTTTGGAAAAAGAGACTGAGGACAAGATGTCCCTAAATTATTTAAAAATAAAAAATAAGATTGATTGCTTGCCCAACCTTTGTTCTAGTGACATCTTTCAAGCACGCTTATTTTTAAAATTTTTATTGTTACCACCTCGTTGAGGTTTGTAGTGTTCACTTTCCTTACTAGAGGTGCACTTTGCGGAGTTCACTGTTAGGGAGTTTATCAGGGTTGTTATTTTACAAAAGGGAGATTAACAGGCAGCTGAACCAGTCAGTGAATATATACTTGGAGCCAGAAAATATTTTCTGAAAGTTAGAAGCCCAAAGGTTTTGGTTTTTTGTTTGGTTTGGTTTCTTGTTTTGTTTCTCTAAACTTAAAACACAACAGAGGGTGTGTAACCCTTACTAGTCCTTTACCTCATTTCAAGACCAACACAGACAAAAGTTGTTCTTTTCACACTGCATGTCCACTCTGTGCCACTAGCACTCTTCAGTAATTGTTGAACCATACAGAGGAAGGAGGACTAGAACTAACCATTACCTTGCACATATTTGTCAAATGGGATAATGGGATCAAACAGGAAGAGTTCATTCATACTAAAACATGAAAAGTATCTTAGGGATACAAAAGCAACCCAAATAGCAATCTGGTAAATGGACAATACACCCTTTGGGGAGCAGAAGAGACAACATGAACAAGGCTTCCAATCTGCAATTAAAGAATATTTACCCAATTAAATTTTCTTAAATAGCTACAGCAGAAAAATTAACAGTTTATCAGAACCAATATTTTTTTGTGTGCAACACTATCATCAGAAAGTTCTCCCCAATACTAACACATAATGAAGCAGGTCAGTCGAGAAGCTAAACTCACCCTATCAGTCCAACCTGGGATTCACAACTGGTTTGAAGAAAGACAACAACTTCTCAACACCAATTATTGAAGGGAACTTGGCGTGTACCATTACACCTGCCCTGTTCCATTACAAGGAAGTTGTTGCTCTGGTTAATCCTTTCCACTGTAAATTCAAACTGGAAACCAGGTTTCTACCTCTTCTATAACTTGCATTGATAGAGAGAAGTTTGAAGTCTATAGCTTTAGGCTGCTGGGTTGTCAGCAGTTACAGTGAGAAGCTGTAGTGCTGTTGCCATACTCCCAGAAGCAGAGAAGTATCAGCTCACACAGCTGCACGTCCCCAACTACCAAACCAGTTACTCCATACAGCCAGTTTATGGTATGAACCCAGTGAAGGGTCTAGACAACAAGTCTCATAAAGAGACTGGGGCACTGGGGTTGTTTAGACTGGCGAAAAGGAGGCTGAGGGGCAACCCTATCACTCTCTACAGCTACCTGAAAGGTAGTGACAAGAAAAGAGGAAATGGCTTCAAGTTGCACCAGGGGAGGTTTAGATTGGATATTAGGAAAAATTTCTTCACCGAAAGGGTTACCAAGCACTGGAACAGGCTGCCCAGGGAAGTGGTTGAATCCCCATCCCTGGACGTATTTAAAAGATGTACAGACTTGGAACTTAGGGACATGGTTTAGTGGTGGACTTGGCAGTGTTAGGTTTATGGTTGGACTTGACGATCGTAAGGGACCTTCCCAACCTAAATGATTCTGTGGATTCTACGAATCCCTTTACTTGAGCTAGTTTGGCTTGATTCACATGAACAGATAAGCACCCCTAACTCAAGCTGGACTACCAAAATGAGGACAATAGCAGTTTAGCTTCTCATACGCAGTATGACAGCTAACATTGCACGTGGAGAAGTGACAGTATCATGTTCTTATATTAGAAAGGAGGTAGGAAGAAAAGGGGCAGAAGAAAATTCCACCACTACTTGAAATATAAAAAAACTTTCCCAAAGAGCATAGTGTCAAAGATTAAATGCTCTACCCTGATTTTATGGAATCATTTATCTCTACCTTTAACATCAAATGGAAACTGACTGAACTTGCAAGATCTAAAAGCAGCTGCCGCTTTCATTCCATTCTTAAGTTAAACCACACCTGCTCTATGTCACTGTCTGGTTGACTTTGTGACACAGGCTGTACCAGCCACTCCAAGCAGCGTGATGCTTGTCACCATTGCAAAGCACATGCCTCTTTACATTCTCCAAGGCTAAGCTTCATTATCTCAAGCTATAGGCCATTTCCGTGACTTTCATCAGAATCATACAGACCCAACTGAAGTTATTTATTAGTCAGCACACCAATGGCTCCCAAAAGGTATTATCTTGCACATACACTACTACAAATCATATCCATTTTGCTTAATTGGTCCACCACATTCTTTAGTTCTTCAAAATACTTTTAAAAACTAACTATAATTTTCCCCCTTTCAAATATCACTCAGACAAGGGTGACTCATATAAAATGCTAGCTTGCTCCATTGCAAAGCTAAAATAACTGTCTTTAACCTAGAGATAGTTTGTTCTGAGCACGCCGGGGAAAAATCTCACAACACAACCTTTTCCAGTGGCATCAACACTGAAGACTCTATCAGCAACCCTGAGTACAAAGCCAGCTGCCCAACCAAGGACAAGCACGCATTACTACTCGCTTTACACAGGGACCAGCCTCCAGTACAGATGAGATTAGATTGAGAGCAGCTAAACAATTCAGTCTGAGAACTCTAGAGTAGCTGATGTCTTTGCACCAAGTAACCAAAAGGAAGAACGGGGCAGAAGGCATTGATGAAAAATAATAACAATAATATACCTGTACATATCTGTATACAGCTGTACACTTTCTTCCACATTCCACGGCTTCAAACATATCCTATGCTACCAGGCAAAAGATAAAACCCTGGCCATATTCATGTCATACATACAAGTGAGCAGTACTCTCAAACTCACTGCTTCGGGGACATACACACCGAGAGCAAAAATGAATTTTTTCAGCAGGAACATCCTCTCTTTATTACAGAAATAATAAAACAGCACCCCCAATTTATTTGGGCCTATACATGCTAAGGCAGCTTTGAAATTTAAGTCAAAAGTATGTTTAAAAAACCCACTTTGAATAGTTGCACAGCAGAGTCATTCATGAGACATAAACAATCCCTACTGGCCTCCAATTTGAGGCATGTGGCAGATTTCTCTCTCAAGCAGTTCATTATGAATACTAACAATGCTTTCCCTTTTCAGGTTCCTAGGAGCAGAACAGGTGACCTAAAGGAAACCATTCTGCTGCATTTCTGCAATACAATTCTCAAACACTGTGCTGGAGGGTTGTTTTCACAAGTATGAAACCATCCATAACTCACTCAGCATTGACAGTGACATCACACTTGAACAAACTTTAGGGAGTGTTAAAAGGCACACACTTTGCAACAGTTTCATTTTTTAGAAAGTACTTTTTGAGTTTCAGAAAGGCCCAGGGAAATCTCTCTGGAAGGTGGACACATTCAACAGCACACTCCCAGCTACTGACCACAGGCACACTACCATAGCTTTCTAACAGCTTCTGTGCAGAATGCTCTCTGCTTTAAATTGAGAGTAATTATATAGAAGTCAGAAGCTGCAATGAAATAAATCAGTGCTGAAACTGCAGTCATAGCTCTCTAAAAATAAATATATAAAGAGACTGATAATATAAAGGAAACGACATATGCTTTGATAATCCATTGTTGACATGTGGAGATTCTACCAAACTCCTACAAACAAAGAAGAAATGAACGGACACAGGTCTCATTCATTCCACCAGAAATACCTGTTCAGTCAAGTGTCAGTGAATTGTCACATCCCCCAGCAGTTATAAAGGTCTGGATCTTTCTACAGGCAATATCCTGAGCTTAAGCTCCCATCTCCCCCAGAAAGTAAAAATAATTGCAACTTCTGCTTCTTTCAACACTTACAGGCTACCTGCTGTATTCTACAACTAATAAGCATATATTGAATTACAAATGCAGCTTAAGGTCTGAAATGACCACACAAAGGAACAACAGTTTACAGCTTGCTGAAGAAAGAAACATGGAAACAAAGATTTTTTGCCTTTTTTTACTGTTATTTCCCAGTCCTCAACAGTATTCACACATGAAACACTTAAACCAAGATTAAAAAAATCATGCATGATAAAAAGATTGAAAGTATTATTGGAAGTGACTTGTTAACTCTGCAAGCCTATGGATAATGCATCTCAGCAAGTTCAGCTATTATTTGGTCAATATTTCTCATTTGGCTTAATGGAACATGATGGATAGCCAAAGGAGAGGCATTCTTTCTTCAACATCCTGAGTCAAGCAAGTATCCCAATATAAAAGAGCAAAACATTTCGGCAGAACAGGACATTTCAACAAAGCATACATCTCTCCACACAAATGCAAGTGCTGCAGGAAGCAGTAATGACCTTTATATAGGTTACTTTGAAACGTTTCAGAATTTTTCTACCAATTCCCTCAAGAAAAAAATATGAAAATACTTTAAAAAACAAAATGAAATCTTACGGCTTGAAATGCAGTAAGCCAGCCTGCAGTTGATCCTCCTGAACAGTTGCTTGTTGATTGGCCAAAGTATAAGTGTAAAGAGTTGAATGAAGTTAATGATCAGTCCTGACACTATAAATATGTAGCAGATCAGAAGGTGGCAAATGAATTGAGACTTCAGAAAGCCAACGATGTCCATGATTTGCTGAGAAAGCAAGAGGATACCTTCCGACCCAAAATTCAGAAGAAGACCTGCAAAACCAAATAGTATCAGTGGTTACAGAGTGCATTTATTTCTATAAACAGACTGTTAATACAGACTTCCCATTTTACACTTAAATACACTAAGTACACTAAAATGAAAGTTAGTTCTAGTGTCAAAAAAGGCCTGATGACAATATTTGCAAGAGTAAGCATGGAAAGAGAATAACATATTTCTGAATCAATTCACATTTGGCTCTGGAAACAAATTTTCACATTTCAGTCCTTCTTCTGCAAAACACATGAGCACGACTGCATTCCATGGACTACAATATTCATCTATCAGGCCTTTATCGATAAAATATGAGCAAAACAATACACTTATATTTTGATTTGAATTGTCTGTACTTTATAAGACACATACTGTGGCCTCTGCTATCCTTAAGAGCAGCTCCAAAGTAAACACAAGCTTTAGAGCTTTATGTTAGAAGTTGTGCCTTTGTCTACAGGCTATGCCTGCCATGGTCCCCAACCATGGTCCCCAACCAAGAGTTAGCAGCAGCCCCTTAATTCTAGCTTTATTTGCTTGTTCCCTTGTCACATTAAAATATCAGTTGATTTTGGCAAAAGAATAAAAACTTGGCTATGCACAATACACACAATTTGTTCAATTATTCCTTGACACTGTCATTCTGTCAGTTATACTTCACAAGCCCAGAAAGGAAACATCAATAACAGTATTAACCCATAACCCAGCAGTGTTTCCAGAAAAAAATAAGCTCTTAGGTTACTTAAGAAATGTTTGTGTAATTTTGGAAAGGACCAGTCCAAACTTAGCAGCTGAGCATTCAGAGGAAGTGTCCTCTGCCAAATATCCTGGGCCACCAAATCCCGCACTGACCTCCCCCCACCATCACTGCCACCCAACGCTAGTCTCCTTTGTTAGGAGAAAAAACACAAAGACATGATCTCTCAGTTAAAAAACATCAAAATATTTTGAATGCAGTTAAGCAGAGAGGTGCTACCATCCTGTTCCACTCCTACACCATTTCTCCCTCCGAGGCGTAGGAGAGTTTGCTCAGGGAGGAAGACCCAAGACAGTATCTCCTGTGCTAGTCAATAACAAAATGGCAGCTGCCTGCATCCCGGGGAAATAACTGATGAAAAAAATCTTTATGCCTGTCCTTTTAGTTTATATGAGACACCATTATGTGAGGCACTGAGTCCAGATCAGTGTCCTGAAACATTTGTTTTACTGCCCTTGCTGACGATGCTTACCACAGCAAAATGCACACACAAGGACTGCTGCAAAGCCATAGGAAGTTATATAGCCAGGTTTTCAACCGCAAGGAAGATGAAGAAAAATTTCAGAAAGAGAATCTGTATTGTTGTATAATTTATCTGAAGAGTTTATGGCAGTCCCAAGCCTATTATTAGCAGACAAAATGTGTCCTTTGTCTATCACAGACTTTGTTCCCTTTATCTTGCTGTACTATTCCGTACCAAAGGAGACACCATCTGTAGCTCAAAACAGCAACCAGGCCTCTGTTCATTGTAGTAACTACTGTCAGGACACTTGCAAAAAGCTTTCCCGCTTTAACCAACCATTCTATTAGAGATACATCTCTGCGGGTGGCAGACAATTTATGAACATGGGCTTTGGTTTCGTTGAAGGCTAAGGAGAATGAGAAATGATGTCTAGCAGGAATCACTGCATGGACACGTGCCCCAGGCTCCCCATCGCACACTCTGAAGATAGAGCCAAACACTTTGCGCAGGCGTGGGAACCCAAGTTTTGAATAAATTTACAGTGAAAGATACAAGATTCCACTTCCCTAATTCAGACTATAGTACTTCACCAAGTAGTGGGAATGGATCACTTCTTTAAAACAGTCAGAATGGGAGCAACCAGTTACTTACACATGGATGGTTTAAAAGACTGTTGGTGCCTGAAACCCTGACGACTAGGTTTACCCTGCCTTGGCTAGAATTTTTTTGTGCTAGCTAGCCTGTTCAATTCCATCCTACAGAATCACTCTAATCTAATGTAATTTCCAGAGATCAGTAAGATAAAAAAACCAAACCAAAACAAAAACCAACCCATACATAACATCAAAGCACTGTCTGCTTACAGTGGAGATCTCAAAATTCACTATTTGATACGATCAACAGAAATCTACCACAGTAAGCAATCGATCAACAGACTTGTGAGAAGGAAGAATTCACCAAAGTGCTATTCCACCAATTTGTTGGAGTTTTTGTTTTTTGTTTTTTTTTTTTTTCATTGGAATAGTCAAACTCTGTTAAAATATTATGTTTACGTGAACCATTTACTTCATACTGGACCCTAAAACTTCACAGAATTAAAATAAACAAAGGTGATATGACCATGATAAAACATAATTACCATCTTACAGTTTTATGAAGCCACAATGGAATGATTGAAAGCAATTTATTCCTCACTTTCATACCTCAGCCATTAAATTTCCATTCTATAAAGCTCCTAAAGAATGTTTTAAAGGCAAGCTACATCTGCTTAGGCAGTACCACTGAAATGTATCAAATCTAACTTGCTCATAAAAGGAAGAAACTAGAGTAACTGCTTAAATTTTGCTTTTCTGAAAAGTAGGGAGACTGGAGAGATTAATTTTCTCTTCTGACTATATGTGAGCTGTTTTCCCTACAAAATTTACGACCCAAACACTGTATACAGAGTGCTAGCTAGATGTTCTGTTTCTCAGGCATAAACTCATTCCTAAAAGACTTTTTTTTAATATGAAACTTTTTGGACTGTTTTCATTACCCAAACTCCAACAAATGGAGTTTACTCTTCTTACGAGCAAGAAAAAAAGTAGAAAATTATTTTCAAGAATCAATTCAGAGCTTATGAAAGAGGTGTAAGCAGCTTGCTTTTTAAGAGTTCATAGGAACTTCCACTTGCTCTTTGTCTTACTGAAGTTCCTCATGGGTAACATTAACATACCACCGGTTTAAGTGATAAAAGAATCAGGTCTTTAATTCTTAATCCATGATGTTGGTTTAATAAATTACACCAATTTCCTCATAGATGACTGAAAATTACAGCAATCTTTTGAAAACAAAAGGGCCAATCAATGCGTTTTCTCAGAAGCTATGAAGATTGGAGAGCTGCCAAGAAGCTCTCTTTATCAAACACCTCTTAAAAAGAATTAGGAGAAAATGGCCAGTCAGAGCATCAAAAACAGACAGGGACAGTCTTTAATAACCGTTTCCTTCTGATATAAAACAAAAGACTAAACCTCAAAAGTCTGTCTAGGGAGGAGGTCAACAAGAATCTATTAATGTGGCTAGATCACAGGATCAGGTTTAAAAGCAAACTATTTGTTCTACCTCTGCCCTGCCCCCGCCCCCACCCCCCCCCCCCCCAATTCATTCTTCAGCAAGATCCACTGTGTTTTCTACCTCAGCTACTCTCAGCATTTCCTTCTGCTTAGAGTAAGTGACCAGGAGGACACAGAAGGCAATGTTACAACAGTGATATGCAAGGTGAACACCTCTCTTCTGGCAGAGGCTGCTGCCCATTAACAATGCTATTGCATACTTCCAAGTCTGTAAGAGTTCTGAGACTACAGCTACTGATCTCCCAAAGAACACAGCGGTATGCACCTTTACAGAAGGCACAAGAATGAAGCAAAGAACTGTCACCCACCTTGTCTATAAAGTTTATGGAGTTAATAGAGTCCTTGGAGTGTGGAAAGCAACACGGTACCTGTCTGACAGCATCTGGACTAAGCTGATATCGTCCATACTTAGAAATAGCTGCAAGACAGCACTATACCCAGTTATTTTCAGAATAGCACGTTTCAATCCTACGCAAAGGTTTTCACTTACATCTACTCTTTGATGAAGTCCTTAAATTCTTTGACACTAGATAAGAACCACCAAGCATATGTTTATGATGCCCATTCTTGCATTTTCTCATCTAAACAAGATTCTTGGATGGATGAATTACAGAGGCCAAGACTAGGAAAAAATGCTCAGGTCAGATTACAGTGGCAGCAGTGGTGGGAGGCAGAGGGTCAGGAGTGAAGTTGAGCCTGGGAAGAAGAGCCTCGGGGGGAAGGTGGTTTTAGTTTTGTCTCTGTTTCTCACTTTCCTACTCTGTTATCAATTGGCAATAAATTAATCTTCCCCAAGTAGAGCCTGTTTTGCCCATGATGGTAACTCATGAGTGATCTCCTTGTCCTTATCTCAAACCAGGAGCCTCTTCACATTATTTTCTTCCCCCATCTTGCTGAGCAAGGGGAGTGAGGGAGCAGTTTGATGTGCACCTGGCACCCACCACACCTTCTCAGAAAAGTCCTAAATCAGGGAAGAATTTCAGCATATCTTAAGTACTTCCTTCAAAGTTAAGGGAACTTAAGAATGTTTTTAGTTTTTCCTGAGGAGTCATGCATTCCTGAACTGCATATTTTGTAACACACAGTGCTACAAAGGAGAGATCAGTCAGTCTGGCTGTTTCAAAGACTGACGAATGAATACCATCTACCAGGAAGTGTTAGGATTTCCAATTTATACACTTGCTATAAAACTGAATTTTGATTTATTTTCTATTGAGCACTGAGATAATTAGCATAACAGAGTATAAACTGAAGAAATAGAAATGAATGTAACCCAGGAGTTTTTGAAATGGTTACTGTATAATAATGCTTTCCCTTCTCCTTTTATGTTTTCTTCCTGCTGTGATCTAACATAGAGCAAGACAGCTATGCGAAGTCCACATGCCTGCCAGGATGCAAGTTCTCTATCTGTGTATGTGTACTCTCTGCTGGTGAAACGCACAGTATAGCTGGAGAGGGAAAGATGGGGAACTGCTGCCCAAACTCTGGTGAGAAGCAGTTCACGCCTGCTCCATCTTCCAGGAGCATGAAATATTCAGGGAGGAGGGAGCTGAACAAGCAAGTCACAGGGAGCTGGGCTTAAACACAAGGCAGTACAGAACTCCTGAAGGTGCAGCGTCTACGGACTGCAGGGCTTGATGCAGAGGAAGGCATTTATCTGAAGAGGGTTAAGCACCTGAAGGGTTAAGTGCTTAACGTGAAGTTAAGCTCTTCTGTTAAAAGCTCCTGCAGAGATCCTCAAAAAACATGTAAGGGAGAAGTTCTCTCAGGTACTGAACATCAAGTTCACAAAACTAGCAGTGGAAGGCAAGTTGTTTCTTTCCAGCATGCTAAGTGTTGCTCTTCAGTTGTTTCCCACCCAAGTTTCTATATTTTAATACATCCATATATATTCATATATATATATTTCTCCAAATCTGCCATTTGCTTGGGAAAAATAAAAGACCTACATTAAGATATTTAAGACCTGGAGCAGTCTATCCGAGTTCAGTTTTGGGGACCACAGAATCCCTCTGTTTCCCCTTTTAGTTTATCTGGGTCCATTAGTCTAACAAGTCACTTGCACTGCCAACAAGGGGAACACAACAAACAGCAGTGAAATTTAGGGACTGAGCAAGGGAGCAGGACTAAACAGCAAACAAAAATTTACAAGAACATATATTGAGAAGCTAAGCAGGATGAGGGCTACGTTGTCACACAAACATAAGCAATCTGGATAGTTCCTCAAAAATAACCAGGGTGAACAACTGTCTAGGACAAGCAACCATATCATGCACATGCAATTCAATATTTGGTCTCACAGGCAACATTAAGTGCTTAGCCAAAGGTAACCAGGCCAACGCATTACTGCCATCAGGCACACTCCTCTCTAAAAAAACAAACACCCACAAAATGTATTTCTACAAAGTCACTTCAGTGGATGATCCAGCTTGCTGCTAAAGTACAGGTAACAGGATCTGAATGTTTGCAACAAACTAAACCTTCTCAAATATAAATGTGTGTATGTACATAAGTACAGATGCTTTTGTGTTGGTGATACATGAATTTGTGTACAGAACGATCATGGACCATTGGAGGCAACTGTACACTTGAGGTACAGAGATCAGAGTCTGCCTAGTCGAGCCACTGGTCCTCAGTGCATAACAGCCTGTGAGAAATCTCTCAACGGCAAGATTCACATCACCACCCCTGGGCATGGGAAATGAACACAGTAAAAACTACCCAGGCAGCAGGGGCAGTACAGCAGGATGTTGCCACCTGCATCGTGGTATTTACTCAGCATCAAGGGCACACAGCACACGGTTGATCACCTCTGCAATGGCCATTTCAGGAACAGATCCAGCACAGGAGTAGCTACAGAGTTCTCCTGTGGTTATTACAAAAAACATTTCTTTTAGAAGCGCCTGAAGAAATGGGGGGAGGGAGAGGGGCAGACAAAGGATCATTCAGGAGCTGGTATAAAACTACAATTGCTTTTTTTTTTTTTCAATTGTGCTGGGAACCCAAAAATTCTCTTGATAAGAGATAAGCTTTGGAAAGGAGGACTCTCCTATGAAGACTCATGGTTTATGCTTGCCAAATACTGATGACTCTCATCTTGTTTTAAAGAACTGTAAACTACATTCACAGCAATGCAAAGGGTCAGTACAAGGTACAGGAATTATCTATACTCTCAACAGAAAAAATATTTTCCCCACATACAAACCAGCTTCGAGGTGTGAAGCAACAAGGAAACACAGATCACATCTAAAGCTCTAAATATTTAATCCTCCTATTCTTACCCACAATGAATTAGTTACAAAGTCAGACTATGAAATTATCACCTTCTTACCCCAGTTCTACAACAAACAGCTTTCCACACCCTTAAAACAGGTGAGCAGCTGCATCCAGGCAGACAAGTTTCACATTCACTCAGCACACTCAGTAGCATGAGCAAGTCCATTTCTACATGCACGATTACACCCTTTAAGGATAGGATGAAAACAGCGTGGATTTTTGTCAGTTCTTTCCTGGATTTGTCCATCCGCTTTCATATGAAAAGCTCCAGCCATCTAGAAGACGCTGGTGAAGTAAGCCTGGCAAGATCTGTCTTGCTACCTGTCTTGCACACAGGGAACTCAGAACAATGCTGTTGGAGAGCTTGCAACAGTCACATGGCAAATCCATGGCAGAGCCAACTCCAGAAACAGGACCTGCCAATTCCTGGGCTCCAGCTTTCAACATAAAAAGGTACTTCTCATTCTCATTTATTTGCCTTCTTGCCCATGCTCGTTTCCCTTACAACAGCTTCTAACAGGCCAGCAGAGAGGGAACAGACACATCCCACAAGGACCTTCAGTGGCAGCAGGTGATTCGATAGCTACAAATGCAGGAGATGGTTCAAACAAGGACGTGCTTATCTAATCAACTCGTATTTTCCCTTCCTTTCTCCATTCCTCAAGAAATGAAAAGCATGTATTCAACAACTTGTATGGCTCTGTACTATAAACTAGAAGTTACAACTTTAAGTACCAAGCTGACAGTATTGTGTGCACGTGCACTCAAACGTGCATCTCTTTCATTATTCCTACCCAAGAAGGAATTAAAGGCACTGCTAGATGCTTCAAGGACAATCAGAAGATAAAAATCATCAGCCCTGGGAAAGGAATAATTTGGGCCCTCTCCAGAAGGAAATGGGAGACCTGGTTACCCGGGATATTGAGAAGGCTGAGGTACCCAATGACTTTTTTGCCTCCATCTTCACCAGCAAGTGCTCACACCATGTCGCCCGAGTAATGGAAGTCAAAGGCAGGGACTGAGAGAGTGAAGAACTGCCCTTAGTAGGAGATCAGCTTCAAGACCATATAAAGAACCTGAAGGTGCACAAGTCTGTGGGACCTGATAAGATACACCCACAGGTCCTGAGGGAACTGAAAACTAGAGTTGCTAAGGCACTATTCATCACACCTGAGAGGTCATGGCAGTCTGGTAACATTCCCACTGAGTGGAAAAAGGGAAACATAACACCAATTTTCAAAAAGGGAAATAAGGAAGACTCTGGGAACCACAGGCTGGTCAGTCTCACCTCTGCCTGGCAAGATCATGGAGCAGATCCTCCTGGAAACTATGCTCAGGCACATGGAAAACAAGGAGGTGATTGGTGACAGTCAGAGTGGCTTCACTAAGGGCAAATCGTGCCTTACTCATTTGGTGGCCTTCTATGATGGAGACACAGCATTGGTGGATAAGGGAAGAGCAACTGATGTAATCTACTTGGACTTTTGCAAAGCCTTTGGCACTGTCCTGCATGATATTCTTGTCTCTAAATTGGAGAGACATGGATTTGATAGAAGGACCACTCGCTGGATAACAAACTGGCTGGATGGTCACAGAGTTGCGGTCAGCAGCTCGACGTCCAAGTGGAAACCAGTGATGAGTGGCATTGGTATTGGGACCAGCGCTGTTTAACATCTTTGTCAGTGATAGCGAGATCGAGTGCACCCTCAGCAAGTTTGCCGATGACACCAAGCTGTGTGGTGTGGTGGACACGCTGGAGGGAAGGGATGGCACCTAGAGGGACCTGGGCAGGTGGCTTGAGAGGTGGGCCCATGCAAACCTCATGAAATTTAACAAGGCCAGTGCAAGGTCCTGCACGTGGGTTGAGGCAGGACAAGCACAAATACAGGCTGGGTGGAGAATGGATAGAGAGCACCCCTGAGGAGAAGGGCTTGGGGGTGCTGGTGGATGAGAAGCTCAACATGAGCTGTCAGTGCACGCTTGCAGCACAGAAACCAACTGTGTCCTGGGCTGCATCAAGAGAAGCATGACTAGGTCAAGGGAGGTGATTCTCCGTCTCTACTCTGCTCTCGTGAGATCCTACCTGGAGTACTGTGTCCAGCTGTTGGGTCCTAAGCACGTGAAAGACACAGACCGCTTGGAGCAGGTCCAGAGGAGGGCCACAAAGATGGTTGGAGGGTTGGAGCACCTCCCCTATGAGGCCAAGCTGAGGGAGTTGGGGTTATTTAGCCTGGAGAAGAGAAGGCTCCAGGGAGACCTTACAGCAGCCTTCCAGTACTTCCAGGCACTCTTCATCAGGGAGTGTAGCAACAGGATGAGGGGTAATGGTTTTAAGCTGAAACAGGGTAGATTACATTTTAGGAATGAATTTTTCACTGTGAGGCTGGTGAGACATTGGAACAGGCTGTCCAGAGAGGTGGTAGATTCCCTGTCCCTGGAAACATTCAAGGCCAGGCTGGATGAGGCTTTGAGCAACCCGGTCTAGTGGGAGGTGTCCCTGCCCATGGCAGGGGGGTTGGAACTTGATGTTCTTTGACGTCCCTTCCAACCCAAACCATTCTAGGATACTTTCCTCAGTATGCTCCCATAAAATTCTCTCTTTATATTTTCTGGAATTGAGATTTACATTTCAGTAATTTTGGACTGCCTTTTTAAGCCTTTTCCTAGAAGTCTAATTCCTAACTTGTGCGGTTTTGTTGTTTCGTTTATTCAAGAAAGCCAGAGAAGGCTACTAAAGAGCAATACAGGATTTGTGGCTACAAAAAACTTTAAAAGGGGTCTGGAAAGTGGCAGAGATACGGCATAAATCACTGAGCTGAGGAAAACACTATGATGGCAGTACCACTGGTTTACAAGAGGAGCTTCCACCACCAGACTGTGGGCTGCTAACAGATTTTCTACTGTCCCCCAAAAACCAGTACCAATACTTTTAACATAGCGTCTCTCTCTGAGCAGCAGTATGGCCTGCTGGAGACAACCACCTTCTCCCTCTTGGCAGATCTCAGCCCTGCTGACAACACTGCCACAGACACAGCAGGGACATGGGACAGGCCACATCCTCTGTGTTTCCTAATCACAGGGATATGAGGGAACAGCACTAACCTCATCTGTGAGGTGATCCAAAAGCTTCCAGTACAAATCACAAGATGTTGTTAGCAGTGCTGGAAATGAAAAGTACCATCCACCTGATTACAACTTCAAGTGAGCTGTTAGGTTTTTTTTAATCTTCTGTGGCAGTAGGCTGCCTCCTTCAGCTAAGCCATTTGCATATTTTTAATTAATATGAAATAACATTCATTAGTATGGTCTTTGAATACTAAGGAAATGTTAAACAGAAAAAGATTTGCAAGGTTTTTTTTTTTACCATCAAGTATTAATTTGGCCGTATTGTATCATATGACACTGAAGAGCATGAAAGAGCTGAATTTCTACTTTATGAAAATCATCCCAAAATTGGAAATGACAATGCATGCACAAGATGTAGCCACACCAAGACAGGGATGCAGAGGATATTAATATTTATTCATTAAGTATTTCCTAATGCTTCTTTCTGTAGAAGACAGTTTAACTGAAGAATGAATGTGGCGGGGAAGCTTCCAGATTCATTATTCAAAGAAAACCAACTCTTGCCTTAAAGAAGTAACATCCAATACTTAGAAAAACATGTCTTACAGCTGAGATGTAGTTGGCATGGTTCTAAAAAATAAGATGCTGGCTTCAGCCAAAGGCTCAGCTGCACCCACACAAAAAACAATGAGACATTCAGATGCCAGGTAAATATCTAAATAAACATGGTGACTGCTTTACTCACATTTCAGCCATCCTTTTCCACACCTGTTTTCACTCACCGCTAAGACACAGGTGTTCAGAACTGTGTTGCTACACCATGAACTCAGAATACTTTTAACCCCCTCATTCTCCCCAATCACCAGTTCCATAACAGCTTGATTTAATTTGAGAACTTCAGAGAATAAAAGCCTTTATCACAGCTACCAGATTTATCCAGTCCAATAATAAAGGGAGGTTTCATTTTGGACCTGATTCAAATCCTGTTGAAGCCAAAAGAAATCTCTCAACAAGCTTCAATAATCGTTGTTGCTTGGAAAACTTTGTCCATCAAAAACAGCCAAATGTGATGCAGCTAATCAACGAACTTGTGTTCTCAGCACCTAAAGCCAGGGCTAGTCAAAACCACTTTAATCTTCCAGCAAAATAATCCAGAGATAGTGCTTGATCCAACACCACTTACCTTACCCCAGGACAAGTGTGCAGATGTTACAGTTCCTAAACATGCTGGTAAGAATCTAGTAACATTTCTATAAATTTTGCACGAAATTAAGCACCAGGTACATCAACATCTACCTGGATTCTCTACATCTGCACAACCTCAGGGACCTAAATCCTTTCAAAAGTCTGGCTTTGAGCATTTGTCCTGCTAACTTCAAATAAGCTTGAGACAGTTTTACACAGTTTAAATTCAGAACGAAGCTCTTCTCTGTCTCCATCTTGGATGAAATGCAGTATTTATGCACACTCTCAGAGGTACAGGCACAGGCATGTGAAAACCAGTGACACACCGAAGGCTCAATGAGCTTGGGAACAGCAGTTTCCCAGCTATCCTTCTGCTGAATTACAACCCTATTGCATCTCTGTCACTGTTGGGCAACAGGAACGGACAGTGTCTTTCAATTACTTTGATCCTTTAGATACTTGGTTTACATTTGCTGGTTGTGGGTAGTTCGTGGTATTCTCCTGACTACCACCCACACATTTGGCAACAGTGATGTTAGTGCATTGTTTTATGGCAATTTTCACTAACACTACAACAAGAGAAAAAAAAAAATGTAAATGTCTGCAAATTTCAGCATTGTCTAAGCAGATCCTCAGAACCATAAAATAAACTAAAGCCTTGTAAGCCCTTGACAAACCACCTGTGACTTGAAGGGGGAAATTCTCATAAATGATGCAAGTGCAGGTGTAGCCTGCTGCAAACAGAATGCTTCCATACCTTCTTTAAACAGGAGGTTTTAAATCGTGGCTTCCACTTTTTCTGACACACGAAAAAACTTGCATGATCTGACAATTGAATCTACACAGGTAAACCTTTTCATTCACCTGGATCCTGCTACAAAAAAATGTGATTGAAATTTAACCTTGTTGGTCAGATTAAAAGGAAAGCTGGTGCATATCAGAAGTTTATAAATGGTCACACATGCATGTGATATCAATGTGTTTGTCTCTGCCTGCAGCTCCTAACCTTCTGGCAAGTAAACCTCTCAGTGACCTCTACCTCTGACTTCTTTCCAGCCTAGAACGGGTTAATTGTCTTTCCCTGTTCCCGTTATTTTATGCTACAGCAGAAACCTCAAGTGAGGTCAGCCCTCCTGCAAGCAGCAGAAAACTACTTCAGCATTAAGCTCTTTGTGGCAGAATATAACAAGATAGACAGAAGGGCTGAAGGTGAAAACAGAGGCATACAGGTAAAAAGACTAAGCTCAAAATGAAGAGCAGACCTCTAGCAGGACCATAAGCCAGCATTTCCCAACTGTGGGCTCACTACAGTTGTTAGACTGCTCTGCCCAGTTCCTAACACATGGTTTATGTACCTTTTCAGGAAATCCATTACAGCCATCATCTTTTTCTGGCATTATCAATGAGGGCCCTTTATAGCATCTTCATCCTCATCACAACACAGTTATTCTCATTCATTTCTATTTCCCCTTTCCCTGACCTTCCTTTAACCCTACCACATCTGTATTTGAAGGCACTGGAGAAGGACAAGGGAAAAGCACAAAAACGAAGTGAGTCAGCAGCTTCTGAGAAGCACACGAGCATTAGTCAGAGGTGATCAGGGTACTCACCACACAGGCAGATGTGAATGAGTTTAAGACCACCAACCAACCACCAAACTTTCCAAAATGCCTAAAACTCAATCACTGGGGAAAGCCACTCTGCAGACAAAGCACTAGGGGAAAAAAAAAAAAAAACCTCAGCTGCCACACATCAGTGACAAAATGCAAGAAAACATCCAGGGTACTGCTCTCAGGCACATTGCTAATTTCCTTATAAAAAAAGCCCACTGCATTCAGTACAGCTAAATCAAACACACCTGAGGAGACAGTTGCCTTGACTCATAACATTTTCTTCTAAGGAGAGGCCCACAGCTGCAAAAGCTTTTGCTGACCGAAGCACACGTACAGCGCACTACAATGCACTGTGGCCCTCTTCTTTATCTGCTCCCTTACACAAGGATACACCAACACCAGTAGAAGTGATGCAATTAGTTAGGGAAGTGGTCTTCTACATCATGCAGCGGACTTTCAACTTTTTAAAATTTCAGACCTAATGACTAATACAAGTTCTAAGGGCCACAAGTGCACATTTGCGACACAAGAACAATATCTTGCTAACTTCAGCATGGTTCTGACAGTGTGTTGAAGAGATTTCAAGAGGCATTACTCCCAGTCTTCACCTTCCAGCAATAAAATCAGAGTATACAAAAGAAAACAATAAACCACCTCTTCAGCAAGGCAGAGCACAATCATAGGATTCTCATCCATCACCTGAAAGAGAACCTTTCTGCTACAGAGAAGCGCTTCTCTGTTACGGTGCAGTAAGTACATTAAACTGTAAATGATGTACAACCATAAATCCAGGAAAGCACACCTCACTCCAGAGAGAAGATGAACACTGCTTCAGTGCCTCTGGTTTTCGGTTGGCCAGAGCAAGACTTACTGACGAAACAGCCTTCCCACCAGACTCACAGCTACTGGAATTAAAGAAACATGGTTAATTACTGTGCTCTGGGCACAGCATTCGCTGTCCTGTGACTCTGGGCAAGTACCGATCTCTCTGTGCAGTTTCTCCACTCTTAAAATACAACACGTACACCTTCTTGCTTATTTAAGTGCTTGCCAACAACAGACCCAAACTTTGCTTAAGAGCAACCTTTATTCATCAGCAGCTTACAATCCTTTCTCTGTTCATTGCAGGCTTTCTGACATATTCTTCCACACAAATCCTAGCCCATTGTCTTCCACAAAACACAGTTAAAAGTTTCATTTTTAGATACAGCTTATTCAGGCATTGTTATGCAAAATATTAATAGGAAAGAGCAAACCCATGCATAATATTTACACAAATTCCTACAACTAATCAAACTGTATTTTAATTCATAGTACTTGGAAAAACACAGCATTACATTAGATGCAACCAGCTGCTGGTCAGTAAACAATAGCAAACTTTTACAGCACTTCAACTATTCTAGTGATCCATGCAGTCAGTCTTTATACAGAGGTAGTCCTGGCATACTATAAACAGACCTCTGTATGTTAACAGTAATCTTATCGTTCACACAAAAAGTTAAGAGAAAAAAGAAGGCTGCAAATTTCAGCTTAAGTTGTTCTGCAATAGTTTCTCTACTCCACCAGCTTTTAATTCTTTTGCAACTCACTCTTGGTGTGAAGTGATTACCAGTACAAGCTGAGGCTACAATTGCCTGGTACAAATCTCTGGGCTGGATGCATCATTGCTTTTAAAGAAATGCTTGGGGGATTTTTTTATTTTATTTTTTGAGGGTTTCTTGCATTCTTCCACCTCTTGTAAAGCACTGCTCTCTCTCAAGGTTGCTCTCTTCTCACACAAGCACCTGCACAAGGTACATCATGCTTAAATGTTTGCACATGGTCTTGAAACACTTAATTAGAAATGTGTAACAAAGATCAGAAGTCTCCGTGTGACACTGCTCAAACAGACTCGTTTCTTGGTTGTCTTTTCAGCCGTTTGAGCGCTCACTTGTTGAAATAAATGCTACAAAGGATTACTTCTTAGTTAAACAATACCCCCTTCGGAGTTCTCCCTGCACGACACGACAACAGCCGGCACACCTTCAGTCGGTGTGTGGCCATTATTTAATTCGGCTGAAACACCTTTACGAAGAAGCACAGCCAGGGAGAGGCTGAGCTCTTACAACACGCGAACACATCGCCGGGGAAGCTGCCTCCCCAGCTCACGGACCTGCAGGTACCACGGAAAAACCAGCCACCACGACCTGCGACCGTGCGCTCCCGTGTCCCCTCCGGAACCCCCCGCCGCCGCCGGGCCGCGCTCCATCCTCTCGCCACGGAGCAGCGCCTGAAGGGAAGGAGGGAGGCAGCAGAACGGGCGATCGCACCCTCCCGTTCCCACGGCAACCACCCTACCCGCCCCCTCCTCCGCCACCGCGGAGGGAAGCCCGAAGGGAAGCGGTCGGGGCCGCCGCCACCGCCCGGCCGGCGGAGGGGGCCCAGCGGGGCGAGGCCGCCGCTCTGCCGTTTCCACGGAAACCCCGGCGCGGACGGCTCTCGCCACACAAAGGGGGCCCACAGGCGGCAGGAAAATTCTCGGCGGCCGTAGGAGAAGCGGCGCGATAGAGCCGGGCGGCGGCATTAGGGGAGACCCAGTCCAGCGGCGAATAAATCAGGGAACTTGTGTCCGCAGCCCGCCTCCCGCCGCGCCCCGCCCGCGCATCCCGCCGGCGGCTGCCGGCCCCTCGCCTGCCCGCCACGGCGCGCCGGGGGACGGTTGTTCTGGGGAAGGGCTATTTTTGGGGCTGGGTTTTTTTGGGTTTGTTTGGTTTTTTTTTTCCCAAATGGGGCACCACGGCGGCTGGAGGAGGGCGGCCCCGCACCTGAGGAGCTCGCCGGCCCCCCGGGGAAGAGGCACATACCTGGCGCCGCCGGGCCTTGGCGTGCGCGCCGCGCTGAGGCGCCGGGAGCAGGCGGGCGGCGGGCGGTGGCCGAGCCCCACCAACTGCCACCGGTTTGCACGCGCCGGGAGGCGGCCGGCTCGGGCGGGGCCGCCAGGCTCCACCCGCCGGGCGGCTCCGGGAAGAAGAGGGCGCCCCTCGCCTTCCCTCCCCGCTGCCGCCATGTCACTTCCTCCCGGGGCGGTGGGAATGGGCGACCCCTCCCCGCACTGGCTTCGCTAGCCCTTCGTGCCGCCGCCCGACGAGGCCGGGGTAGAGCGGGAGGGCTGCGCTGCGGGGCCGGCGCCGCTTCGCGGCTGAGAAGCGCGAGGGGATGGTGCTGAGGAGGGAGTCGGAGCCGGGGGACGCGGCGGCCCGGGGAAAGGAGCGCAGGGCAGCCCCCGGCCTCGTGAGGGTTGCCGGCGCCTGGGCTGACTGCTCTTGTGACTTCCCGGGGGTGAAGATGGAGGGGGCCCTAGCGGAGGGCAGGCTGCGAGCTGTCGCAGGGTGAGGGGCACCTGTGGGTATGTGCCTCCTCAAGTAGAAATTTGGGGGAACAGGACACTAACTCCACAGCCTGGGTGCTGTGGAGAAATACAAATGCAGATGGCCGTCATGCAAGCATTGAGTACCCCGACACACAATATTTGCTGCCTGTGAAGATGCAAACGCTT
Organism: Pterocles orientalis; assembly: GCA_011057875.1. Lineage (NCBI taxonomy): Eukaryota > Metazoa > Chordata > Aves > Pterocliformes > Pteroclidae > Pterocles > Pterocles orientalis. The sequence continues at coordinate 1,718,844 of WKFP01014301.1, forward strand.
GCTGTCAGGCTCTGACTGGAGCCGAGAGCAGCAAGAACCATGCCTGTTAAACACCCAAAGCACTGGGAGGGGATAATGCCTGGGACGGTGTACCACTGGGACGGCGCTGTCAGCTCCACAGGGTGTGCAGCTGCAGGGGGGCCGGAGGGCTCCCGAGGCTGGGGTGTGGCAGGAGGAGGCTAGCATGAGCGGGCTGGAGTAGAGCCTTGCTCCAGTCCTGGTTCGTAACAGCCACACAGCATCACAGGTTACCCTCAGTGTTTGTATTTTTCTTAAAGTACTCGAAGCAAACACTGAACTATGAAGTTGTACTATGAATCAAACAGAGGCAGAAAGGAGGATATAAGCAAGACTTCCCAGACTAGTCACTGGAAGACATTCTCTAAGGAGAGAAAGGAAGCATCCTGACTAAAATAGCACATTCGGGAAGGACAAAAAGCTTCAACTCTCTCAGGGAGGCAGCAAGAGAAGGCACCTGCTTAAGGAAGGACAAGCCTGGAGCTGAGGGTGACCACAGCACAGGCAGCGTCCTCACCAGCCAGAGCACTGCCCCACAATACCTGAAAAGAGCAATCCCAGCACAGCACAGGGTCCCTCGGCAATCCAGACAAGATGAAGCAATGTGTCACGCCAGAATTTGTACTGGGAATCCAGTCAGGAGCAGCAGGAGGTAAAGCCACAGCAGGAGATAGGGCTCCTGGTAGGATCACCAGGAAACAAGGCAGGAGATCAAACTGAAGGCACATCCATCTATTAGATAGCTCAGGCAGAGACTGAAAGCCCAGACCTGGGCTTAAATGGAGCCCTGGTCCATGAGCAGAGCATGTGGGAGGGGGGCCCAGGTGAGGCTGGTCAGAGCCATTAAGAGCTGGTGGTGCTATCAAGGCCCTGACAGATTCCTGCTGGTGGGGTGGGTGAGCATACTGCTCAGGAGGTCCAGTTTTAGCAACTTTCTTCCCAGTTGGTCATGAAGGAGTTGAATCCAGCCCATGGCATCCTCAGGCCAGTGGTCTAACTGCTGAACTGTTACATAAAGGGTATTTCTCCAACCTAAAAGACTGGCCTTATGGCCCTGTTTTTAAAAAAAAGGGACAGTTCTAGGCAGAGGGAGACGAATTAAAATACCTCAATGGGGTACTTAATTCTGGAGAGTGGCTGAGTTTGTGGCACAGCTATGTCCTAAGCATTCCCTGCTACCTACTTTAGGCAGCTTTGTGTACTACATGTGCAGATTTTGGGAATGTCATTCCAAGGTATCTCACTTAGGTTCTAGGGGTTACCCTGAGAGCCAAGGGTCCAAAAATCAGGCACCCTGATGCTGAGTGTGGTAGTGCCTGAATATCTTTTGCTTATCTGGCCTTGAGACCAAACTCTCTGCAGCTGGTTATCTGTATGTTCCCCATTTTTTGGGAAGCCGTAATAAAAATCTTGCTTCTTGCTTTCATTAGTGTTAAGCTGCAGCTGAGTATAACAGAATTTAAGGATGCTTTACACCTGAGAAAACTCTCCAGGGGAGAGAGAAATCCTAGTTTTGATGCAGTACATCTGTTTCTCAAAAGTCTAACAAGGAAAATATGAATAATAAAACTGTCTTATTTAAATGTGAGTTTGAAAGGTAAATATATAAATCCTATGAAGCTGTTAGATACCATGGCAAAGACTGAGACTGGAAAGCCCACAGCAAAAAAAACCCTTCTGTATTAAGAGCAAGGTTTGCGAGGTCCTCACTGTGTATTTTTTTTATGTGCTATGAACAAGGAGGATAAAAAGGAATCAGATTATCTTTCTCTTCCTTAATCTCTACCCTCCAGAGCACTGAATAGAGTATATTAAGATTTGTATAGCTAATTAAGAAAACCCCACCATATGGCCCAGGGCAGCTAAATTAAGTGTCTTCAGGTCTCAATTTTGGCATTTACTTGCTCTGAGCGCTTGAGTTTGCAGCCTCAATGAAGTTCGTTCCTTGTTGCTTGTGGGCATGCAAATACCTTATTTGCATTGGGCAAGACTCAAGAGTTGGGTCGGGAACTTATAGCAACTATCCAAGGGGCATTTCTCACTGTGCATGGAATGGGTGACTTTCAAAGAGTTTCCCTGTAAGAAAACAAACCCAAACCAAAACAATAACAGCAAGGAAACCAAACCAAAAAACCCCAAGACTCCTGCTGGGCGAAGCACACACTCCAATTAGTAAGGAACCCAGCTTATCTCTCACGACTGAAGTGAACTGCTTGGTGGTTCCAGCAGCTGGACCCCAACCCTGCTCACAACATGCACTTTTAAGTGCCTTTTGGATTTGATTTCACCAATTTAATTGCAGGCAAAAGCTTGTCTTTTCTGTAAAGTTCTGTGGTTGTAGCTATGGCAGCCTAGAGAAAGAGGCAGCGCCCATAGTGTTGATGCCGATGGACTGATAGGGTAGACACTATACCGGGATACACTATGATATGCTGCTGTGGGCAGCTGGACTCAGGGAGACCAGTTTGCTTCTGCTGCATGTCTTATGGTTAGATTCTCTAATATCTAATAAGGTGCAGATCATAGAAGACCTGTTTCCTGCATTTAAAAGCATTCATAATGTTCCCCTTCTGTGTAGGTTGAGTGTAAAAAAGGCTGAACTGCAGGCTGTCCCTCCATGCAGGCAATAATGGGAAGTCCTTGCTGTACTTGGCTTATCTGTCTTTATGAAATCTGTGGGAAAGTAATTGTGTCTGAAATCTCTGCTGCGTTTTTGGGCTTGATTAAAATCAGCCAACAGGTTCAGGAATTATTGTAAGGATTGATGCGTATAGCATGACTGGGCAATTTTTTTCCTTTAGGAAACCAGATGAAAATATGTGTACATAGGTTAATGTATGCTAGCAGTTTATTTAAATATGGAAACCAAAAATGAAAGGTACTGATTGAATACATTGTTGAAATTAGAATCATAGAATCATAGAATCATAGAATGATTAGGGTTGGAAGGGACCTTAAAGATCATCAAGTTCCAACCCCCCTGCCATGGGCAGGGACACCTCCCACTAGACCAGGTTGCCCAAAGCCACATCCAGCCTGGCCTTGAACACTTCCAGGGATGGGGCATCCACAACTTCCCTGGGCAACCTGTTCCAGTGTCTTACCACCCTCATAGTGAAAAATTTCTTCCTAATGTCTAACCTAAATTTACCCTCTTTCAGCTTGTACCCATTACCCCTTGTCCTCTCACTACACTCCCTGGTAAAGAGTGCCTCCCCATCTCTCCTGTAGGCCCCCTTCAGGTACTGAGAGGCTGCTATCAAGTCCCCTCGGAGCCTTCTCTTCTCCAGGCTGAACAACCCCAACTCTCTCAGCCTGTCCTCATAGGGGAGGTTCTCCAGCCCTCTGATTAATTTTGTGGTTCTCCTCTGGACTCTCTCCAACAGGTCCAGGTCTTTTTTATGTTGGGG
>WKFP01014301.1:1731699-1747703 GCA_011057875.1 Pterocles orientalis
TTGCCCTTCCTCTATCCACCAGCGCCGTGGCTCTGTTGTAGAAGGCCACCAAATTCGTAAGGCACGATTTCCCTTTGGTAAAGCCATGTTGGTTGTCATCAATCACCTGCTTGTTTTCCATGTGCCTTAGCATAGATTCCAGGAGGATTTGCTCCATGATCTTCCCAGGCACAGAGGTGAGACTGATCGGCCTGTAGTTTCCCGGGTCTTCTTTATTTCCTTTTTTAAAAATGGGGGTTATGTTTCCCCATTATATAAGTCCAAATACAGATAACAAGTGTTATCAGTTTAAATATGCCAGTGTGGGGTGGTGGTGAAAATCACACAGTCAGCCCATGTAACTAGCTTTTCGGGGCGAGTTTTTCTAGTGCAGACTAACCCTAGCTCCGACACCTGCCAGCTTCTCCAGCTATGCAGTGGATCCACTGTTTTCAGATACAAAACCCCACTTCCCTGCACAGAAGCCACACGGTACCCACAAATGGAAACATTCTGTTAAAACTAAACCCTGGGGTCACAGTTAGTTTTAGAATAGACTCATTCTTTAATTGAATACGCATTAGTAAGAGAGCTGTGTGAGATGCATTACAGGAATTTAAGCTCCAGACTGTCCAATTTGACCCTTTACAAAGTCTAGTACATACAGAAAGAATCCTGTCTGAGATGCAGCAAAAGCATGTTTCTTTTAACATGTTCCTTCTTTCAGCATGCTTAAGTTTCTGCAAAAGTCCATGGCTACTAATCAATTTTGGTGCATTTATAATTTTTAAAGAATACCACTCCTTTAATAAATACCAAGGATCATACCATACAAAAAGTTTTCCAAATTACTCTTTGCAGATTCATACCCAATATTTTCACATCTACTGGCATCCACAAAATAAGCACTCCTTACACATGAGCAAATATTATTTCCTCAGCTGTTTTAAGTATTCAACCTGAACCTCCCTATGAGGAGAAGAGCGGTCTTTGTTTCTTGCTACACACGTATCAAATACACAATGCCACAGATTTGTTTTCACTGTTTTCTTAAAGCTCGATTAAAATGAAAGCTTCTGGTGGACCACTTTGGCCCCAAACTTGGTGGCTCAGGTGACTGGTTTCAGAGGTGCCAGTATGTGTGGATGACCCCCCCTACACACACCCTACCCCCCCAACCCTGCCCCGTGGCAGGAGGAAATCTTGTAGCTCTGATCAGCCACAGTTCAGAGTGACAAAACAGTGTGGGCTTCAGTGGCACCTTGGAAACACAAAGACGCCCACATCTGTCACGGTCACAGGTACGTGTGTGGGTGAAATTCCTCTAAGATGTTAGAGGAAAGATCCCTTTGGAGCTGCAAAGGTAAGTGCTGTTTAGAGGGTACTCAGGAAACTGCCACTTTTCCAGAAGCAGAGATAAGAAACTGTAGAACAAAATCTTGGTCTGAACAACTTCAAAGCTGGCATAGCTCAGACCCTGTAATAGCAACCGCTGCTTATGCATAACTCTGTTTACATCAAGTTTACCGGGGAAGAGGCACACTGGCTGCTCTCCAGGTCTTCAAGGGCAATACCTAATCTGCATATGTAGTTACACAGACATTAACAGTCAGAAACAAATCCACACAACCATTCCTTTTGCTTGTACATGTACATTTCCTTACCTAGGAGAGGAAATAATTATTTCAGTATGATGAGGCCAAGGCTGCTTTGTGTTGCAATAATATGTAGAGACGAGCTGTGTGAGCCTGCCATGTTGAACTTTTACAAATTTACAGCAAATGGCAATCCCTGCAATAAGTGCGTGCTGCTTCATCTACCTTGTAATGAATTCTGTAGCAGAGTCCTCACCCTGTGAATGGCTGCATGCTCACCCTGCCCATAAAAGACAACAACTTTAAGCCACACTTAAAGCATTCAGCTTCATTCTGCCAGGGAGCAGCTCTAGTTCCCTTGCCAAATTTACACTGAAGCTAGCGTTTTATTATCTCCTTGTCGTTCAATTACACAGAATTGGAAAGGGCATTTAAAAAAAAAAAAGCTGCAGCAGTCAAAGCACTCATCCTTACATGTTGCTCACTGAAAAACCATTGCCTGCTGCAGCTCTTCTCACCAACCCTGCACAATGCTTTCCATACTGGAAACACAAGCCGGGCCACAACTGTCGTCTTGATCAGCTGTTGCACCCTCTATCCAGTGTTCTCCTATGTGCTGCTTATGTAGAGACTGCTTTATCTGAAGGGAACATCAGCAAGCTGTCCGTTTCCCAAGAAAATTGTGGGATAAGCCCTGGCTAGGTAGCAGGAAGTATCCACTATGGCCTTTATATGGATGGTGGATATATTTTTTTATTATTATTTCTGTGTAGTTTGATGTATCTGAAGAACAGATTTGTGTCAAATTATTTGTGCTAAAGTTTTATTTATATTTTAGTAGAACCCACAATTTTTTCATAAAGACCCCACACTTTAGAGACATTCTGGGGAGTATGGTTTTTGAAGACTCAAGGGTTACTTGGTGTGAGCAAAGTTGACTCCTCAAAAAAATGGAGATAACTGGCATTCTGTACTGTTGGTTTTGTTCTTAAAATGAGCTGGTGGTTGATGAAATAGATTTTTTTAATTAAAAAGACATTATCTAAAGGCTATTTGGGTAAGAGTTGAATACTTACAGTTCTTGTAAATGTCTATTATGCACATTAAGGAATGAAAAAATTTGGGAGAACATCTTTGATACTAAATTGCAGAAATATTGCATAAGATATGATACCAGGGAATACAAACAGCATTAGAAGCTCAGGACTTAGAGAAAAGGGGTGAAAGCATCAGATAAGATTTTGAACTGATTTTGTGACACCACTAGAAAAAATACAGTACACTGTACATTCAGACTGCCTTATCCCACTAAATACAGCAAACCTGCGTCCTACGTGAAAGCGTACAGAACACTACTTTTCCTCTATTTTCTTTCAGTTAATCTTTCTCCCTCTATGAAGCTGTGGTCACAGCAGAATACAGGTCTCCTACCTTGACCCCTTAGTTCTTCATTTTCTGTGATTTGGCCTGATCTTGTTCCCCGTGGCATTTCATTGATTTCAGTGGATGTAGACGCAACTCTGGAAATCACTCTTGCATAAGGATGCTGTATTTAGAAAAAATACTAAGTTTCAGAAAAAAGTAAAATAGTTGCTGAATATAAAACTCTTAAGCAACCATGAAAACCTTAAAACAGGAATGTCTTTACATAAAACAACTGGAAGTCTCATGAAGACATCTGATTATACATGCCTTGTTCCAGTTCTGTAGCATGCCCTGCTGTCCTGCAGCCTGTGCGTGGGGAAAGCTTAAAAGGATTTGCCAGAGATGTAAGAAAGGATTGTAGAGCTAGGATGCCTTTGGGTAGGTGGAAACCATGCGATGATGCCACACCTTTTCCCTTTCCAAAACAGTGTGAGCCACCGTGCAGGGGCAGAGCCTCTCCATCAGCACTATGAGACACAAAAGCTCAGGCCATTTGTGTAACAGCTTGCTTTTGCCTCCAGCTGCCCGGACCTTGTCCGCCTCAGTCCTAAGGGTGACCTCCAGCACAAATCACAGCAAACCCTGGCACTGTTTCAGTATGAGGGCCCAGATTCTCTGTGTGCACTAGAAATCAGCCCTTCCAGCCTTGCTTCCTGGCACAAGCTGCCCCCTTGTATCTTCCTCCCTTCTGTTCTTTGATCCTGTGAAAAGCTCAGGGCCCAGGGGATAGCCCAGTGGGTATGTGACAAGGGGGTATGGGGCTAGTCAGCAGTCTGAATTCAGCAAAGGCTGGTGGTGAAACAAAGGCTGTTTATTCAGATGACTCCTTTGCAGTCTATGTGAAATTGAACTTGTGAATTTGTAATTGCAATTCACTTCCTTTGGAAAAAAAATCACTGCAATTGATAGTAATTAGCAACCTCTTACAAATCATTGGCAGGCTGTGCTGAGACCAATCCTCAGGTTCCTTGAGCATGGCATTGCCTGAGACTGCTGGGTCCCTTGTCACCAATTTAATACATTCCTCAAGCCTGAAGCAAAGACCCTGCTCCAAATGCCTCTCCAGTAGGAAACTGTGCTAAGTGAGCTTATGGCTAAATGCCCAGATGGCTCAGCCAGAAATTGGCCAGTTCTCCCACTTGGCCCTGGAGGGATGAACCCCCTGGAGTACCACCTAAACCTGGTACTAAGGTGGTACCTTAGAACAGTCGCTGGGCAAGACCTCATCAGAGGGCTGCCTGCTTCATAAATGGGACTCGAACACCCAGGATCTTGTGTCAGTTGAGTGCCATAACCACAAGTTTAGATAATCCCTGATGATAATCCTCCCTGTTGTATTACACAGAATGGCCTGTTTTCTGAGAAACACCAACTCTATAGCCCAGAATCAGAATTGCTTTGACTAGGCACATGTTTGTATTAGAATAAGGCACAAAAACATCAACAATGCTGTTTTATAGAAAAGGCAGTAGGAAATACAGATGTACCAAAGCTGAGTGCAGCACATCTGTTATTTTTTGCATGATATATTAAAAACTGATTGGGACAAAGGACTTGAATTGCTGTTAAGAGACACCTCTTGCTCTACAGAGAATTCTCAATGTCATCCTACTGTAATTTATCACAGGGGTTCAGATGCCCCTGAGCTCAAGCCATCAATGTTAACAAAAAAGGGTTGCTTGTGCACACACACAGCCTGCTGAGCCCATGTCCTTACCAGTTCCTGGATCTATGAGCTCAGCCCCAGCTGTCTGGTGTAGCAGCAGGTTTAACACTCCCATTCTCAGAGTGATTTGACACAGTCTTATTTATATGCTCACTTCCATGCTACCAGTATGTTATTAACCCTACAGCTTCCACTGTTTTATGTTTTTTTCCAGTCTGAATAACATAGCTAATGTCATTTCCTACCCACCAACTCCCAGATGACTAAGAATCCCTAGTCCAGGAAATTGAGCTCTGGGATCTATCAGTCAGCTGACAATTCAACCACGAAACAGTCTATATAAGCACTCTGTGTCTACTGCTTCTCATACCTTTTTTGAACCACAGGTGTCCTAAAGATTATCATTACTATCTACAAAGCTTGCTGCCTCCCAGGCATGGTAGCATGAATCAGAATTGGCTACACTAACTGCAGTAAATTGACAGCACTGAGCAATCCCATTTCATTAAGATCAGCATCTCATCACCAGCGGCTCCTTGGAGACAGATGGCTGCAGCTGACACCCAAAGCCTTACTTTCTCTTGCCACCCCCAGTGAGTTGTAGCATTTGAGACATCACTGACCTAGCAGTCTGAGTTTGTTTATACAGTGGGAATGGCTCTTCTGTCCTGTTGTCTTCTTTTCCTGTCCCTTTTTCATCGTAAGGAGATTCACAATGAAAAAAATTGGTGATTATTTCAATGCAAATCATAGAATTCCAGAACCCATGGCTGAAAAATCTCCACCTCACACTTGCGCTGTTGCAAGACCTACATCCAGCAGTGTGATATCATCATGACAAATGATTGCACTCCTAATTGGACCCTCCCTCCCGCACTAGTTGTGCCAAGGGGACATTCCCAAAATCCATTTGAAATTACTAAAGATGCTATGAAGACAAGGGGATTTGCCAGTACTCAGTTTAGCGCAGTGTAAGGATCTTATAGCCCGTGCTACATTCACTCACCAGTACATACGGAATTTCAAACACCAACGCCGTGTGCGTGCAGGAGTCTCCAGTACATGAGAAAACAAATGAAGTCTGCAGGACCCCATGGTGAAGACTTCTCATAGAGTGGCATGCTTCACCCGAAAGCCAAAAGCCATTCCTGGGCTCACGTGCCAAATCGCTGCATGTTGTAGCTGGAGGGGTCCAGCTGCCTTCGTAGCATTTTTTTGGATTTTGCCATCAAGTTCCAGTGCTTCTCTTAATGGAGTAGAACCTTGTGGGAATTGATGAGTCTCCAAGAGTAACTTCCACTCAGACTGTTGCTCTGTAGAGGAGGTGGAAGGGAGGAAATACCAGCCACCTGGTGACACCTTAAGGGCATGAAGAGTCTTCTTTTGCTGTAACACCAGACAATATGAAGCACCATAAGGCTTTGTAAGAACTGCTAAAATATTACTAATAATATTCCACAGCTAAATGGAGGCAATAACAGGCTTAGGTAGCAGAAGTTGTTAAATTTTGTAGATAAACTATTTTACTATAAATATCTTTAGGAATCTAAAAGCACTTTCTGAATTAGGAAATGAAGGCAACCGAATAGACAATGTGCATCTTCCCACAAAAAAAGTAGCTCTTGAAATCCTTCTTTACCAAATTGTTTCACTTAAAGCAACTTGAGTTTGTTCTTTTTTTTCATTTAGTTTCCTGTACCCTAAAATTGTGCCTAGAAGCTAGTTATTAAGAATGTATTTTTGGAAGCATGGCTATCAGTACTTTTAAAGTAATTTAGAGCGAATGACTTTGTATTGGATGCTAGCAGCAAAGGGGAGCCAGCACAGTAATGGCAGAGGGAGTGGGTTAGCAAATACCAAATGCTTATGAGGGAAAATACAGCAAGATAAAACTTCCCTGACTTCAAATATCAGCACTGATGATCACCTCGCACTACAGTGTCTGGCACTCAAGCTGATAAAAATAGAATTATTAAGATGATCCTTAAGTGTTTGTGGACCAGCTGATTGCACCATCTTAATTAAACAAGAGTTGAATTCCTTAATGTTGCATTCAGCTCACTACCTGAGTGACTGCAAATCACGTTGGGGAAGGTTGTGGCAGCATTCTTTGGGGTAATGTGAGGCAGGTGGGGATGGGATGGACCATGAGAGGTCCATAGAGAGGAACATATGCCCTGGCCTGACCTGTGTCTGGCCAGTGTGGAGTATAGGAAACCTTGCCTTCTGCTGGCTAAATATTTATCAGGGCATAAACTATGACAGGTATAACCGGTTAACTAGTGTAAACCTGGTGTAGCTGCATGGATTTCCACATCACTAGATACTGGTTTACACTAGAGAGGACTGTAGCCCTCTAACTGTGCTTTACCAATATAGCTAAGGGTCTTTTTAGCAGACAGACCTGGCAAATCTCACAGAGGCACTTGCAGATATTGTCTCCTAGCTGTCCTTCTTACCCTCTGATCCTGTAGAACAGGCAGGAGCAACATCTGCCTGCGTCTTAACTGCTCCAAGGCAGAGCTCAAGTTCTCAGGAAAATCACCCCCGCAAATGAACTGCTCAATGCTAACTCTTCATTGGAATAAGGCAAATAACAGAAGAAGGGCAGGGCACGCAGACGGGCATCATAGTATCTTCAGCCACTTCAGCAAAATTCTTCAGAGGATGTTTGCCAAGGTCCTCACTGAAATAGGATCTATGCAGAAAGGTATGGAAGGTACAGCGACTGACTTCCCACAGTTAGCTCTGCCAAGGAGAGGGAAGAGGGCACAGACGTGCAGCAGATCTTGAAATGAGTCTGAGTACCCAAATGTGGCTACAGCATGAGATTTCAAGCTTCCTAGAGCTAATAAGTGTTCTAGTGTACTGCTTCCATTTAGATTTATATGCTACACCCACATGTAAACAGCAAAAGGTATGTTGCAACATCAGCCACTCAAAGATGGAAGTGACAGTGGCCTGTGCAAATTTACTGCCTCCTGTGTGGGTCTTCAGATGTTTCGTAGGTTTCAGTTTGCATGGCTGCCCAGTTCTTTTTCCACAGACTCCTGCCCATATGAGACCAAGCAGTCCTCATTTAAGGAGAAGTTACTCAAAACTGTTTATTTCTTCCTTGTTCAGTGTGTCTGTCAGCAACACAAGGTATCACTTATTCCATGTTGTTTAAACCCTCATTGGCATTTTTAATAGCACTGAGTGTTATAGTGTCCAAGTTTATTTTCACAACTTATCTGTGAAATGAGGCCAGGGGCATAACCCTGATCCTGCCATCTCTACCCTAAGCAGTGAGTAACTTCCTTCATTACTGGTGCTGCTTTTCAGAAAGAGGAAAGAAAATTCAGGACTGATTTACAATCAGCTTTTTTGTGCTTTTTCTAAATGTCCCCCTTGCACTAGTAAGCTATATGGGAACGTGATCGTCATCATTTGGGATGAGCTAGGTTCTCACCAGAGAGATGTAGAATGAACTCGATCTCAGTTTCAAAGGGGAGGAATCTGGATTGTCAATGAGAGAGGGATGTGTCATTAAGTCCAAATTTTGTTCTGCAAATGCAGTTTTTCCCTTACCTTATGTACAGTTTCTAGCTGCAGAAATCCTCATGTGGAGCCTCCGTCAGTCGTAATGCAGGGCATTCCTGGCTGGCAGAGGCTGAAGCATGCAGAGGCAGCCTGAAACAGCAGCAGAGGAAAGAGGATGAAATTGTTTTATCATCCTGCTTAACAACTTCCTCTGTACTATAACACAGGACATTTGATAACCCAGCCGTTTGCGTGTGCAGGGTCAAAACATTGTCCCTTAGATATAATAGCTGCTGTTGTAATTAATGAAAACCACAGAGTCAGGGTGTAAAAGATAGTAACAACAAAAGGGAAAAGCATGCCTAATACTTTCCTTTATAGCAGAGCTCTTCCAATCGCATATAACCCTAGAAAACTCTCAGCTTTCAGACTGAAATTTCCTACTCCTGCTCACTCTTCAAGACCCAATTCTTGGTGACATGACAAAGTCTTTGCTTTGTTTGTTTACTTAAGATAATACGAAGCTAAGCTGAAACAAAACCACCCATAAGGATTTGTCTGTGATTTTTTTTTTGCTATTAAATGACAAATGTTGAATAATATTTGGAGCAACTATTGCTCCTCAGCAGTTTAATACAAAAGAAAATATTTTGTTACAGAATAATTCCGCCAGAGAAATGTGCGAGTACACACTAATGGATTTTGTTGGAGGTCAGACAAGGGATCAGAGGCAGGTCAGGAGGTATATTCCAGTGTTCCTGACTTTCCATGTTGGTTGACATATTGATAACAATGTTCATTTGTTGATGCAAACCCTACCTTTTTTTGAATGAATCCTGTTGCTCCTGTAAGTGTGGTAGCTCAGCAGGTGCATGGTACCACTGTTTAAGAGGTTTGCTATGCAAGATCCGCAGTGTCTGTAACTAGGAAGTAATGAAGGGATAAGGTTGTATGTAAAAAGCTTGTTTTTTCCTTCCTTACTGAAGTAGGACATTTTAATATTGTTATATTTGCTCTCAGAGTAAGGAAGTCACAGGGTCCCTAGAAACATTAAACCATATTTTGGATAAATGGTTTCTGACAAGCCATCACTCTCTGCAGGGAGAGTGCACTGAGGCCACTTACCCAGTGGTGCTGGCATTTGCTGCTGGGTTTTTCACTAAACAGTTTGCCAAAATATTATGTGTGCTTTTGAATAATTTTCCGACCCAGTGAAGTGTTTTCTTATGAAAAAAAATCCTGTAAAGGATTTTAATAATTTTATTAATTCCTTCCTACGGAAAGACATGAAAACTCTATCTATGCTACAGACTAGTATATGTTCCAAGAACCATATACGGGAGATAAAATAATACCTGCGATACGGTATACCTGCTTAATATTCTACTCAATGTCTATAGAATGCAATTTATTTAGTCCCTATTAGGTGGTATAAGGCAAAACGAACTCTGAGGAAAATGTTCAGAAATGCATACATGGTAGAGAAGACAAAATCCTATTTTAAGTTTAGATTTTTTTAGATACTGCAATAAAGAGTGAAAAAAGCTCTTCAAAATGTGCCCCACTTACATTTTTAAAAAAGTTATTATCTAGCAATACAGTTTATATTCTGCCAATCACCATAGTACAAAGAGTTCAATAAAAAGGAAACAAAACATACCTTTGAAGATCCCCCGTGAGATGCTGAACTAAGTAGGAAAAAATAAGGATGCAATTATGTCGCATTATTTCAAACTCTGGCACTTGCTGATAAAGAGTCATTATAATCCCCCCTGAAAAACTCTTGCTATTCCCTCCTTACCAATAAACTTGGCCCAGCCTGGATTCCAGCAGACTGAAAATCAAGATCACTGAAAGCCATCTTTCTGTCTTTCCCCCTCTCATCTTTCCCCTGAGTGATACATGCTTTGCAGCTGCCTGAAGCGAGGAGGTTGGTTCCATAATCCGTGTATCACTGGGCTACTGCCACCACAGAAAAAAGATTGACTCCAATCAGCTGTGACTTGAACGTCCTCCCTGGTGAGCTGGGAGTTGTGCTGCCTGTGTCCTGGTGATCTTCAAACAGCTGACAAAAGCAGGCTGGCCACGGCTAGTGTCATCCCACCAAGTAAGATACTTACCTGAGCTAGGAATATGGTTGCTCCAACCGTCATAAGCAGTCAAGAGAGGGACAGGCAGACATTTGGTGAAAATGAATCAGATAATTTCTGCAATTTTCATCACTGATGTGTTTTAATTAATTCTAACCTCATTCTCCCCATGAGTCAGTAGAAACAACACCCAGTAACACTGCAGGACAGGACCCAGTTTTTGGGTTGAATCCAACAAACTTCCTCTTTGTGCTTCCTGTACAGCCCCAAAAGAGAGAAGGGGAAGTTAATCCATTTATCACAGCCCCCATCCAAGCCACTTAAGTTAATGGGGAACTTCTGATCTCAGTTTCAAGTGGAAATTAAGACTGGGCTGGGAAATGCTTAATGCTTTGTGTAGCCATCATTAAATGATAAAAGGAGGCGGTTTAGCCTCCTTAGGTTCATCTCTCTGACTTTACTCCACACTCATCAATAGCTTGGGTGAGAGTTTAATGTTGTTATCTGGGTTTTAGCCTAGCATCCTTGCTGTCTGAATCTGTCTGTGCAGCTGTCTGTCAGTCCTTCCACAGAAGAGGGACTGTTAGCCAATTTCAACCAGATATTGCCAAGGCAAAAAGATCTCAAAGCCGCTACATTTATAAAAATAGGCTACCAGTGACTTACAGAAGCCCTGTTAATATTCATGTTGAGGAAAAAAATCTTTATCCTTAGTTCAACCCTTGTTAGGCATCAGAGCACTTAGGGACACCAAGGGAGAAGGTAATTTATGCTGCTGTGGCCACATGTGTAGCAGCATCCTGTGCCAGCTAGTCTAAAACAAGCTCTTTGGACTGGGTCTGGCTGGTACTGACTTTATTTTCTTCAGAGCAGCCTGTATGGTGCTGTGTTTTGGATTTGTGACTAAAACAGTGTTGATAACACACCAGTGTTGATAACATGCTATCTTTTGCTGAGCAGTGTTTGCACGGCATCAAGGCTTTCTATTTTTCCCACTCTGCCCCTCAGTGAGTAGGCTGGCGGTGGACAAAAGTCTGGGAGAGGACACAGCTGACCTGAATTGACTGAAGGGATATCCCATGCTATATGAGATCATGTCCAGCAATAAAACCTGGGAAGCTGCCTTTCTAAAGTAGCCATTGCTCGGAGACTGGCTGGGCATCCATCTGCTTGTGGGAGGTGGTGGGTGATTGCTTTTGTATAACTTTTTTTTTTCTTTCCTTTAGTTATTAAACTGTCTTTATCTTGACCCATGAGGTTTTCTTCTTTCTTTTACTCTTCCTTGTCTGTCCCCCACCCTGCTGGATGTGGGAATGAGAGAGCGTTTGGGTGGGTACTTAGTTGCTGGCCAGGGTTAACGTATGACATTCATCTACATGAGGTCTACCAATAGCAGCATAGAGGAGCCAAATGAAACATGTTTGTCAAATAATTAAATAAGTTACCAAACTGGAGGTATTCAAACCCAGCAAGCTCCTAGATTCATTGAACATTGCAGATTTACAGTACTGCAAAGTAGTTTAAAAAAAAAGTTCTTGTAGGACTTGGAAGAAGCATTTCTAACAGAATACAAGTGTGCACAGGGGGAATTACCAGAGGATGTTCCTGCAGTTGCTCACTTTGCAGTAACTTACCTGTATCTTGAGATGCACAGCGGCAGCCAGCGAGCACTGTGTAAATGTAGAACCTGAGGAGAATAAAGCCAGAAAGGAAGTGTGGACATCGGATAAATTGGAAGTGCATAATTTGGAAACAAGGTGAAGAAGGCTTTGGGTCATGTAGACCATCACAGGACAATTATGAATTGTCAGCATGGGGTGTCTGTGAACAACGTGTTGGGATCTGGCACGTGACAGAGGGTTTCCAATAGAGACACAGAGGCGTGAATGCCACAGAAGGCGGTGGTGCAACCATGCTTGCCATTGTACGCAAAAGTCCATCACTTGTACTCAGAAAAAGGTAAAGAAAAACTGGAATAACTTGATTTTAGGATGTTTAGAGAAATGGTGATCCAAGCTTTTACGCCTGGCCTATTAAGCCTAGTAAAACCAATGGAGTGGAAATATGATTGCTGTCTACTCCATCCAATCAGGGAACAAAGGGAATAGGAAGCATAAACAGGGAAAAGAAAACCTTAAGCTTACAAATGATCTTGATATAATGATAAATAATTATAAGCTGGCCATTAATATGTTGGAATGAAAAGGTTTCTCATCACTAGCCGCTGGAATTAGGTTCCAGCATTGCCTTGCCATGAAAGCAAATGGGACTTTAAAAAAATTTGCTTAAAAGAGCACTCTATAAATTTATGGAAAGCCTTACATGACAAGGTGCCTGTGATGTAGGCTGGATGCAACAAACTAATTAAACCTTTCTACTCCTGAGATCTTAATATCACAGAATCATAGAATAGTTTGGGTTGGAAGGTACCTTTAAAGATAATCCAATACCAACCTCCCTGCCATGGGCAGGGACACCTCCTACTAGCCCAGGTTGCTCAAAGCCTCATCCAGTCTGGCCTTGAACCCCTCCAGGGATGGGGCATCCACAGCTTCTCTGGGCAACCCAGGCCACTGTCTCAGCACCCTCACAGGAAAAAATTCTTCCTAATATCTAATCTAAATCTACCCTCTTTCAGCTGAAATTGCTACACTCCCTGATGAAGAGTCCCTCCCTATCTCTCCTGTAGCCCCCTTCAGGTACTGGAAGGTTGCTATAAGGTCTTCCTGGAGCCTTCTCTTCTCCGGGCTGAACAACCCCAACACTCTCAGCCTGTCCTCATATGGGAGGTGTTCCATCCCTCTGACCTTGACCAGCCTTCCTCTGGACTTGCTGCAACAGGCCCATGCCTGTCCTGTGCTGAGGACTCTAGACCTGAACATAGTACTCCAGGTGGGGTCTCACGAGAGCAGAGTAGAGGGGGAGAATCACCTCCCTCGACCTGCTGCTAATGCTTCTTTTGATGCAGCCCAGGACACGGTTGGCTTTCTGGGCTGTAAGCGCACACTGCCGGCTCACATTCAGCTTCTCATCCACCAATACCCCCAAGTCCTTCTCCTCAGAGCTGCTCTCTATCCATTCTCCACCCAGCCTGTATGTGTGTTTGAGGTTGCCTGGATGCATATCATGAAAGAGAAAGAAATCAGATGGTGTTCAGTATCAGGAAAACCTCCTGGCATGGAGATCTGTCTGGTAACGCCATTGACTAGCAAGGGAGGCTGCTGGATCTGAGACAATGACTGCATTAATAAGAAAGGCTTCTGGATCTCTCTCTCTTCCTCCAAGCAATTAAATAATTGATAGAATAATCCTCAAAGTCAGAATTTTAATTTGGGAGTAGGCCAACACAATGCTGTAGGAACATATATGAAGGAACGTCATATGATTATCTTGACTCTCAAGGCCTGCTGCTTGTAAAAATATTGTTCTCTTCCATAGTGGAGTGAAGGCAATAAGAAACCCCCTTTTTCTTTGGACCAAGCAGTATTGCATAATAATAAGTGTATGTAATTTATTTGAGAATTGCTAAAGCTCTCCTAAGGCCTTTTACAATCTAAAAGAAATGTTTAAATAAGTACAATAGCAAAACAGTATGGACTATATATTGTTTCCTGGCATAATGGCATAATATTATATATATAATTTTATATATTATATATAATATATATATTACACATATAATGGCATAAATAAATATGTAAGTTTGCTGATCTACAGTTTATTTTGTATACTGCACTGGTCTAATAAACTGGTATACTCTGTTGGGTAGGTCTGTGGTATAGCTGTACTGGAATAGCATGAAAAGTAGTCTTTCTGTTGTGTAGACTTCATTTTATATTCTTATTTATTCAATTATACCCTGAAGCTCACACACAAAAAAAAGAGGACTAAAAATGAAATGCCACTGGTTGTTTTTAACTTGTGCACATTAAATATCACATGAGATGAGATTACTAGTTCAGAAGAAGATATCCTACAATGCAGGAACATATTTGCTAGCACTGGTTTGAAGCTATGCTTGCTTTCTGTAAAATCCACCAGAATGAGGCAATAGGAATAACCTTGATCATTGTACTCCTGAAATAAAATAAGGACCCGAGTGATTGCAACTCAGCTAATAAGCACCTTACTATTCACTAAGCAAAGCCTGACTAACATTTTGGTACAGTCTTAGATTCAGTTACATCAGAGCTTAACCTTACAAGTGTGAGTCAGAATTGATTTCAGCTTCATTAACTGATTTTATATGTAAATATCACAGTCATTTTTGCCTTTGAGAAGCAGATTGAAAAAAAACCACCAACAAACCTTGCATTTGTAATATCACTGAGCACTTGAAAAATGTCAGTGTAGCTTAGTGAGGTAGGTTGTGTTTTCTGGTTTTTAACTCCATCAGCTGTGGAACACATGGACTTCAGCTATTAATTCAAAAAATTTCAAACCCTTTTACCATGTTGTGATCTCTTTACTTTGGAAAAGAGCAGTGCAGGGCTTTCCAGGTTTAGCTTCCAGGCATAAACAAACTCAGCTGGCTGAACCTATTCAGGAGCATTTAGCATCCATTCCAAGAAAAACATTTTATTGGCCCCAACAGAAGCAGTGTCTGAATACCATTTCATTTTATTGATTGCTGCTTTTCATTTTAGCACCATCTTTTGATCATTACTTGAGGTCTTCATCCAACCAGTTTTTGGCCTGGTAAACCAGCAAATGAAGTTGGCAGGCTATTGAGATTACTGTTTATGAGGCAGACAATACAATCATGTACCAAGTAAGAATGAGTGTACAGTGTGTTGCTTCAGCTCTACTTAACTAAAGTTTTTTAAAACAACTCTGACATCAGTGCTTGATGGATTTTAGTTCGCACTAAAATGAGGTTGAGAGAGTGGGCATGAATGTGTTTTGTAGATGAAATATTAAACTAACAAAGAGACAAAGAAGAATCTGGGACATCAAGTTCTCCCAGAGATCTCCTATGTACTGCTAAAAAGTCGAACTAAATGGTATTTTCAAAGTCTCTAAATTTGCCTTCTCCCAGTGAAGCCAGCGGTAAAATTCCCAGTCGTTGCAAAGGATGTCAGGTTAGGTCACTGTTCTTTAGGCCACCAAAAATCCTTTTTTTTTTTTTTTTTTTTTTTTTTTTTTTTTTCTTTTTCCCGTTCAAGCCCTGATACGGGATTTCTTCCTTACAGTTAATCTCAGTGGATCTTCATGTTTTTCCACTACCCAGTCCGTTGGTGGTTCGACTGGTCCCTTAATTCGAGTTGCGTGGGTCCATCCTTTTTCTGCTGTCCGTACTGCTGTTTCTGTAACTAGAAGAGCCAAAAACGGTCCCTCCCATTTAGGGGTTAAACTCTCCTCCTTCCATGTTTTTACTAACACCCAATCTCCAGGTTGAATCTTATGAATGTTAAACCCCAAGGGTGTTGACTGTGCAACCAACCCTTGTTTTCTCATTTCCTCCATTCTTTGGGCTATTATTTGGATGTATGCCCGCATAGTACAATCTTCCATATTAGGTGTAATGACAGGTGTCAGGTAAGAATATGGCATTCCATACAGCATTTCATAGGCTGACAGTCCCATGTCAGTTCTTGGTTGAGTTCTTATGTTCAATAAGGCTAGAGGCAGACACTTTACCCATGACATACGGGTTTCAATCATTAATTTAGTAAGATTCTGTTTTAATGTCTGATTCATACGTTCCACCTGCCCCGAACTTTGGGG
>WKFP01014301.1:1747723-1791460 GCA_011057875.1 Pterocles orientalis
TTTTTTTTCTTTTTTTTTTTTTTTTAATTATTTATTTGTGCCCCTAATGTCATACTGGACCTTAAACTTCAACCTTTCTTCCAGCTTACCTGAGCTTGTGTCATCACCGTGCTGACACGCAGATGGACTCCACGTTGGTGCAGCCACAGATCTCCCCAGCTGTGAGGAAAGGGCCGGTCTGCATTTGAGCTGTTGCCTCCACGTATTCTGGTTGTGCTCTCTGGGCAGAATTCCCTGACTGTAAAATAGAGATAATGGCACTTCCCTGCCTACATAGATTACTTGGATTCCTCAAGCTTTCTAGGCATAAAAGGCAAAAAGTAATGCAACAGGTGATGTCTTGCTGCATATTTTATCTACTGACATAGAACCATTACTCCATTATTCAGAAAAATGGAGACACAGACAAGAAAAACAAATTAAAAGCAAAGAAAAAAGCACTATTAATAATAATGAAGAAAAACAAAATGGCATATGACCTGACTTCTAAAAAAAAAAAAAATCCCTGCAGATGAACAAACCACTACATTAAATATGATTCTCCATATAATTAAATGAGTTTCTTTCAACTTGCCTACCTTACTGCTTGCTTAAAGGTATTTACATCTTTTTCTGGTCCGTACGTACTTACCCAGAATACGAGGAGGGGCTACTCAGCGCATGTACTCCAGTAGCTCCTAGGCAATCAAGTTGAAAACTGCTAAAGCATTAGCCATCTGAAGGGAAACCACAGCTGGAAATCAGTAGGTTATACACAAGGGGAATCATATGGGCAAACACACAACTAAACATAATAGGAATTAGTAGACAAACATTTGGAAAAAAGGGAGAAGTGTTTCTCTAAATTTGCTAATTAGAGTTGGAGATATTTCCTTACAAACTGTATCAAGCCAGATAAGATGTAAAGTAGTACATTTGTCTCATTTTGCTGAATCACTGTCAGACACATCTGGGTGAAGTTGCTGGAGGACCATCAGGATCAATTAGACATGGGGTCTCCAGGCAGCCTTGGTCTGGTGCTGTCTTCTTCAGGTGTTTCTGTTGCTTGAAAGAGAACTGAAGGCAGCATGAGAATTTTGCTGCCTGGGAACAAAATCTAGTTGTTAAAGGGCTGTACTGCAGCTTTCCATCTCTGTGTAGGATTTCTCTAGATCAGCCATCACCATAGTAGTCAAACGCTGAGTCAGACGAATTCAGTCAGTGTGGGGCTAACCAGTTGATAGTACAGATAGGACTGTTCAGAGCTGATAGTACGCTTTATCCTTCCTACCTTGCTGCAAGTGTTGCTTATTGAGCTTACTGCACCCAACAATTTACTTGTACAGCGGTTTGAGCAGCACAGTGAACACGGAGTACGCAGCTGTTGTTGTTACCTCAAAGTGTAAGAAAGACAGCACCAAGGGCTAAATCTCCCCAAACTTCCAGGGCAGAAGCATCCTTTAGAATCTGGCCTGTCACCTCCAAGTACCTCAGGTTCCCCTACACAAATGCAAATTTTACTTCAGTTTACATGATCTACAAGATCTCTAGGGAAAAAGCTTTGCTACCACATTGGTTTGCACTATAGATGGTACCTTACTATTCATATGCAAAAAGCAAACCCCACTGCATGCTGTCCTTTGAGAGTGTGACTTTTATTTCCCAACAGTGGCATAATGTTTCGTCTGGGGTGCCCATTTACTGATTTTTTTTTTAAAGTGTACATTTTTAAATTAAATTATTTGGCTTGCAGTTAGTGACAAGATAAGGCAGACATAATAATGATATTTTAGTCAAAGTCACGGCTCCCAAAGTATTATTTATGCTAAGCTTTGAGATATGCTTTTTCCTTAGGGGGCCAAGCTGTTATATATTTTCTTCTTAATCTACTCGGTATTCAGATTTCACTGCCAGCTGGAATTAAATATTAGAGATTTTCTTTGTTGTTATAGAGTTGAATTATTATAGAGCAAGAACAAGTACCAAGAACAAGTCTGTAATTGTTTTAATGTGAAAGATGAAGAAGGTTTGAGGTAAAGAGAATTCAAGTAACAAAGGCAAACCTAGATGTGAAAAGATAGACTTCTTTTTTTTTTCTTTATATCACCATAATAAATAATATTCTTTGAACACATAGAACATATAGTGAAATTTTAGTGTTTCCAAAGTGTACTGCTAGCAGACAACATAAAGCCAAAAGCTCTTGGAAACTTTGCATCTGCTTATGCCCTTGGGTTGGTTTCTGTCTTGTGCCTTTGTGCTTGACTCCCGTTTCTCTTCCTTATCCCCATGGCTGCTCAGGACCATTTCCAGACACACGCGTGCTGTCTCAGAGGAAACATGTGACAAGGCTGACTGCATGGATGCTGGCAAGCAATGTCAGTTTCTAAGTTTTAAAAAAAGGAAGACTTCCCCCTCCATGCCAAAGACAAAGCCAAGAGCGCGTGGGAGCTCTGCAGTCCTGCTTGTCCTGCCGGGAGCTGCAGTCTGTCTGTGGCAGGGATGTTACCATCATGCCTCCAGCCAGGACCAATTGTACTTAAAACTCAGCAACCCCCCCCCCATACACATGTGTAACAGGTCTCTGCATGAGCCTCTGAGGCTACCAAACCAAGTATTTAGCTCAAGTTGGGTGAGATAAATTCCACTCTGATAGTTCAGAGCTGAAACAAGAGGAGAAGGGTGAATAGACACTGAAGACTTGGTTTGTTCTGTTTTGTTTTGTTTTAAATTACAATATCAATTAGATTTTCTAAAAAAAAGCTTTAGATTTTTTACAAAGGCATTTTCAATGCAAAAAAAATTATCAGTGAAGGAAGTTTTAGGATCAATTTGCACTATTTTATACGAATTCTAGCATTCTTACAGTGTCAGCAGAGCATTAATCCTAATCTTTCATACACTTTAAACTGTGGAAACTATGGGAATTAATCTTACTGTAAACAGGAATTTTACAGCCTGTACCATCTCACACTTTGTGTGTGTGTGTATACAAGTACAGCATTAGTACAGAGATCAGGATATGTTCTCCCAAAATCTGCAGGATCCTCTTTTTTTTTTTGGCGGGGTGTAAATCTGGACTGTGTGAAGAAACCCTATGTGACAAGGACCTATGAAGTCAGTCTCTAATAGTGAATAATCTTGAGTCAATGTTGGAAATCCTTTCTTTATTATCCTTTCCTGCCCTTGCTTATGTCTTAGATGCATGCTCATAATCTCATCCTCTGACAAGTTCTTCCCAAGAAAGGGATGTGTCTATTCTAGCCTTATAACTATGCCTGCCATGCCCTGCTCCGGCCAGAAAGAAATTCAGGAGCTGATCTATAGTCCATGGACTTCAGTGGACCTTGATTCAGGGGCATAAATTACATGTTTCTATGTGACAATTAGCTTGCTAGGGCAGGCTCTGACTCAGTACAACTGCCTTACAGTGAACAAGCTTTTCTTCCTCTGTAAGAAAGATGCTAAAAAAATGAGAAAGAGATTTAGACTTCTTTTTTTCCAAATGTTTGTAGATATGAAATATAGTGATGAGCTCCCTTGTAACACACTATCAGAGTAAAATTAAGCATTGTGATTTTTTCAGCAGCCTGTTGTCAATAAGCCACATAAATTATAAAATAGACCCAGGTACAGGAAATCAAATCATGAAGTAATCAGAGATCACGGCAAAATACCCCCATTAAGATAATGTACCTAAATGAGCTATGTTGCAGCATTCTGTTGCACCCCTACACTTTAATGTAGCTACTTCTGCATACGTTTTAGTTCACCAGTGCCAAAAAGGAAAACAGCCTTTAAGAAATGGCCATTGTCCTCTCGCTGCCACTTCCTTTCTATCTCATTTTCTTAGTTCACTCTCTCAGTTTTGGTACCTCATCCCATCATCTCTTTGTTTCCTCAGACTTTTAATGTAACTTCTCATGGAGACAGATTAATATTCTACTGCTTTTAGCAACCGGGCATTTTCGTAATGAGCCTGGGATTACTTTATACCTCAAGCTTCTTGCTCTGCACTGACTGATATGAGGAACACCCCTATTTTCAGGACTCTACAGCCATGTCACACAAAATATTAATTCAAACTTGACAGAAGAAGTCCGTAGCCCTGAAATTTATTTAGTGCTAATAGAATGTTTTAATCAAAGGGCTAGCCTCTCAGCTGGGAGTCTGATTCAGTCAAGGAAATGCATGACCCACCCAACATCTTTGCACTCACTCCCTTTGTATTCAAATTAAAAAAAAACCAACAAAGTTTAAAATTTTGACCACTTTATTTATTGTGCATTTTTTTTCCAACGCTGAATTGTGCAAATCCTTACTTGTCATGTTGGATGTGGATAGTAGCCTTTTCATTTCAAAATAAGACAGCAATGTAAAGCACACCCAACACTAAGATCGTTCAGGCTTAGAAATGCCAGTTAGCTTCACTTAGTGTGTTACGATTGCAAAATGAAAGGTGTCCCTCTGCCCCATGCTGTTTGAGCTGTGAATATATATTTTATAAATATATCCATATCCTAATTCAGTTTAGGAGACAGATGATAGAGGAAACCCCTGAGAAGCCTCCCCTTGCCATGTCCAATGTATTGGTGTAAGCACAAGAAAAATGAAGCCCTGTGAGTTTTGCTTGCACAACACTTCATCAGAGCCAGTCACCACTGCAACAACAGGTATGGTTAGAGCTGAAGCTGCATCCTTAGCTAATCTTCCAATGGTAGCAACATCTATGAGTACGTAGGCAGATGTCGTGCTGTATATTACAAACACACAAGCATAAATATGGCATCAAGCTGGATGTTTCTATGAAAATTTGGTTTGAAAGCAAGACTCCTACAGAAAGCCTGTTAGGAAAGAACCCTGAGAAAACACTGAAGAGCCACAGCCTTCCCTCTGACAAAAAAGCTGCTAAGAAATACTGCCTTAAAATAAAAAACTGTGCTGAATGAGCAAAGGAGTGGTCAAAGAAAAAGCAGCTGATGCAGGGAACATCCTCCACCTCCCCTGATGCTCACATACTCGCACACACATACGGAGGCTGCTCTCTCTTGCAAGAGTTACGGATTCCAGAGATAAACGTCAAACAAAGTTCCTCATGATAACCCTGAGTGCTGTCTATGCTGACAGACTGCACAAGTTCAGAAAGGGGTAATTTACCCCTCTTTGTACCACGATGAGCAAGTCTGTCCATTAAAACAACTATGCTTTTTACTTAGGGGATTAAAAACCCTTGGCATAACTTCAGTGTGATTTTGGTATGATTGCATACGCAAGAAAGCAAAAACCAGCAAACTGGGCCAACTTCTGAACTCCCTGTCCCTGAAACCGCTGGGAGTTATGTTTAAGCAAGGAGTTCAGAATTTGGCCCCAATGAAAACAAGCTTTAGGAGCAAGGCGGGCTGGCTTCAGCACCGCTAGTCAAACCAGTGATCTCCCATGCAGGTTCTGTTCCACTCCAGGCCACAGTTCCAGCACCATTCAAATCTGCACTGAGGGCGAGGACACTTCATGTGCATGCAGCCACCTGCAAAACAGCAACAGAATGGCTTTAGTACTTGGCGAACACTTAAAGAGGTTAATCAACAATTAACAGTGTTATAATCAACTTTCTGAGGCCTTCATTTACTAACCAAGTAGAATGTTTAATAAAAGAAAATAAACCTGAAGAATACTTTTCCTGGGCTTTCTAGAACCTGCTACTCCCCTCTCTTATTGGGGTGGAATGTCCTGGTCTCACTCGAGGGACTGCAGGAGGAGGAACTGCAGTCCTGTCTGAAACTGGAAGAGGCTGCACTAGGGACAGGAAAAAGTGATGGCAGTCTGTGGCCTCTCCAAGCAATCATGGAGGTATCTGCTCAAGGAGACTCTACATTAGTCCAGCTGTAAGCCAGAAGGTGATTATTTTTTTTTTTAATTTGGATTAAACAACTGAGAGATTTGCAAAGAAAATAAATCAGGAGACACAGGCTTTGATGGCAGACAGCTTATTGTATCACAATTACATTAGTAATTTGATTTGACCGTCTTAGAACCTGAAGCAGCCTTTTTATATCACATCAGTGTTTCCTGTGTGTTGAGTTTCTTACTTGCCCGTACTGTGAGAGCAGCTTTAATCTCTGTGCTTACAACCTTGATAAAATGTTTATTTTGTAATATATAAAACGTTAACATTGTCAAAGGCCATTATAGAAATCCACTTCAAGTGGAATTTGTGTTGCTTGCCACACAAAGAAATCTCTTGTATAGTACAAATGGAAAGAAAAGCATGCACCATGAAGAAATGCTGAACCGTCATCTCGGTTTGACTCTGGATGGTGATAGGAGGTAAAGGGAGCGTGTGTTCCCCACTGTATGACCTGCTACCCTTACACCACCTTTTCTATAAATGCCACTCCAGAATGATTCTCAGAAGGTAAAAACGACATGGAGACAGAAGAACTGGTTTGTTAAAATAGGTCTGTCTGCTTCATCTGACAGAGGGACAAAACTACCTGTGATGGCAAGGTCTATGCATCAGATGATATCTTTTTGTAAAAGATGCAATTTGCCAGACATTTTAAAATCTTATTTAAATGTAAGTGTACCAATGGCCAGCCCCCATGTTACTTAATATTTAGATGCAGCCTTCTCTTATGATTCATATTAAGCCATCTCTGGGTAAAACTTGGTGCAGGACCCAAACCACAATAGGCACCGTCTGTCAAACATGTGCTCTACTAGCTAAGCTACAAAAATAGTTATTCTCTGCTACACAGCAGCTGAGATCAGCAGTCAGAGTGGAGAGTGCCTCGAGCAATGTGGCCTACAGCTTTCTGAGTATGGCAGTCCTCTGAGAGTCATGGATGTGTGCTTAAACTCACCCAGACTGGGAATCGAGCTGTGGGAAAGTGTTTCGCTCTTTCACTTTGGCTATTACAGAAAAGTGATTAGCATATAGAAGTATTCTACAATGCCTAGCGCAGTACAGGCTATTATAGAAAAGTTATTGACATAGAGAAATATAGGCTACTATAGAGAAGCAAATGGCGTTGTCGCTGTCCCTTGTAGAAGACAGCGTCCACAGAAGCATCTGGGGAGGGAAGGCAGAATTAGTCTCTTGTGTAGAGACAGTGTACTCCTCCCAAACGAGGACTGTTGGCAGACTTCAGTGTACATCGTCAGCCTCTTGACACCAGCTGTACTTGGGCAGAAGTGAAGTGCTCCCTTCAGTTTACAGATGTCAGCCTGGAAGCTGGCACATGCAGTACCCATTGTCAGAGAAGAAATCAAGCACTGCACTTTTTAAGCTTCATGCTTTAATTTGCAGAATCACAGAATCACTGCGGTGGGATGGTACCTCTGGAGACTGTCCAGTCCAACCTCCCTCTGCTCAAAGCAGGGTCAACTGAAGTAGGCTGCTCAGAGTTGCATCCAGCTCTGTTTTGAATGTATCCTAGAATGAGATTCTGGGCAACCTGTGCCAGTCTTCAGCTATCCACACACTAAAAAGCATTTTCTTATGTTTAAATGGAATATCCTGTGTTTCAATTTGTGCCCATTGTCTTCTGTGCTATTATCTTTGTAGCCCTTCATTGGACTCACTCCGGTCCATGTCTCTCTTGCACAGGGAAAACCAGAACTGGACCCACCACTCCAGATGTGTCACCAGTGCTGAGCAGAGGGGAAGGATCACCTCCCTTGACCTGCTGGCGATGTTCTTCCTAATGCAGGCCAGGATGCTGTTGGCTTTAATTGCTGTGAGGGCATGTTGCAGGCTCATGTCCAACTTGCAGTCCACCAGGACACACGTCCTTTCCATCCAGCTGACCCCCAAACCTGTACCAGGGCATTTCCCGTTGTTGAACTTCATGAGGTTTCTCTCAACCCATTTCCCAGCCTGTCGAGGTCTCTCTGAATGGCAGCACAATCAGACGATTCCAGTACGTTGAAACATTTCTAGCCTGCTGCTGTGGCTTTGGCATTTTGCATTATGAGGCACTGTTCTGACATGTGCCAGGCTATAAGCAAGGAAGTCTTTCCTGCTTATTACCCACTTATTTACCCACTTTCAGTGAAAATTTTCTTTCAAGGATAAAAAGTATAGTGGCCTTTATTTCCTTTTTGATACATTGGGGATTTTTACCAGCAAGTTCCCTAAACATTAGCCAGAGTTGTGTAACTAATATCATGGTGTTAAATAGTGATATCCTGTTTGTGACAAGTGACAACTGCCTGCAATTTAACAGCAAAGATATTGTAGCAGAGTCTAAGAGAAAGTAAAGGTTCTAGCAATGCTTCCAGCCTGACCAGAAGCTTTTTTATTTGGCTATGCACAAATTGTTAAGTATGAATAATCACAATTATTATTTTTCTATTTCTAATCCAGTTCAAACTTTCATTTTCCAGCTTGCTTCACAAGTCTGTAAATAAATTTTTTGACCTACCCCTGTTACCTCTCTTCTGCTGCCCACCTTGCTCTCTACACTCTGCCAAATCTTGTTTTACCTTCCCACTCTTGACTTCATTCTTTCTTTCCTTCTGCTTCTTGTGCTTGAAGAAGTCTCCCACTTTCCATCTGCTAACTGCCTTCTTTTCTTTCCTGAAACCCCGGATTTCAGGATTTTGTCCTATTTCTTCCTCAGTAATATTTCTGTAGCATCACTGCTTGACGTGTTCTCTCCTTGCAGTTCACAGTATCTTATTTGGCGTTTTCAGTGTCCCATTTGAGTAAGTGATGCCACAAAACCGAGAAATAACCTCTGTACTTAATAATCATATAATATTTAGGCAAGCATTTTAATATATTTTGATTAATTAAATCTTGGAACATCATGAACCTATAGCCTATTTGCTGTTCCTGTTCTCCATTTTAACCACCCCAGTGCCAGTAAATTACTTTTCTTCCTACGTGGTTAGCATTGATGAGTGCAACCAGTTTGTCAGGACCCATGTTTCTTCCTCTGACTTGCTCTTCTGCTGTGAGCATGTCACTGGGCTGAGATTCATCTACAGCAGGACTGATTCTCCACACCCTGCTTTTAGGTGCAATTCTTCTGGCCTACATTAGACACGTGTTCTTTTTCAGCGTGAGATAAGCCTTGCCCTACACATGTCTATTTTTTTTTTCCAGTGACAATGGAAAATTTAGACAACTGACTTAAGTCATATGAACTCTATATCCAGTGTCTCTCTATGCCTCATTTTCCCTGTGTATAAAATAGCCAGGCATTTTGTGAGGCTTAATTAGTGGCTTTAGAACTACGTGATTTAGATTTAGTGATTTCAAGATAATTTTAGATAAAGTAACAGAAGGAAGATTCAAGCTGTGTGTGCTTTCCCTCTCTTTCAATAGTACTGTGCATTATGTACACATGCACATTCACACATTTATATTGTAAAATGAATTTTAAAGACAGGTAAGTATGAGATATCTAATAAATTTACCATTTTTTTCCACTGGAATATTGCAGCTGGGGCATGGCTTCGTTGTCTTCTTGATTGTTTCTCTAGATGCTTCTTCCCATCGAGCTTGCATGGCTGCACGTTCATCCACAACATATCCCTGCAAAGAGAAAGGGAAACCACCTGAAAGGCTGTGCTGGGACACGGTGGCTACACCACAGTGGTAACCATTTACCCGCGAGAAACAGCCAGGAGTGACTGCAAAGCCAGGTAGGCTGGACTTTGTGAGAGATGCAGACTTTTTCTTCAAAATGCAAACTTATTTTCTCCCAGCGTGCACAACACGTGTATCGGGTGAGTTCCCAGGCTGCGTGCTGGCGGGGGGAGCTGCAGCAGCTGGAGCGTGTGCCATCCTGGGGGTCCTTTGTACATCCAGCTGCAGCACAGGCTGCGTCCTCCCTGATGCTCCCTGCCCTGAGTGCCAGGCAAAGCCCTGGCAGGAGGACACAGGGGGCATCACGCCGTGCTGGGAATGCACAAAGACAGGTAAAGCACAAGGCAAGGGGAAGCAGGAGTTAGATGAACCCGGCTGAGATGTGACATGTTAGACACTGTCGGTTTGATTCTGCTTCAGGGATTAAAGCCCTTCTTAAAAGAAAAGCAAAACCACCAAGGCAATGCAACACCTGAGAATGCAGAATGGCAAGGTCCCTAGAAGGAAACTGTTTTTCCTAATAAAGCATATCCCTTTGTTTCTGAGGACTACGTTTCATTCAGATGTAAATCTACTTCAATTTAAAAGGCCTTAAGAGGCATAAAAAAACCCCAAAAATTTTGGAGAGAAAGTGAAAAAAAACCTCAGTGAACAAGGAAAGCCAGTAGATCCCCAGATAGAACAACACAGATGGAAAAAGTCATCATGAAGAGTGTGTTAAAAGGGACTCCTGTGTTCGTCCTATTTAGGACTGGGACAAAATTACATCATCTACACAAGTGTCCTACTTGGCAGTTTCCTACTTAGAATGATAGTACAAGGACAAAGGGATGGCAGTGCCTCGAGTCATTTCTATCACACGAGGTTGGTGACTATGTGAATAGTAGCTGTAAACAATGTATGTAGGTTCCAGCCTTGAAATTCTGCTCCATCCATTTGTAACATGGGTTTTTTCAAGGGTGTGGCAAAATTATGAGCTTAAACTAAATTATAAAATTTGTAAAAATTCCTGCAGCTTCTTTAAGTTTACACCTTCTAAATACTTGTAGACCATTATGTGGAAAAACTTTTAATATTTATTGAAATGAATTTTTTTTAATACTTATTTCTAACAAGACAGCAAAAGGAAGTTGGCCCAATTTTGAAAAATGCAATGCAACAATAACTCCTATTGATTTCTACTCAGCTCCTCCTGATAAAGCCTGGCAGTTGTTGCAATGTCAGTAAGACCCAGATTTTATTTCTTGGCTGAAGTCACTTGAGTTAAGAGCGAATAACAAAGAGCAACATCTGGAGAAATTTGTTTCCAGCTCCTCTGGTGGTCATGGCAACATTCATCTTAAAAAAAAAAAAAAAATCAGGTCCTTTGATCAGGAAACCTCGAAAGCGTGTTTATGGTATAATTTCTTTTATTTTACTACTGATACCTGTCTCCTCAGCCTTTTAATCCCTTTTGTTGGTCCTCAGTATTCTCTGATTTGCCAGTGTATTTGATACCGAGGTGACAAAAGCGAACAAAGTCTTCTCAGCTGTCCCCTAGAAGTGACATTTACTTTTAGCGCTCTGCTCCTGGAGGGGGAGCTGGGCCCTGCACCCCGGTGGATTATTCAGCAGTTTGGCAGAAGGATGACCTCTGCACAACGATACATTAGTAAGTTCTGGGTGTAGAAAAAGCTGCTCAGGCTAATAGCTAAGAACATAATCTGGTATTGATCTTGCAACACCTTGATCTTTAAGGAAAGATGACTTAAGCAAGCAATCTGAGCTAGCTTAGCCTGAACACAAGATGGGGAGAGTGGGGAAGGCTAGACCCACAGTTTGCCCAGTGACAGAAGGAAGATTATATTAAAGATTATATTAATTTCATCTGGTTGTAATGGGAATGAATTACTTAACATTGTTAAAGCTAATTCAAGATGAAAATCGCCGTAGCAGTGACAAAACATTGTTCTTCCTTTCAGAATAATAGCTGCATGAAAAGACCAGATGTATTTTTGATTTTTTGCAGTCATCCCAGAAGAGCTTCACAGTGGCTGTTTTTTCCAAATAGCCCAAATCCAAACTGTGCCGTTCAGTACTTGGAAAAATACTTTTTTTAGGTGGTGTTGGGTTGACGGTTGGACTTGATGATCCTTGAGGTCTTTTCCAACCTTAACGATTCTGTGATTCATGTTTTTGTTGTGCAAATGACACAGAGGCAAAATTTCACATGCCAAATTGCTAATTTCATTTGTATAAAGATATTTGATCTTAGTTCTGAAAACAAACACAAACATGGGAGAGCTTAGGAATAACTAGAACGAACCACTTCAAACCACACATATGCAATTCACCAAGAAAGAACAAATGGCTGAAAACAGCAGAGTGAACTATTACATTAATACTTTCCACTGCAAAAATCCTAGCATGAAATAGATGCAGCAGCTTGATATTTTCAGCCCACTAGCTGAAAAATCCCTCCTATGCCCAGTCTTGCTGAATGCTAAGTTAAGATCTTCCTGCTGCAGGAAGCAAATGCAGAGAAATGGTACAGAGATGGAGTTCCTCCAATTCAGCAGAGAAATCTTACCATACTGATCTGTGAGCCTCCAGCGTTCACGTGCATTATTTAGTGCTCCACATACAATGACTGCAAGCACACATCTCTTTATCTGCATTTTTTCCTCAAACAATAAAGGAAAGGCATACAGCAGTGTCTCTTTAAATCACCTTCTTTCATCCTAAGGTAGCAAACCTAATCTTCTTGACAGTGGCCTAGGTAACAGAGCAGATCTATCAAGCAGAGGTGGCTCTCACTTTATTTGGCCTGCCTGGGCTTGGATAGGAAGTTCAGAGATGCTCCAGCTGTGCATTACGTGTCTGTTTGCCGAGGACAGGAGACTTTGATCACTGGTGATGCTGGCCCCGCACAGTATGCTCTAGTTCCCCAATTAGTACAAAATATTTGTCCCAGCACCAGTGAAAAGCTACTAGATTCCATCCATACCACTTTTTGAATAATTTTGTGGTTTTCAACTGTGCTGCACATTATGACCAGAAATGAATAGCCATGAAAACCAGGGAGATAGAGTAAGAGCTGTTGCAAGCATTTTTCGACATCCCCTCTGCAATATTTCCTTAGTGAGGCAGGGGGAAAGCCTGTTTTTTGACACACTGAAGGACAGAGATTTACTTCTATTCTGTTTCTATGCTGAGCCCTTTGGAAAAACTAACAGGGATAAAGAGACCATAGAGACTGCTGAGCACCATACAGCAATACAAGAACATGTATATGGAAAGCTTTTTATGCAGTTAATCAATATCGGGCAGTACTAGAAAAAGCCCTACAGAAAGAGAAAGCATCTTGAAATAGAAATAAAGTGTCCTTCTTGAAGCAGCGTCTCATTCAGGTAATAGGGCACGTATCAACCCGTTAGTGGAACTACATAAAGTAAATGAAGTACGTGTTCACAGTCAGCAGCTAAGCAGTACCAGCCAGATTAAAAACATTTATGACAAAACTTCTTGTTCAAAATACTGGAAGCATTAGATATTTCATGTTAAATTCCGACATACACTGCATTATATACTCTCTTACGTAAGCATACTTCCTTTATGATCCTGCTTATTTTACCTAGCATAGACAACATCTGAAAACTGAAGACCCTTGATTCAGAACTAAATATGAAGCTGCTAACATTATGCTGTGCATAGCTTTAGTGAATGTTATTTCTGGACTCCTGCTTGCTTGCTGTTGGTGCTTAATTCCTTTCTGATAAGCAAAAAAGCTGGTCATGCCTAAAAAATGTATCCTGGTGCGGCTTCCTTTAAATTGGAAAGACTTTTCCTTTTGATCAGAAATGCTTGGGTTTAAGTTAATTTTCCTTGGAGAAAGAAGACTTAAAAAAAAAGCATAAACATGTAAAATTATGACTTTATGTGAAATACAGCATTTTTAAAAGGCTTAGATGTCTCGAAACAGAAAGTATTACTCATTTCCTAGAATGCACGTGAGAACAACATGGATATTTGAAAAGGTTTGAAAGGAAAACAAAGAATAATTCATTGTACACAAAGCAATGTCAACCCCTCCATAACATTCAGATTAACACAGCCCACTGTTTTGGGCGAGAGCTCTAAGCAAAAGCAGCCGCATCTGTTGAAGCCTGATCTACAAGAGATGGTGACAGTCCAACTTAAATTTCTTTTGTTTTCTCAGTTTCTACCAGCTTGTTTTATTAACACATTCACCTAATTAACCTCCTGTCATGTTTAGTGGTGTCTTTTCCTCCGTTTCTGGGGGAGTAGCAGATGTCTAGGGCACTAGATAGGCTGGAGGACCTTTGGAAAAAAAACCACATTATTTGTGTCACTTAAGAGTGAAAATCTCACAGAGAGGTGCACACAGCTATGGGACCAGTGCTCTAGTCTACAGAAAGATTTTGTCTAACCAGAACACTAAAAATGGCTATGCGTGTGGAACAGGAAAGATATCCATCAATGGGAATACGTTTCATGCACTGGAAAAATAGAGGTGTCAGTACCACGCTGATCCAGGGAAACTCACATGGAGCAGCTTTGTGTGAGCAGATTTATCTGGCGTGCCTAGGGAATTCTGCTGTAAAAAAAGAGCTGCTTTGTGATGACAGCAACTAGCTAAAATCAAAGTGATCTACACAGGGTATTGTGCCTGATACAAGATGAAAGACACTTTCACTAAAAACAATGAGAGAGCTCTGGTTTGGTGACACTGCACGTCAAGGTTCTCACTCTGTGTGTTGGGGCCATTCATACCAGCATGAATTAAATTCAGGTAGCTGCTGAATATTGAATTTACACTGCTCTAAAGCAGAAAATCTAATCTAATACAGGTCATTCTTGTCTAACTGTTTTCCAGGAGTGGAATAAAGAACATACCTTCTTGCATCAGTGGGAGCACAGCTGCAAATGACTGTCAGCTCTGTCCGCTTAACCTCATAAACAAAAGCAGCCTGTCACATCTTTTTATTTTATTGCTGCCCAAAATAGGAAAGCTAAAATTCTCTCTATATAGTTCCCATCTATTTCTCATTAGACAGAAAGTGAAGACCTATTCTCAGATTTCCTCCGGTGCATCTTTATTTATAACATCAAGATTAATTTTACAGGACATTTCCCAGTTATAGTTATTTTTCTTCCTCCTTTAATTAGGCATCTGTGGGTTGAATGTCCTGTGCTTGACATTGTGAATAAACCAGCTACTAAACCCTTAAGCCTCAGTTTCTTTTACAATTATTTAAGATAATTTAGAAGTGCAGTTAGGTGTACTTTTTTTTTTTTTCTGTACAGGCATGTTTTATTTGACTTTTTAAATTTATCTGATGGAAAAATAATCAATGGTCTAATAATAGATGTTGCACATTTCACACGGTGACTCAGGACTCATTGAAAGATACGTATTACGAACCTCCACAGTAGCTTTTTCTTTCACTAAAATGCAATTAAACAAATACTGATTTTTGTGGTCAGCACTTACTATTTAGCATTTCGATTGATTTTCCCCCTTTGGAGTAGTGGAGGAATGCATAGAAATGGTGTGTGTTTCCCATTTTAACTCTGCCCTGTAGCACACCATATCATATACCTCACCTTCTGTTTTCCACTCTCCTAAAAGCAGTACAGAAATTTTGCAAAATAGTGAAGGAACTATTCTGAAAGTGATATTTGCAATATTTAGAGCACAAACACAAAATGCTGATAAGAACTAATTCAGAAGGTCACATAGCTATGGAGTCCAATACAATATATATGTTTTCCCTAACGACTCACCCTTCACTGAAGGTTCAAACAAAAAAGCAGCTTGCTACTTCCTTCATAAAGTAAGTCAGGAGGCATATGCAATTCCATAATTTTGTTACCATTATCTCTTTCTATTACAATTTGATATGTACATTGCATAGTTTCAATTCCACAACAATACTGGATGAAATACATTACACCAAGCCTGATTTTCATGAAGCATTATCTAAATATTTCATATCTTAGCATTACAATAATTCACCCAAGGATATTTTGAAAGCATCATTATTTGGGAATTCCACATTAAAATCAAATGCTGAGATCTTTTGTGCTCACAGTAGGACAATATGTTCTGCTGCCTAATTACAGCAAACTCACACCTACGCAGAGACCAGGCTTCACAACCCTACACTGCTGGGCATCTACAGGCCAAACAGTTTAAGAGGTTAGACAGATGTTTTGCAGTGGATGGGAAGAGAAGCCTGGCAAGCAATGTCTGTATATTTTGTACCACCTACTGGCAACTTCGAGATTTGCACACATGAGGCAACGGGAGGAAAAGATGTGCTGGAGGCTGCACCTTTCCAGGAACTACACTACAAAAGACTTCAGCAGGGTGCCAGGGGAAATGAGAGGCATTCCTGAACGAGTCCACATGCAGGCGTGTTTTTATGCCACCTGTGCAAGCACAGTGCAGCAAAGAGCATTTCTGGGAAGTGATCTGGGAAGGGTCTGCTTCAGAGCTGATCCTTGGCCTGGAAGGTCACGGCTGAGTTACATCCGAGCCCTGAAACTAGGGTTAGGGTTGCAGTCATGACCCCGGCAGTGTGACCACCCCGGCAGCGTGGAACCCAGAGGACTGATGATCCCAGCAGTGCGGGACCCAGCGGGTCCTGGGGTACTGTGTTCAGATGTGGGACCCCCAACATAAAAAAGACCTGGACCTGTTGGAGAGAGTCCAGAGGAGAACCACAAAATTGGTCAGAGGGCTGGAGCACCTCCCCTATGAGGACAGGCTGAGAGAGTTGGGGTTGTTCAGCCTGGAGAAGAGAAGGCTCCGAGGAGACTTAATAGCAGCCTTCCAGTACCTGAAGGGGGCTACAGAAGAGATGGGGAGGCACTCTTTACCAGGGAGTGCAGTGAGAGGACAAGGGGCAACAGCTTTAATCTGAAAGAGGGGAGATTTAGATTAGATATGAGGAAAAAAGTTTTCCCTGTGAGGGTGGTGAGGCAGTGGCCCAGGTTGCCCAGAGAAGCTGTGGATGCCCCATCCCTGGAGGGGTTCAAGGCCAGGCTGGATGAGGCTTTGAGCAACCTGGGCTAGTGGGAGGGGTCCCTGCCTGTGGCAGGGAACTTGGAACTAGATGATCTTTAAGGTCTTTCCCAATCCAAACCGTTCTGTGATTCTGTGATTTTATGACTTAGGCTCAAACCTGCCCACAGTGTTTGCCCTCATATTGGGAATGTCAGAAACGTGCAGGAGTTTGAAGAAATGTGAAGACAACAGAAAGTCCTTTCAGTACTGCAAGCCACTAGAGGCTAAAATAAAACCTGCATGTTTCTTACTGAAAGAATTTTCCTGAGACCCCATGCCCTGCACCAGTTCTGGAGAGGAATGGTTTGGTGGCAGTGTGTCTGGTTGACTCTGGGTGTCCGGAGTTGTGACAGTAAGATCTGTTTCTAAAATAAATGATATGGAAAGGATGCAGACAGGAATCAAACTGAAGGAGCTGAAACTGTAAAAGATAACTCTGGAAGTGTATTACTTCTACCTTGAAATAGGTGGTCAAAGATAAAACCATCCTTGTCACTGCTCGGACAAGCAGTACAATAATAGCAAGTTCAGTCTGGCACACAGGGTTGTGCACCTAGCAGGGGAAGGCCAAACAGCAAAAAGGCTGAAAGCACAGGTGGATAAATGGTTAAATGAATTTTAGTGAGACAGATGAAACAGTCTTCTCCCCGCTTCTTTCCATATATGCCCCACAAACGTACTGTATGCATCCTACAGGAGGGCTGTATGCAAGAGGGCTTTGTAGTGCTGTTATTCGGATGAATTCAGCATCCCACCAGCACTTGTGCTTGCCTGGTTTTATCTGTGTCTCAGTTTGCTCAGCTGGTTGCAGAAGGTGAGGGAAACATTCCTCCAGTGGCACATCACCACCACCTTGTGGAGACGTTCAATTAGTGCAGCTCTCAGTTTCTCAGAGGAAAAGGCTGACCTAAGCCAATTAACTTCAGCTTGAAGTGGATCTAAATGAATCTTGCGTAGTCTCTGGTCTTGACTGTACTGGGGAACTGGTTTGCATAGCTGCAAGAGTTATTGTGGTACTATCATTTAGCTATTCTGGAAGAGCTCTTTAAGAGTACAGGAAATTTTTCCGGAACAGCAAAAATGTTCACATTACTCTGGAACAGCAAAAGTAGTCAACTTTCCTAAGTCAACAGGGCTAATTGGGTGCAATTCATGTGCTGAGATATTGGACCAGAAGGACGAAGCGCTCCCGTCATCATCAGGAGAAGCTAAGGCAATATGCAAATATTTAAAATAAATCACTTCTTCCTATGGTATTCTGATTTTATCTGGCAGACATTTATCTCTGCCCTAGAGCATGGGAATTATACACTAACTTCTACAGAGCCAACGTTGTTGAACTCATTTGTAAGGTGCCACGATGACTTTCAGTACTCTAGGCAAAACTCTGGGCATAAATAGCTCCGTGGATATAGGGCTCACTGCTCATGTTGAGACATATTCAAGTTTTAGCTCTATTTAATTCAGGTAAGACATTGAGCCTTGGCCTCTTCCTTTACCAGGCTACTGGATACTTTAAGTATCTCTCGATGTCTCTGTTGAAGTTGTTTTGTTTTTACATAAATGTGAATGGGAGCTAGAAGACTGTTCTAAGGCTACTGCAAACAGAAGATTGTTCT
The DNA here is from genome assembly GCA_011057875.1 of Pterocles orientalis. Taxonomy (NCBI): domain Eukaryota; kingdom Metazoa; phylum Chordata; class Aves; order Pterocliformes; family Pteroclidae; genus Pterocles; species Pterocles orientalis. The sequence goes on from WKFP01014301.1 coordinate 1,765,989, forward strand.
TCATAGAGGGTAGCTAAGCTGCAAATCTTGTCACCGAGCAGTGTGAATGCTAGAAGTACATATATGGCTTCAAAAAAGGGATTGCACAAATGCATAGGATAAAAAATTGCTGATAGCAGCACTAAACACAAAATACCACATCTGAATCACAAAAGGGAGGTAGATGGATCTGGGGTCTTTCACAGTACCCATCTTCCAGAGCATTGAAGCTAGACACCATGACTATTAGAATACAAGCTGTTTAATTCTGGCTCAGTGAGTGCTAATTCTTTTTATAAAGAAGAAGAGCTTCACTAAGGTTAAAGGGAAGACTGTCTACACAGGTCACAGCCTTAGCACAGTGTCTACAAAGTATGGTAAATGGTCTCATGTTAACACATGGCAAAGGTCCCCAGTAGGCCCCTAGCTCCATCCCAGTCTCTGTGTTCAAAGAGTGAGAGGCCCCAAAAGCCAGCCTCAGACAGAGCCTGCCTGCAAGCATGAACAGGAGCTGGACACACAAGTACCCAGCAGCACCTGCCCGTAATCCTGCATCTGCCACACTGGACCCTGTGGGGGCTCACGGGTCGACTTTCCTCTAAGCATCAAACATGCCAGACATCGAAATCACAGTCCTCTGCTTCCTAGGAGAGATATTTAGTGGGCACCTCTCCTGTTCCTTGCACTTTTTTTTTTTTTTTTTTTTTTTTGGAAAGGCTGTGACTTATTTGCCACAGAAAGCAGGGAAACTTGAATCTTAAAGGGAAATGCCAGGAGAGAAAAACTATTTCCTGTCCACGTCTATAGCTACAATAGCTACAGAATTATAGAGCAGCCTCGAATACTTACATCTAACAGCTTCTAGCTTAGGCAATCCATTTTTTATTCCTCTAAACTAAAACATACATTATCAACAGCATTTTTGGCACAGGCTGTATAAAAACCCTGTTGTTCAGTCCAAACCCACATGATTTCCTGACTAGTGCACTGAATATACACTGAAACGCAGCAAGGCTACAGAAAGCCTTTCAGAAGTGTTCACACCGAACAGAGACAACCCCAAAAGCCCATTGGGAAGGCTTTTTCTTTATCAACTGATGGCAGAGCCCTGTGTGCTCCTGACAGAACTCAGCTACTCCATCAATCAAAGCCACTGAAATCCACCGCAAAGCCAATTCAACAACTCCGACGGCTGGAGGAATTCAGCATGAACACAATTGCTTTTACTTAGGATTATGATTAGGACCCATTTGACAAATGTCGCTCTAGCTGGGCCTGGGACAATGGTCAGGCTGTAATGAGTTGTGGGATCCCTACCTTCTGGGCCATTGCTCCCTGTGTGCTGAGGAGAGAGCTGCATTCCCCTTCATGGTATTCTTCTTTACATTCACGGCAGAACACAAACTAGAAAACAAACCAAAGCAGACAAGTCATAAAAACACATTAGAGATACAGACAGCAGGTTACAGTCATGAAGAGTCATACAGCAGATGATCTCTTGCCCTTCTCATCCCATTAAATTCCCATAATCCTCCTAATTGTGCATCTTATTATGCACTCTGATCATTAACACAACAATTTTGCAGTTATTGTCACACATTTCATCAGCAAAGTAACATAAATGCCATTATTAAAAATGAGATTTTGCTACATGGTCCATTTAGGGACATAAAGTCATATTGGATACTTCTGGGTGTGTTTCTCCTACAGTGAAATCGGTTTATATGAGAAGGGTGCTGGCTGAAACAAGCACTTCTGCTTCATAGTGTTTGCTAATGGAAATTGTCTATTCACAGTTCTGAATCAAATGCATTCTCTACGGAAAACTATTGCCGACTTTACTAGGGGATGATCACTTTATGTAGGTCATACAAAATACGATTTTCTAGAAAATTATATCCTTGCCATAGACCTTAATAGAACAGTTAAAAGAAATCCACAGAAAGAACACAATGATAGGTTACTTAACACAGCTTTTAGGGGACTACCTCTAGACCCTTATTGCATTTCTAGCAATTGTTCTGGTTTCATCTTCCTTAAATTACATTGTTCTTTACATAAGGCTTCATTGTAAAGTAATGTCTTTTGCAGATGAATAAAACAATGGTCCCTACCTCAGTCTGAGCTGCCTCTGCCACCTAAACTGATCATATGTATCAAGTCTGATGCCTTCGTTTAAATTCTAAAATGAAGATATCTGTCTTGACATGTGTCAAAATCTTTGACCCATCAATGCTGCATTAAATTCTGTGTCCTTGAAGGTAAGGGGAAAAGTCAATAATGTAAAATGGGTCTTTCTTACGCTGTTTTAAAGCTACGCTGTCTTGCTGCAACTCCAGACTCTGAAAGATCTCTCAGCAGTAAGCCGTTCTGACTGGCATTATAAGCAAGGCTGATAGAACAGCCTTGATTTTCAGATACAGAGCTGCATTCACATGTAATGAATAAAGGATATCAGGAGGACATGACACTAGAACATTTGTCTGCCCCAAATTCCAGCTTCTGCAATTTCATTTTGAACTCTTTCAAGCTTTATTGTCACTTTCCTAAGAAGCACTGAAAATCATATTTCATTCTCATGCTAACGAAACTGCACCTTTATGAGGAGAAGCATTGTACAATTCCAAAAGGTTTGATTCTGTTATTCAGAAAGTCAAGGAAATTCAGATCAGAGGAGCGGAGTGAGTGTCCTAATTTCCACAGATATCAAACCTAATCACTTGTTTGCTTTCTTGTCACTTCTCCCCACTATTTTGTCAATGATTTAAGAAGTTTTCTTTTCCTTCAACTAACACTGATGTGTTAATTCACTTGTGCTTGTTAGACAACAGCTTAACAATGGAGGCACTTCTGCAAGGTATGTTGTATGGGAGGCTGCCTTCTTGTCATCGAGCATCACTTAAATACAAGAACAATTTGCACTGCATCAGTGGTCAAAGGTTTCAGCTGTGTTGAACAAACACACCTAGATAGGTACTCTCCATCTGGATACCTAATATCTCAAACACTTGTCAGCCCTTAACAATTAAGGTTATGGCCAGGTTTAGCTGTGTTTCCTACTGTGTTGCCTATACTCTTTTCCCTTCATTACTTTATTTCCTTACGAACACATCTGGCTGAAAACATTCATCTGAAAGGGGTTTGTATACAGTTGCTTTATCACTGCCTTATCACACAACGCCTCAGCCTCCTTTCCTCACTCCAGTCTCGCTCACTTTTCCCATGCAAGTGCAATTTTAAACCTTTCATAAACATTGAAAAGAGGGAAATACTGAAGAAAGAAAAAAAAAAAACCCAGGGCATATATTTCACAAAGACTGTCTGGCTGCCACACGACATAGTTTATGTGGTGTTGCTATTTATTATAATAATAAAATTCATAAATTCACGCTGTATTATTTAGAGATGTGAAATGCATTTTCTCATTAGAGAGGCCCATTTTTATACTTACTTGTAAAGTAAAAAAACTTTAGAACCTATGTTACCAATGTTTTCCCCATAGGCTTGCTGTAATGAAAATAATGAATATATGCATGAGTGTACAACTGGGCCCTTCACTAATAATTGTGTATCCTGCAAGTGAGTGAGTCTGCCACAACCTTGTAATGAAACAAAGACTGATTTTTTTTTTTTTTGTGAGACAGGATACTCTTTGCACATCTTATTAGATAATGGATGGGATGTAAAATCAGTTCTGTGGCAAAAGAACACCCCAGAGGCTGATCAGTTTGTCAGAATAAATAGGCATCTCCCAACAGAAATGCATCAAGCACTCCCTTTTTATGGCAAAGCAGCATCATAAAGAAAAAGCATGTCACTTACAGCAAAGAGCAGTTTGTGATAGTTTTATTCATTTTTTGCATTCAAACATGAAAAATACAATAAAGTTTCTGTAATAAAATACAGCAACTGCAAAAATGCCATCAGTTAACTTGTATTTTGTGGCTTCATTAATATTAATACAGTCATTTTGCCCTTGGAAAGAAAAGGATTTGGGTTGTTCAGTCAGGATTTAACACTTTTGCATAAATTTAATATTAGTAAGTGTTTAAAATTACTATAAGTACTGTAATTACTAATAATAGTCACACTTTCTTTCCCTTCATTTGCCAAAAAAAAGACTGTCAGATTAGTGTGATAATATAAAGAGCATATAAACTTCTCATGTCTGTGTGTATTTAGCACTTGCTGTTGTTACCTTTGAAAGATTCTTCAGCTGGAAAACAACCAACACAAAGAACAAATCCCAAAGGTCCCAAACCTACCCTCTAGGTTTGTGCATTAAAAAGAGGATTAGCAGGGAAATCCCCAAAGCACTTAAGGGATTTAGGCACTGGAAATTAATATAACCTGTGGGTGTCCTATTACAGGCTTTTGAATATCTGTAAAAATGTACGAGGAAAGCCTAAGCAGAAATCCTGAATCCAAGTGACCTCGGAATAGGACATATTAAAAACTAGGCACATCTGCTTCATCCGTTTCTGGTTACAGCTTTCAGCTGTTGCTTTCTGCTTCTCATTTCTCTGCTAAAACAGAGTCTTTCAGTATCTCGTATTTTCTTCCTGTGAAGTGGCTTATATACTGTAATCAAGATACCCCTGAATCTTCTTTAACCCAAACAGAGAAACTCTTCGGCTCCTCACTGGTTAAGCCATCTCTCCTCCCTCTCTCCCCCAGCCCCAAATCACATTCACAGCACTTTTCTGGCAGCTGCCTTGGTTTTGTTATTAATTCTATTTGACTAATCTTTGTATCATTGCTGTGCTGCATCAGCAGAGTCTCTATATTTACTTCTGGATCACTGTCAAGTATTGAATTGCGACAGGTTTGCTGCCAGTCCCTGTTGAATGCTACTAGCAATACGCTGCTGACATGGATTTTTCACAGAAAACTACTTTCTGTGATCTGCCAGCTCTTAATCCACACGACCACCACCCAGCGAGGCAGCCATACGGCATCATCGAACAGTGATGAGACAATGCTGCCGCACACAGCCCAACCATGGCAGTTGGAATCCAGCCCCCTAAAGCCTTTTATTGATGTATTATGGTGATGATTTCCTTATCAGAGTATTCTGTAGTTTGAAGTCTTACCAAAAAAAAAAAGAAATTGGTTTTGTACAATTATTTTTTCTTCTCAAACTTGCAATCTCATCATAGAATGAAATAATTTCTTTCTGATATGAGCTGTTGTCACTGAGAATATATTGACTAGAAATCTTATAAAAATTGTTTTGTCTTCTGTTTCCAACTTTTTATTTCTTTGTTCTTTCCTCACTCAGTGCTGGCTGTCTGGACCCATCACTACAGATGGGAATCATGAAAATTAAAGTTGCTGAATGAAGCCAGGATCAACATCTCCATCTTTCTGACAGTAGTGCAAAACTGGTACGCATACGCAGGAGATGCAAAGGTTCCTCAAAACCACGACTAAAGGAAGAAAGAAAAATCACAGATCTTCTCACCTTTCATGTAACATGCAGAGCTTACAGTTTTATCTGCCTTCTCAGGCAAACAAGTACTTCAAGAACTCAACCTTCAATGCCTCTGCTCAGTCCTTCCTCCAAAATCAAGTCCGAAACCAAACCAAAAGAATACTACTTTGAGATCAGAATTCATGCTAAGTGTGAAGTAAACCGCAGCTGGCAGGTGTCACATTTATTATTTAATGAGCTGTCAAAAAATGCACATTAAGTGCTATGGTAATGTAAGAATGCTATCGTATATTCTAAAGAGAATACAAGGGAAACCAAGTATTATCTAAGATACATACGGGAAGAGATAAACTTACTTTATGTCTTCAAAACCAGTTTGGTTGTATATTACACATCAAAGCAAAATAATGTAGTATTTTAAGATACTTGCACAGCTTTGATCACTGGAGCATCAGAGCATCTTGGAATTGTAAGTGAACCTCTCTCACCGTACTCCTGTGAAGCAGCAAAGTACTACTATTTTTGTTTTAGCGGCTGGAGCCTAATTCATAGAAATCCTTGTCCACAGGTCTCTAAAATTTAAGGATCTTAATTTATGTGGAAACCCAAATGCCATCGAGTGTCCACACCAAAGAGACTTGTTCAAGATCACATAGCAACACTGTAAGGGAGAAGATTTCCAATTTTTAAACCCCTCAATAATAATCTCAGATCATTCTTCAAAAGAATCACACCCTGGTTTCGCAAGGTCAAAACTCAGACTAATAAGAGTAATTGGTAAAGTGTTTCCTTTTTTTTTTTTAATTGATACATGCAAATATGATGGAGGACTGCAAATAAGTAGTCACCAATCACACAAAAGCTCCTACAAGTTCTAACCAGCAAAGGTCTATATTGTATACAGCAAATACAGAGTTTGTGGTTTCTTATCAGACTACTGCGAGTTTTTAGCTGTTGTTTTTTTTTTCTTTTTTTTTTTTTTCCCCAAAGTATGTTTTATTAAATAGTAACACAAACAAAACACTGGAAAGGCAAAACATTCCTTCCCCTCAACTGTCAGTATCACCAACTGGTCAAAAAAACCCCCTTGAAAATGTAAAACATTATAAGGCACTAAGCTTCAATCCTAAATGAGCTTTTGTAGTCAAACTATAGGTTGCTGATTGGAGCAAGGATTTATAGTGAAAATATGAGCATGCCTTAAGGAAAATCAAAGCTATCAGTGACATATAGAATGGCATTGCTCCTGATACCCACATCTCTCTATAGTGTTTCTGTTCAGAAAAACTGCAGCTTCCAATAGCACCTTCCAAAGTATAAATTATAATGTTATAGTGAGTGATGCATACCTACAGTAGTGGTTTTTTTTTGTTTTTGTTTTTTTTTTAAGAAAAGCCCCCAGACCCCAAATCTCACTGGAAAAGGTTTCACCATATAGCACACCTTTCGAGCAAGAGAGCAGTCTGATTCTTGGATAGAGTTCAAACCTCCATAAACACAGACTAAGCACTTTTTACTTTGAAATTGTGCACTTTGTTACTTATTTTCAACCAAAGTCAATTAAACACACCCTCCACCCTCTCCCCCAATGTCACAGTCCCTGTTGTGCTACTACTGTGAACCACACTCCTTGGGTATTGGATTGGCTTTGCCTCTGGCACTTTGTTAGATCCAGCATCAAGTGTGAGACTATCAGCCACGCGCCCTGTCTTTTGGTATTTCTTGTGCTTACAGCAAGAAGCTTTAAAAGTGGAATATTTACCATCTGCAGTAGCTATGTTTACTTAGGATTTGTGGCTTAGCCAATTGTCAGTTACAGAAAAAACCTGCAGATACTGCAATGAAGATAAATGCCAGTGTAGAAGAAGTATCCATTTTTAATGCCGCCAGTTTTATCAGATACAATGCAATTGCAAAGCACGGTAGTACTTGCAGAGCAATTTTGATCTTTTTCCTTGTAATAAAGTACACGTGTTTACTATGCATATTTCATCTAAAATCAAACTTTTGTGAGAAGCATGATAATCTGTCAAAACACGGTGTCAAAAATACAGCTGCAGTCTCTGCGCAGCTTTTGCAATCTAAGGGCAATTTGACTTCAGTACTATAAAAGGCAATTTTCTATAAACATTAAAAGCTTTATGTGTAGGACTGCATCAAAACATCTCAGAGATTTCAACGTTCTTTCTTTTGAATCCGAAAGTCTACCTTTTGACTTCTGCAAAACAACCCCATGGGCTCATTCCCTAGGATCTGGATGATGGCATGTGCATCCCAAGGCTCTTCAGCGAGCACAGATGAGTTTGTGTCTGCAGACAAACAGACTCTCCTAGAGCTTGCCTGACATCAGGCGGCATTAACCTAAAAGACAGATTGGTAAAATGGGCAGCATAAGCTCAGAGAACCTGTCCTAGACCTCCCCAAATCTCGTTTGCTGAGTTATACTTCTTCTTTCCAGCTCCCTTCTGAATTGCCTTGTGGTCCAAGTGCTGCAAGGGATAGAACAGAAGAAAGAAGCTGAGAGGAACCCGGGTGCTTCTCTCAGATGAAATGACATCAGGCCCCTGTGGGAGAAGGGATAACGCTCTTTCCAGATTCCCCTGTCCCACACCTGCACACATAGGGTATTGCACAGTCTTGTTCTTAGCATGTTGGCTGGGAGGTGAGGCTTACTAGTCCATTCCAGAAAATAAGAATGAAAACTCTATACAGCAGAGTTAGTAACAGGATTATGTGATATAGTGAAAGTATGAAACCCTGTTATTTGTCGTGCTATTATGTCTGCATAATAGAGTCGCGTCTTGTTGTCACCGAAGCATTCCACCTGACAGCTGACTACACGTGCAAACATGAGGTCAAACACCGCAAAATTCTCAAAGTCGACCATGGTTTTTGTTGTCTGAGCAGGCATAGGTGGCTTTGGCAGAGTTGCACACCTTTGGGAGCAGAACAATAGTGTGCCCCAGAGCACTGGGAAGGGATGCCCAGACTGATGCCAACCCACCTACCTCTGGGAAAGGAAGGCAAACGAGCGTAAAGAAACACAGCAAGGCATTCGTGTTCCTGTTCCTGACCTCACCTGTGCCAGAGCTGCACACAGCAAGCAGAGAGAGCATGGTTTCTAGCTTATAATGCTACAGGGACTACGACAAAACCTCAGATGTTAAACATCACTACTTTGAGGAGCTCTTTTTCACCCCAGAAATAGCTGCTGGACTCTGACCCCTCCTTCAGAACCAGCTGTCACAGGCAGGTCTCTTCCTCCGCTCCTAATTCCTGCATACCCGCTTCTCCTCTCTGCCTTCTCCTTTCTGCACAGCAGTAGTCTAGCTCCTTTCCTTCTTCTTCAGGTGGCAAAACTAAATTTTACTTGCAGTTTATACTGCTGAGAAGGGGCAAGGTAGCCCTGCTGGAAGTCTTAGAGCTGTGCCAGTAGTCTGTAGCCAATGCAGCTACAGCACACTGGAGACCCGGAGTGCTGTCTCTGCAGGATGCTGTGTGATGCTGGGCACATGTTTCAGCACTGCTTGGAGCTAGCTTGGGGATGCAGGACTACAGAGATCTCTTACTTCGCTGCGTAGTACAGACATGACAAATTTAGTTCAGTATTAGGTTTTTGCTGGCACCCCTGGAGAGAAAAAACAATTGTGTATCAGCTTAAATCTGTTCCCGTTTAAGCAACTTTAGTAAGTGGTATAGACACCTAACTACACCTATCTAGTGTATAATTTTAAGCAATTTTATGCCTGGATGACCAACAAAACGCAAAGTGTATGCAGTTAAATTCAAGATTTCTACAAATGCTTTCCATAATAAATTACATGGTATTTATACGAGGAAACATTGAAAAAAATCAGTATTATTGCCACCTCATAATTTAATGGAATATATTAGAACCTAAGTGCAAGGGATAAGGCGATTAGTCATTTATGAATATAAGGAACATTTTTAAAGCAGTCAAAGATGTATCTAAACTGTGATTAAAAAAAAATGTTAGTAATCTAGTGGATATTTTTATTCTATCTCACAAAAGAATGTAGATTCCATTTCCAACTGACAAAAAGAATGAAAAAAGAGAACCAACTTCTAAATATATAATAATGTATAAGCATATATTAAAATAAAACCTGTGTATCTCTCCCACTTACAGTAAGTGCTACTGTAAAAAAAAAGCTAACATGTATGCTGGATACAAAGGAGAGTAAGAAGTAAAATTTTATATGGAAGGAAGCACTGTTTTTAAGGAACTAGGATGCAAAGAGAGAAAATGATAATTATCTTGAAATGCCATTAGAAAGTGTGAGACAAAGCATTTTATAGCAAGGGTACCGTCATATCTTCTGAAAATACTGTTCCAGCAGAAGATGCCTCACTTTACATATGTGACATCAAAAGCTGATTTTTTTTGCAACAAAGTGGTTGGAAGCTACGTTACAATATCACTTCTCTCAAGTTTGAAAAAGATGTCTTGTTGCTAAATGCATGTATCAGTTCACAAGGAATGTCACGAGGAAAGAATTTTACTGACTGAAGCTTTAGCTCCTGCTCCAGCAGCTTTGGAGTTCAATTAGTATGCCCTTAAACAGTACAACAAAGCTATTTCCATATGATAATACTGCTGCTATGCATGCATGCCCTGGGCATTTGAGCATCTAGCTGCACATTTATATGTGCAAATAGAGCCAGAATTCTGACGGATTCATTAACGTCGTTCTTGAAATGAACTACTGAACACCAGGCTGGGGAGCTGACGAGAGTTGAGTAACTAACCAGTGCCTAATTCACACCAAATTGCAATAGAAATCAAGCCACTCACTTCCCTGAATTTTTTTTAAATAGGCCTAATATAACCAAGGCACCCCAGATACGATCTTTTATTCTGTGCCATTCAGACTGTGCTCCTGTAACCATGCGCAAGCAGCACACATTTTGTTCATCTCCTGGCTGCTGGAATTCATTCATCTACATTATAAAAAAAGCCCACCCAGCAGTAGTAGAAACTTTACAGAAGATGGCAGCAGTGACCCAGGAATCAACACAGGCAGGCTTTGCTAAGCTTTTGCAATTGAAAAAGATTCGAAAAAAATCATAGTCAACAGCTAAGATCCGGCCCAGGGTTACTAACAGCTGATACACACAAACCCGGTCCTGACACGTCAGTCTCACAGAGACGAAATGGCATTCAGACGCACTGAAACACATAAAAAGGACCAGGAGATGCTCCTTGTTTCAAGGACTTTGCATCTTCCTTCTCTTGAATGTGGTAACAGCTGAAACCCTGTAAAAAAAAAATCCTTCTAAATATAACCATCTAGCAAATACAATAGCTGATAAAGGATGTATCTCGGGTACCTGTGGTGCTGGTTTGAGTGTTTTATTGGGTTCACGTTATCTCCTGTGCGTAACAGCTGCTTTTTATAACTGTAAACACACAGATAGTCTATGTGCTAGAGAGAGCACAAAATAATGAACAGGTTTCTGTGTGTCTCTCTTCTAAGAAAATGCCCAGCATCTTCACAAGGGTACGGTGAGTGTGCCTTTCCTCTTAGTGGCCAGATTAAGCAAGGCATCAGGACATTTCTCTGAGAGATTTTTTTTTTTTTGAGGGGAGGGAATGATATGAAGCCTCTATTCTGCTTCTAGCTTATGTTTGCCTTATAAAGAATTGAATTCTTTAGAATTAGGGAATAACTAATCTACAATCATCAAATCCAATCCATGTTCTCTTCAAAGACCAGCACCAATCAGTTCAACAACGGCTTGGTTCAAATTCCAACTTTACTGCAAAGAAAACCCTGCACTAGATGATTCTGATCAGAAGTGGTTTTAGGCCCAACTATTGACACTGAACAACACTGATAAACTTTGGGTAAATTTCAAAAACAGGTGAAAACTTGGTGTTAAGTTTCAGTCTAAAATTAGATGTAGCCAGGCCTCAGAACTCCATCAACTCCAAGCTCTGAAGGATGGATTTAGACTTAAAATCTGCAATTCCAAGTCATTTGAAAGGTGCATAAACTAAAATAAAAATTGTTTAAAAGTGATAAAGATTTTGCAAGAATTTTTGAAAACTTTCAGCTCTGGTTCTCATGAATGGGGCATCATCTTTGCAAAATGTTCTATAAGCACGGCTGGAGAAAGCATTGGGATAATAACAAAAATATCACGCTTCATCTTTCAAGGAAGAAAAGCAGGTGCTTCCTGAGAAACACAGGTCTGATTGAAAATCAATGATAGCTGGGCTGGTTCATGACAGGAGTCTCTTGTCACAACCCAGAGGTCTCATTAAGGATCCCTCAATTTCTGTACCTTCTTTTCAGTTCCAAGGCTTGTTGTGTGGTTTCAAGCAATTTTCTTCAGTAACAAGAATGTTTTTAAAACTTAGACAGTTTGTGCTAATTGAGTTCAGAGTAGTCAATAACGTGACTTCTTCCCTGCCCTCTCAACCTGATCCTTTTCTGGTGTGTTGATCCTACACATTTTCTGTGAAGCAATTATACAAACTACCAAAAAATGATCCCTGAAATGTGAGCTCAGAACATTAGCTGGTTTACAGGAAATGCAAACAACTTGACACTTGTCTCTGCACCATTTTGATGAACCACACGACAAACATTTTAGCAAAAGGAATTCCATATTCAGATTTTGAATACATGTGTATAAGCCCAACAGATGTTGTCCTGTATCAGCATATAGTGACAGGTAGCAAGATCTACAAAACATACGCTCCATAAATCTTCCACGTTTATAAAAGATAATTTTACAACTTAGCAATTTTCTTACTTTTCTTTGGATTTCTGACAGATCTACAAATCGCCCAACATGCACACAGGGCACAAGCAATCTCAAAGTTTTCTGGAGTACATTGATGACAATTCCCCAACACAACTGATGGAGGAGGCAACAAGGAGTCATGGTCTGCTGTACCTCATACTTCCACCAAGGAAAGAACTGGTCGGAGATGTGAAGACTGGAGGCAGCCTACGCTGCAGCACTCATGAATTGATGGAGTTTAGGATCCTGAGAGGAGGGAACAAGGCAAAAAGCAGGACCACAAGCCTGGACTTTAGGAGAACAAACTTTGGCCTGTTCAGAGACCTGCTTTGAAGAATCCCATGGGAGCCAACCCTGGACAAAGCAGGGGTCCAGTACAGTGACTGATGTTCAAGGACCACCTTCTCCAAGCTCAACAAATAGTCCACCCTGACCATCAAGAAGTCAATAAAAAGTAGTAGGAGACCCATATTTTAAACAAGGAGCTCCTTACAAACTTGGACGTAAAAATGAAGCATGCAAGAGGTGGGAGCAGGGATCCCGGAGTAACAGAGACACTATCCAAGTGTGCAGGGATGGAGTTACGAGAGTCAGAACCCACCTGGAGTTGAATCTGGTAAGGGACACAAAAGGCATCAAAGTCTTCTACAAGTACATCAGCAACAAAAGGAAGATCAAGGAATGTTGCCTATGTCAATGTTAGTGGGTTAATGTGCTGTAAAAGTTCTTCTCAGGTGCAAATATGCCTAAGGTCTATATTTAGGAGTCACCTTCTGCCTGTTTTTACCAAGGATAACGTCATGCAACAAGATCACAGAATCACAGAATCACAGAATGTTAGAGATTGGAAGGGACCTCGAAAGATCATCTAGTCCAATCCCCCTGCCAGAGCAGGAACACCTAGATCAGATCGCACAGGAACACATCCAGGTGGGCTTTGAATGTCTCCAGAGAAGGAGACTCCACAACCTCTCTGGGCAGCCTGTTCCAGTGCTCTGTCACCCTCACTGTAAAGAAGTTTTTTCTCATATTCAAGTGGAACCTCCTATGTTCCAGCTTGAGCCCATTGCCCCTTGTCCTATCACTGGATGTCCCAGAGAAGAGCCTGGCTCCATCCTCCTGACACTCACCCTTTAAAGGCATGTTATTTCCAGGGTAGATGCAGTGTCCTCCTTCAGCTGTTAGCTCTCTACACATCCATGGGATTTATCAGTAAAGGCAAGAAAATCTTAGATTGCTATACAGAAATCTTCCTCACACACAGGCAGAGATGTGCAGTGCATTCCTAGGATGCACAATTACCATAAATTTCACTGCTAGTAAACATCTGATACAGAACTACAATCTGGATGGCACAACAGATTACACTACATCAAAGCCCAGTTGTTCACCCTTTTTTTCAGCACAGTCAGCAAAGCAGATGCAACCCGTAAATCCCAAGGAAACATATATATGAACACGCACATGTACAGAAGGCCCACTCCAAGTTGGAAATTCTGCACAACATGTCAGCAGACCAGACCTCTGTATAAAAAGAGTTTATGCTTGACCAAAACATACCCATGAATCAGTTTTGGCTCAAAAGACCCACTGCAAGAAGACAAATCACCCACAGTGCATCTGAGTACTAACGATGTCAGGAGCAAAGGCTGCATGACATCTCAGACAAGCACGCTCCACTCCCTCCCAGTGCCACTAGGAAATCACCGTGCTTACCGACACGTCTTGTTTTCAGAACCCTGAACTTGCACAGCCTTTTCAAAGTTTCTGGAATTAATGACTGCAGTGCAAACATTCTGCTTCTTTAGAATAAACACGCATGGCTGGTGAATGCCTCATTTATTTACTGCTTCTTAGAAACCGATGTGGTAGGGCTTATTGTTTGTTTTTTAATAAGAAAGGGAGTTCAAGAATTCAGCTTATGTGATAATTAGGTTGCATTCTGTTGATCTGATTATAGGTGAAATTTCTTGCTGTCATGGCCAGTTCCTTGGCTCATGGAAATGAGCATGGCTCCGTTTTCTCCAGTGGAGCTAAATTAATTTACGCCTGCTCAGGATCAGAGCCTACCTGTCTGTTTCTGACATTCAGAATATGAATTCATACAGCTGTATGCCATCAAGAGTCACTAGACAAGCACAGCACACACCTAAATATTTGTCATTTGAGACATTCTGCTGCAGTAATGCACCTCCTCCTGGGCCTCCCCGTTCTCATTACTCTTCCTATGCATTCCATCTAAATTCATTTTTTCTTTCAAGTTCTTCAGCTACATTTACATCTTGACTCTGTTGCATTCCTAGAACAAAATTCAAGCTCCTCTCTTTTTTTTTTTTAAGTCTTTTTTTCATGCCTTTAGAAACCTATTGTCTTTAAAAAAAGTGCCTGAAATTTCTGTTTTGCTCCCTTTCTCCCAATACCTTCACTTTCCTTTTCTTCACAACCTGGAAGTATTACTCCTCTTGCATTGCTCCTGAACATAGAAAGAGCCTCATAATCACTGTTAGAGCTCAATAAAAGCAATAGTATGCTCATAACAACGCTAACAATATCACTATACCAACACCGGTATGAACAATACCACTGTCTAACACAAGCTCTATCCTCTCATCCTCCTCCCTGCACTCCAAAGGCTCAGAAGCAGCCACACCTGGAAGCCTTCCAGCTGTGAAACCATGTGCCTTTGAAGTGCTCTGGGGGTAGGAACAAAAAGGTCTGTGTTTGGAGACATTCCACTGTTCTGCCTCCCGAGGTATCCTTAAGGCACTCTATGCAAATCAGTCAGTGGTAAGTAGGGTAGCATGAACTAAATTCTGTATTCAGGACCGGCATAAAAAGCAGATAATTAATCAAGGGGGGGAAAGAAAAAGAAACTTAGCTTTTTTCTATGTATTCAGATATAACTGAGCTGGAGAAAATTATTAGTGTGCGTCTAATCCCCACGACTTGAGCATACCTGTGGTTCTGTTCTGGTTAATCATGAGACTTTGGCCTTTTTGTTTTAAGTTTTTGCATAAATCAAAGCAGAACAAAACATACCAATCGGTCACTGATAAATAGCAACATATCATTTACCTTGTAATAATTATAATCTGGTGGAAAATGCCATATTCTTCTCTTTTCCCCTCAAAATTAAATTCCCTTTGCTACTGGCAATTTAATGCAAAGAAAAAAGAAAATAGCCACTGTTAGTGTAATATCCCACTGTATTTTTGTTCTTCAGCTTCAAAGGCAACCTGCCAGCTCACACAGAAAACAAAGAAAGGTTACTTTTGCAAACTGTATTAAAAGCAATCAGTAATAATGGCCCCTATCCACCACAGCTCCTAGTTGTCTTATTGCACTATTTGGGCGCTATTACTGTAGCACTGTATTAAGTAAGGATCATTAGCAAACCTTGTTTTCATTCTTATGCTGTGTTACTTTTACATAGGATGTTTACTGCAACTCTGTGCCGCAATAGAGTGCCACAAGCTCCTTCTGACTTCAATCTGATTTTTGGATACACAGGAGGTCAGAATTTTTCTGTAAGCGGTGAAACAAAAAGAGGCAAAGCATGCCTGCTTGCACTGAAGTGACAAAATCACGTTTGTCAAACAGAGATGGACTTTAATTTGCTACTGTAAGTTGTGATACGTGTTATTTTCCCACTGGAGAACCAAGTGTGCATCACTTTTCTCAGCTGAGGGATGAGAAAATTGTAGTTCATGAAAACCTGGCAGGGATTAATGGGAAAAGGATACAATTTGACTTACAGTTCAAGTTATGTCTATTTTCCATTAACAGAAAGTGTTATGTTTTCAAATTAAAAATGGTCCGAAGCTGCAAAATTCAAGGTTTGTATCAACATTTTGTTCGATCTCATGTTCAAGGATCAAATTGGAAATGAAACACATACCTAGGTTCAGCTCATTTTATATAGCCTCTGCTTACAGATTCTAACACTTGGGGAGTCAATGTGCAGCCCCAGGAATTTGGTAAATGCTCATCGCTTGTTAGGATAAGAGTAGAAAGTCAGAACTAACAACTGTTTGTTCTAGCTTGTCTACCATCCTGGATGGTTGCAGTAAGTACATAGCCACCTAGAATTACATCACAGCACCTTTTCTTGATGAATCGCATACAAGCTTCCAAAGGGAAATAACTTTACAAGATGCAAAACCATTATTTTCTGTATTTATAATAAAGTATATGCCACCTTGACTAGTAATACTAGTTTCTCTGAAATGGATCTCAAGTACATGCAAATGCTCATGTAAAATTTTGCATGAGGTCTTTACTGCTAGTTCACAGCAAATGTATTTAATTCAAATTTTCTTAGAGCTTGTATTAGAAATATATAAAGCCAAGCAATTAAAACAATATGCGATTAATTACAGGAGGCCTGCCCAACATGCAGGTTTTTCACACCTGAGAATTGGCAAATCAACCTACAGCCAGGCTTTGTAAATCTTGTTTCATTAACGTCTTCTCTACTGAATTTTTGTCTTAAACCAGAAAATTATTTGAAATATTGGCAGTGTTCTTGGTGTTGCTGTTGGACCATCTCAGCCCACTAGCAGCTCTGTGCTCAGACAGTGGCCACACTTCACAGATTTTCAAAAGCAACTAGCCTTATGCCTAGTCCCTTTCTTGACTTTGGTCTAAGTGCCTTCCCATTATACACATCCGATATACGATGGATGTGCATCTTAGCACTGAACTGTAGACAATGGGAGAGCTATAAACATGTGAAAGTAGTATTTCTGGTAAGAACCTGACAGGGAGCTTGTCCATCAGCCACAGAGGCTGTAAGGCTTAACGAGACGTGTGGTACTCTGAGATAACGCACGCCTTGCGGGTGTTGTGAAGTATGAGGCAGAAGCAAACGCTTTTAGAGACCTGCCTGTCTTATCTTACAGTAACATACACACCTTAGAATATCCTACAAAACTACAAAATAGCCCCAAACTCACCGACAATTAAATATATATATTTTTAATTTAACAACTAAATGAGAAGAAATGAGGTGCATAATAATTAAATGGCCAGCAAAGAGCAAATAGCTTATGAAATGTTACATTTCTGGACTGCTGAGGAGAATAATAGGCAGGGTCACAGGTGAATGAAACAAAATGTCACGTACATTCCTCATGCTATTCAAGCATAGCAATTTCCCCAAATGGTTCTTCATTAAACCAAAAAGGAAATAATAGAAGAGATAGTTTGGAAAGATTTTTTTTTTCTTTTTTCATGCACCTTAATATTTCTCAAGACATGCTCCTATTTTTAATTCTGATTGGCATTTGAAATGCCATAGTTAACTTTACTGGATCACACCACAGCCCTGTCTAGTCATAAATTTTGCAGCCTATAAATTAATTCATATAGGTATCTGCAACTAGAATAATCCAATGTTTCCAATAATCTGTACATCAAACAAAATTTAGTGGGTTCAAGTTTTCTGGAAAATACTGAATCCTTTTCTAAATCACCACTATCCAATTCTTAAACAACTGTAAGTAATTTGTCAACCAGCCCTGAAATCTTTCAATCCTGGATGATGTTTAGCAAGTATCAGGGACTGCTCCAGATTTACAGTGCTTTGTCTTTTGCATTTGTGAAAAAAAAAACCAACAAAAAAACCCCACAAAAAAAACAACAAACCCCAAACCAACCAACCTTGGTTCTTTGTCCTATCTATAAATAAATACTGGTTTTGGTTGGCATAGCTGTCCAAATATTGATTGCAACTCCACTTTTAAAAATATGTCACCAGACGACTTGTCTTAATGTCTTCTTGAAGCAGTGGGTTTCACATTAGTGAAGCACTTTGCATTCGAGAGAGACTTCCTCTTATACTTTCTGTGAGTAACAGGCATTTAAAATTCATATGCAAGACTAAAATACAGCTTTGATACAAGAGCAGATGAATGAATGAACATCTCAACATTCAAAAACCAGAACAGCAAGGCTGTGCATAGTAAAAAATTATTAAAATCTTACTTTAGCTGTAAGGATACATTATAAATCCACCTCTAATATTTATGCAGTTATTTCATATGGTATTATTTATTTCCCAGTATATTTTCTGATAAGTAGTACCTTGTTCAGGGCCAAGATCTCTGGAGACAAGTGATATCTTTTACTGGACCAGCTGGTACAGCTAGAATACTGAGCAGGGCTTTGGAATATATACAGTCCTCTTCAGTTCGATCTAAAACCAAAAACTTCTCCTTTTTAGGAGTTTCCCGTCATGAAAGAAATTAAGAAAGCTTTTCTAGGAGCTTTAGCAATGAAGAAGACAGTTTCGCAGACATTTGTATAATGGGTTTGAGAGATGATATGGATTTTCTGATGTTTAATCAGGCTTGAGCTCATAATGTGGTTTGGGACATTTGAAAGGTCTCTCTTCTACCCTGCTACCTATTAATGAAATTTGTGGAAATATATGTGGTAACACATGGTTAAAGTTGGCCCCGTGGGTTAGGAAGTTACTACAGGGATGTGACAGATCAGCAAAGACACAGAAATGGTGCTGTTGCATGAGACTTATTTCCATACAAAATCAGAATAAAAAAAAAAGTGAGCTCATCTCACACTCTCTGACAGGCAAAGTCTGCTGATAAAGCGGGAACAGGAACGTGGAGCAGACACATAGTGATGAACACCGGGTAAGGACTTACAGAGTAGAGAATAGAGTGACATGTCCCTTTGTTAAATCTGCTCCTCTTTGTGCTCTCTATATCATTTTATTTCATGCTCCTGTAACTACCCGTCTTTCTCCCGTATGTTCTGAAAGGCAGAGAGATATCTTTTAAAGGCTCTTTCAAGAGGTTTTTGGTAACCTATTTTATGTGATCATTAGCCTTCATTACGTTTCCATCAACTGATTTTCACATTATTTAGCTTCATTTTTTTTGCTCACTGTGACTGTGAAGAAAGAAATGCACCTACATCCAGGTTAGCTTTCTGTATCCTAAACCAAACACTTTCAATAGATCAAAAGTTGTTTTTTTTTTTTTTTTTTTTTTTTTTTTTTTCTTCTCCCCCATGGACAGAAAACTTTGTATTTACCCGTATTTTAGAGCTGAAATATTTGAAACTTGTTATCATTTTGCTTGTTCTGCTTTGTTGCTTTTTTCAAGAGCAATTATACCCCGAGGTGCAGGACACAGTAGGGGTTACAGCATTTTTGAGGCAGTGTAACTGGTGTCTTATGTAACAAGACCATCTCCTCCCAGGCTTTGCTTCACTTTGTTTACCCCAGCAATACAATCCAGCATCTGATTTGCTTTCAGCAGTGCAGCTGTATTTTAGTCTAAAGGCTTTAGGGACTTATCTATAAACAACTCCCAAATCTCTCTCCCATTAAATAATCCCCATTGTGTTCTGGGAAGGATTTTTTTCCTGAGTGCTGATTAGCAAGGTAGCTTAGTAGAAGTAGTTTCCTTTCAACCTTCCTACTGATTTATTTGTGGTAAGACGACAACGCCACGCTTGCAACACCACAGCTATTTCCAAGAGATAGAAACTTGATGTCATAAACAAACGTGAGCTTATGGACAAAAGCCATCAAGAAAAAGCCCGTTATAAAAAGGAAAGTAAAAACAAGCTCTTCCTCATGCCATTATTAACTAGTGGTGAGCCATGAATCACCTGTGTCTAATACTATGAGAGCTCATAACTTATGTAGACTCTCCCCCAGAGATGACAACACAATAAAGTTTTAAAGGTATTTGTTTTATGATTTCCTGATTGATCAGGCTGTGATCTGATATACTACTACTGTGACTACAGCAGAGGGCATTGGCAAGCGTACACAATATAAGGGCAAACAGACTGACACATTGAACATAGCCCATTTAACACGCACACAAAACGCACAGTAAAGCAATACCTAAGGACAGAGCTTTTGAACCACTTATGAACCATATTCTGTGTGCAAGAGAGGGTGCAAACGCACTTCATTTGTAGTTGACTCTGGAGTCACTACAATATCGCGGTTTTGTTGACAAAGTTTGGAATGGTGAAAAGGCAAGCTATGTTTTGTCTTGTGGCTGCTGCCTTCTGGGTCCTGTTGTGCGCTCCCAGGGGAGCAGGAGCTTGCTTGCCCGCCCCAGCACATATGGATGTGGGGGAGGCTCTGGGAGTATGGAGTGGGACAGGGAGTGGGACCTGGCAGCTAGGACATGCATACAGCTTGGATTACCCCAGGAGGCACGGGGGATGTGCTTGAAGAAGGGAGGAAACCCACGGATGAGTCCTCATAGAAATAAGTTCTTAAATAATCTGTAGGGCTCTCTGAAAAGTTTGTTGCAGCCTACAAAGCCCCTAATAGCTGATGGGTTGGAAAGCAATACTGAAGTAGTGGTGCTTTTGTAATGACACCCTGAAGGATTTATCTTTCCCAGACATTTTTAGTTCATCTGTCTTGGCCACCAACTTTTCTCTGTTTAAAATTATTACTTCATTCTAGTTCAGTACACGGGATATAAATATGTATATGTGTGCAATGTATACATGTGTGTATACATGTATATATAGAGAGAGCATATGTAGATTCTGGTTTGGTATGTTTTCAATAAAATCTACCTCCAGAGATGGAAAATTCTTTCCTGTTTTTCAGCATGTTAATTTTTAAGAAAGGTTAGGGCAGTTCAGCTTCATGGCTTCTAGATGGTTGGAGGTCCAGCCATGGTATACAGTGAGAATGCATTACTGTCTGGTTAGAGTAAATGCCTGTTGGGTTCAAAAGGCAAGTCAATTGGGTTTGTTTTTTTAACTGTAATTACCATTTTACAAAGATTAATCTTCACAGCATTTGTCTTTCCATCACCTTATGAGAATCATGTTTAAGTAAATACACAAATTCTACTGAAACCAAGTCTGGGTTGCAGGTCAGGTGGGTCTCCTGCAGCAGGTCTCACCCTGGGTCCAAAGTGTGTGTAGTTCTGTCTCCCACATAAGCTTCCCCATTTCAGTGACAGATGTCTACAGAGATCCAAAGACTTACTGATGAGAGACAAGTACGAGAGGAAAACTGGGGAAAAGAAAGACTTCAGCCTCCTAACTGCGCAGACAACCTCAGCCCAACGTTTATCATTCTTTAAAGCGTAGCAGGGTCTCCTAGTAAAGGACTGTAAAAAGATAGTACCTTCAAACGCTTTTCTATTCTACTGTTTCTACACAAAGGAACAGTGTTGGTGTGTACTTCAGGCTAGATCCAACAAAGGGCTTGGGTGCACAGAAGTTAAATACTGCAGTATTTGCTGTCCTAGAATAAAATACGGAAACTTGCGCACGTACAGCCATTGGATTTTGGTGTTTCAGAGCAGCACAGAGCTGCTGGCAGACAGATGTGTTGTTAGCTCTCAGGGACTCTACAGTGTCCACAAAGGGGCTGTGCAGACTGATTACCAGAGCTTAGGCCTACACAGAAATGAATAGGAGGTATTTCGCAGGCAGACACAAAGCAAAGAGTAAACAGTCAGTTTTTGCAGTGCAAGTGTGACATGAATGGAGTTCCCTGGGGATGCCTGCTGGGACCTGTTGCTCGTCACCCCCAGCCAGGAGTCTGCAGTGAGGTGAGAAAGCTTGAAAATGACACTACATTGTTCAGAGAGGCAAGGTCGAAGGCTGATGGTGAAGAGCTATAGAAGAACCGTACAAGACTGGATGATAAAGCAGCAGGTTAAATTCAGTGTATATTCTGTGGCTGTTTACCTCGATTCAGTACAAGATTTAGGGGGCATCAAATGAAGATAAGAGGAATGAAGTTCCAAACGGCTGGTTGGATGAAAGTGGCTCCTCATGCCATGCACTGTACATCCGTGGACCTTATTGCCGATGGATGTTATGCAAGCTAAAAATTGACACCTTTTCAAGAGAGTCTGGCCAAGTTCACGGCAGAGAAATTCAATGGAAATAACTACAGACACATCAGTCTCAGGAAGTCTCCTCAGCTAACTGGAGTCTGAGAAGGTGTAAGACACAAGATCATAGGTGCTGCTTCTGCTCTTTTCTAGGGACCTGTGTACGGCTACTCCTGGTGACACCATACAGCCTTGGTGGACCCCAGCCCTGGTGCAGTATGGCCTCTGCCACCCGCGGAGGAACGTGTTCTGCTTCTGCTGGAGTGCAGAGCCCAGGCACGTCCCTGCACTTGGCCCTGGGGCACGGGCTAGAGGTGCTGCGGGGCCAGAGGGGACCTAGCGAGGCCAGGAAGGTTGGCCAGGGTGGAACAGGCAGGAGCAGAGTGATACTGGTTGTAATTCACTGTCACACAAATTTAGAACTGGACACGAATGTGGTATGAGTACCAGGGCAATAGCGCTGGCACTGGTACAACCCACCACTGCTGCCAACAGGCTCTGGCGATGGAGCTTGTTGGGGAGTAGAGCCAAAAATGAGGCCCTAGTGCATGCCAGGACAGCTATACCCGCTGACTGCAGAAGCCACGGGAAGCTGATCTGCCCTGCGGCTTATTAAACTACGTCAAGGGCCATGTCAATGCCAGAAATAACTCAAACTGGAAGGCATTCCTCACTACCTTACAGCTTCATTTGCACTTAACTGCATCTGCCATGATGCCCCTGCTGGAGGAGCAGCACAGGACCTCATTCTTCATATATAAGATGCTGACTATGCAAAAACAAGTCTGGCACAACATTAAGCAATGAGAAACTATATATGGAATAGGAATTTAAAATAAAATTTAAAATTAAGAGCTTCAAAGCCAATTCTTGTCTCCAGTCTTACAAATTATGCAGCCTTCAGTATCAGCTTAAAGAAGCAGCAGTTCTTGACAGCAGTTAACCTCTTTTTTCATTACTGGGGCTCCTCCAGTTCCTCCAGATCAATAGCACTCCTATGTATCTCTATAAATCTGAGTAGCAGATCTATTCTCATAAAGTTGACCCCTATCTTACTATTCTGCTGAAAAGCAGAATCAAAAAAGTATTTTAAGGGATATTTGAAACAGGGAGATTAAATTCTCTCCTAGTTATACCATAAACAAAAGCCAAAAAAGAATACTACATCCATTGGTACATGTTTTTACCCTTGAACTTCCTCAGATCATAGTTATTTTTGTCATTTCTTTTCACATTGCTTTTTGCAATTCAGAAAGTTTTTTAATGTGAATTGACCAGGTGCCTATATTCATAACCTATTAAAAAAATTAAACCCCTTTAGTTTGTACAACTGACATTGTTTTTACATTTTGCAGTTTACTTTTAGAAACAGCCTGGGTAATTAAATGAGGCAACCCAAGTCTGCTCTTCCTCCCAGTAAGTTTCAAAACAAATTTTTCAAGATCTTTTATAGCTGCATAGAGTTGATCCTTCTATGCTGTAAGGACTAATGTGTAAGTTAAAGCAAACAGATTTTTCACTGGTCAATGGATATTTTAAAAGAAAAAAAGCAGAAGGGAATGCATATATTGATTTTAAGTTTCTTTCCAGATTGATTTTACAACATTTATAACCTGAGCAAATTTAATATAATTTCATTTTAAAATTCAGTTACACTTTATATTAATATTTTCTATGTAGATACTTCTCAAATGGAGGAAACCAGGCTGCTTATGTACGTATGCCCTCTCATCTTTCTAAGGGTTCTGTAGAAACTTTGTTGCAGCAGACAGAATAATAAAAAGCCTGTTTTTCAAGCTAGCTGGCAGTTGTATACATCATTAAGTATAAATATAGGTAAATGTACTTCAGCTGAATGTAATTTAACTACTCAGTTAAGTCAAAAAGCAACTTGCTACAGAATAATTTACAACTTGATTATTTGTTAGATGATAAGGAAACAAATGCAATACTTTGGTTTCCTTTTATTAGGAACATTAAAAAGAAACAGCATATCTTTCAAATGACAACAGAGCAGTTTTTGACAAGATGCTGAAGCAGTCAGATGATATATGCAGATTTGCAACTAAATTTGGTTTAGTAGCAGGGCTTCTTTTATGTGCAGAAGCCATTAGGATTGCTACGTCCATTTTTGGAGCTATAGGTTTGCTTCTGCAAGTAACACATCCATGGAATTATTATTATTATTAGTAATATTAGTATCATTAAATCTGATTAAAGAATAATGCTCTAACAACAGTTGTTGAACTAGTCCATTGACAATAATTATCTCCAAGGCAGCTAACAGTAGTCTGAAACACCTGTACCATTGCTATCTAAGAAGTGGTAACAAGAGGAACACTGACTTCTGACTCTGGTTCTGCTTTTAACTCACTGTGCTACCTCCAGCAAGTCACAACTCCTGAATATTATCCCCTGCATTTTTGAATGACTTCAGGAAGTAACTCAGAAACTTCTGGACCATGCAAATGGAAATCCCTCATGTGGCTTGTCAGAGGATGGATCCCTTCCAGTTCTGCCCATGGCACTGGCCCTCGGACCCCTTTTCCCACTTTGCCCATCAAAATTTGAATAATCCAGCGAGGGACCCATGTATCTAAGCACTTCCTAACACTTGTGAGGCTCAGCTGAGAACTGCAGATTTTGGGAAACGCACACAAGCATCCGCACTCTGCTAAGACCGGGGTGAGCAGCCCAATCTCCGTGTTGCACAGCTCCACTGCACCGGGGCTGGCTGGGGCATCCGGCAACTGGCACACAGACAGACACCTCCTGGCTGAGGGGATGTGGGGGTTGCAATTACTTACCAACTTTTCTAAAAAAAGCTCTAACTAGCAACAAACCAGAGCCCACTGTAGCCTAGGAAACCGCTGTGAAATAACCACAGAGCAAGTGAGCACAGCCCCTGCGCGAGTTACATCTGCAGCAGACGTCAACATCTGGAAGTTGCCTGGTAAGGTACCCAAAAAACCTGTGGCTTCTCACTTCTGGGCTTTTGAATGGACTAGTTGACAACCAGGAGCTTGGCCCATGGCTGTAGCAGAAATCAGGGGCTTTGCTCTCTTCCGAGAGTGGGGCTCCAGTGGAAACACGACATCAGTTCTAACTCAGAGCCTTGGATGTATTTTCAGCCTACCCGTGAGGTTTACAAGTAGATGTTCAAAATTTATATTACAAGGTATGCACTCCATAAAACTTTAGAAAAGGCCCTTGACCCAGAAAGAACATGTTAAACAAAACAGCTGTAAAAGAAAGAATGGTATACACAGGCTGCATGCAAAGGAAAGGTATGTAATATAGTTTGGACACCCTTAAGCAGATCTCTTCGCTATCAGAAAGCTGTGATTTGCGCTTTTTTTTTTTTTTGGTTGAATTGGGTTTGTTTTTGTTTTAGTTCTTTTTTTTTTTTTTTTTTTTTTTTTTTTTTTTTT
>WKFP01014301.1:1801914-1819743 GCA_011057875.1 Pterocles orientalis
TGACAACCAGGAGCTTGGCCCATGGCTGTAGCAGAAATCAGGGGCTTTGCTCTCTTCCGAGAGTGGGGCTCCAGTGGAAACACGACATCAGTTCTAACTCAGAGCCTTGGATGTATTTTCAGCCTATCCGTGAGGTTTACAAGTAGATGTTCAAAATTTATATTACAAGGTATGCACTCCATAAAACTTCAGAAAAGGCCCTGGACCCAGAAAGAACATGTTAAACAAAACAGCTGTAAAAGAAAGAATGGTATACACAGGCTGCATGCAAAGGAAAGGTATGTAATATAGTTTGGACACCCTTAAGCAGATCTCTTCGCTATCAGAAAGCTGTGATTTGCGCTTTTTTTTTTTTTTTGGTTGAATTAGGTTTGTTTTTGTTTTTTTTTTTTTTTTTTTTTTTTTTTTTTTTTTTTCCCAAATGTAATTAAATCTGAATTTCAAAGCTTTAGGATGTTCACTGGGAACACCTCCTCCCACACCGTGCCCCATTTCAGGATTTGACAGACTTCCCCACCTACTCATCTCAGGAGTCCTGTTTACCTCAACAGAAGCTTTAAAAAGCTGCAAAGCATTTCCCAGCACTCAGAAGGACTCAGCACCTTTTGGATACAAATATACCAAAGCTCAAGATCAGGAAACCTATAAATTCTTCAGTGCCATCAAGCAGTTCTGAACCTACATGCCTTTACCATGTGCAGCCTCTGCTCATCTTTATTTGACTCCTACATTTCCTAGCCAGCAAAAGCTTTTTGTAAACACACAAAAATCTGGCAACTTCACTTACTCTGAGCAATGCCCTTCACTACAAATATTCTTTGTTTTCAATGGTGTCATTTTTGGAGTAAGAAACTGTTGGATGTGATTATTTCTTCTATTTGACTGCCAGGAACAGAACCTATGATTGCCTATCACAGAATAATACAGTAGAGAACCAGAATCTGTATTTTCATTTGAAAAGCCATTCCTTTAATATTTTTCTCAGTCTCTTTTTCCCTTCTTCCTGCAGTGGAAAATACCAGTGTCCTAACTGTGCACACACTTACATGAAATATATAAAACACAGAAATTTGAAGTTACAATGACTGCAAACAGAAAATCCGACATCAAAGATTTCCTGCAACCAAATGAAGCAGAAGCTCTCATGAGCAAAAATAATATAAATTCAACAAAGTTTGGATCTGGATTTAAACTCTGGATTTAAATCACAAGAGCCCCTGGATTTTATTCCTTGGTAATATAATAAACTGTGGAATTTTGCTCCAAAGACCCATCTCTCTGCTGAATATTGTTGGGAATACACATTACCTGAGCGTGGCTCTGGGATACACGGTACATTTAATTACTGTACTTGCTGAACTTTTTGAACTGTGGTAGGAAAACAGATCAAACAACAGGCAAAAGGAGAAGAGCTGTTTAAACCTATTTCGTTAGACATCTTTCATACTTTAATACAAGAGAACAGGGATTTGTTTGAATAAGAATTTTATATACATATATAGCATCCTGGTAATTTTTTTCAGATGAAGCTCAAGGCTGATTATGTATGAAAGGGAAATTATTCTCTCACCCAACAGAGGATGGTCTCTGAAGATTAGAATATCAACAGAGAACTGTGGTAAAATTCCTTAGTTGTCAAAGACTACATTTTACATGGGCTGTAAATTAATGGATTTTGGTTTTGAGTACAGATGCTCTTGCCATTCACAGAAAACTAAACTTATTCCAAAAAGAAGAAACATTGAAGATTTACTTTCTTTTAAAAATTATCTGACAGCTTCACTGTTTAATGACATACAGCCTGTCATTCCTCAGAAAGCCACAGCTTCTGTGTCGCTTGAATTTTACTAATGCACTATTCATGTAATTAATAAAACCATACGGATGGACCAGGCTTTATCAGAAACAACATCAGCATACACAAAACCTTACAACCTGCTCACTTATGATACGTCGTCGATGGCTGTGACTAAGAATACCAGAGTAGATATTAGCTGTGCCTGTGCAGCTGAGTCAAGGCTGTATATGCTAATATGATATTTTCTTTACTTTTGACTTCCTAGCTCTTAATCCACCATACTTCTGTAACAGATTTTGAAAAGCAACTTATTTATCTGTAGAAAAACTAACATTATTTCAGAAATAGTTTACAGGTCTTAATTATGATTTCTTACTCTTCTGAGGCCATACAGTATCAAGAGGGCTTAGCTGTAAGTGTTGAGGACCACAGACAAAATAATATGAAGAAATAATCTCTAAAATGAATTTTCTTTTACATATAAAGCACATGGTTGTCTTGTTTAGCTTATCAAGCTGTGTTTGTGACTGTTGAACTGCCTCATGGATTCAACACATGGCTCTATTCAAATGTCAGTGCCACACACTAGCTACCTTTTTCATGAATGTTTCTCACCTACAGTTTGACCAAAGGTTTTAAAGAAACGCAGTACAAATGTGGTCCCTCTCAAAACGCCCGCATCCCACTGTTGCAGTCAGCTACTGGTTGTAGTAAGATCTCCCATTCTGAGACCACTTTCCGTCTCAAAACAAAATGCCGCCTATTGGCTCACCCGAAGGAAAGAAGAATGTATCCCTACTGATACAGAAACTTTCTGTTTTGCTTTGTAAAATCCTCACATCTCTTAGGATGGATACTTCAGGTTGCTCATAACTTAGAGGCAAACCCTGACATGCCAGCCACTGGCAACAGGGAATGTCTTCACCTTCTAACACTCTAAACTGGGGTCAACTTTCATAGGGAAACTCTTTTCTCT
This sequence comes from Pterocles orientalis, assembly GCA_011057875.1. Lineage (NCBI taxonomy): Eukaryota > Metazoa > Chordata > Aves > Pterocliformes > Pteroclidae > Pterocles > Pterocles orientalis. The sequence continues at coordinate 1,804,689 of WKFP01014301.1, forward strand.
TCAATGTCAGATTATGCAAAATGCAGATTGAGGAAAAACATAACAGCAATTTATCTGAATGAAGAGAAAGAGATCCTCCTCCATGACACTCATTTCTATTTCTGTGTACCAGTTTCTGTCTCTGTTCTGATCCAGGTGTTTGTGCACACGCTGGGCTGATTCTGCAGCACCTCCTCTGCCAGCCCTGCCTGGTGGGGACACAGCAAGGTGACCCTGTCCAGACAGGGCTGTTGGGCAACAGGGAGCTGCTGTCTTCCCACAAGACCTGGTCAAGCTCCCTTACAAGATATTTAATAAGGGTGAAAGCAGATGACAAGAACTTAACTTTTTGCCTCTGGCTTTTCTCAGCCTAGGGCAGCCCTGGAATTTACAAGGGCACCAGCTGCTAGAAAGACTTAAAGAGAGGCAGAGCTGAAGAAAGCAGCTCCCCGGAAGGTGAATGCAGCCCAGGGCACAGCTGGGGAACAGACAGACATGTCGCTGAACATGTGTCACAAATCTGAAATACCAATATTTCAGTTTCCCTTGGAGGAACTCTGGACCCAGAGGGAAGGTCTCCGACTGAACTACCAGCCCCTCTCTCTCCCTCACAAAATAATCCATAAAAAAATGCTCCCACAGCCAAGGTCAAGAGAAAAAAAGACTAAAACGGAGGTGACAAGGTTTTCCCTAGTCACTAACTACTGCCAGCGTAGTCCTGTCCCTGCATCCAACTGCAGACAAAGTCCAGGTATCCCTGGCTGGCAGAAGCTGCTGTAAGAATGGCCAAATTCAATGCTCTTCTTCCCTTTGTAGCGCACATCTTTACCTTCATACACAGCAAAATCTGGTGCCCAACACATCCCAAAGTACGATGGAAGTAAAGAGCTTAGCTCTGAAAAGGCTGTGTTGGCTCCCAGGACGCCTGCCGAGGCAGCATGCAATCTGTGCGCCTGTTTTCATACTCTTGACACCAGAGGAGAACAGAATGAGGGAAATTACATCTGAAACAGCAAATGTAGGGGCTTTGAGTCACCACCCAGAAGCATCTTCTTATAGATGAAAACTGCAATCGTTTTGACAAGCAAAGCATAGTTGGGTGTTTTTGGTATAATTTGACTTATCTGGGTTTGCTTTTTATAGATCCCTTTCCTGCCCACAGTGGCAATTTCCTGTTTACTGCCTTTCCCAAGTAAGACATTGTTTGTTTCCATTCCTAATTAAGACATTAAAAATTACAGCAGTGTTCAGGCTGTACAGGCTTTACTAGTACAGTTATTTGGTTCTTACAGACAATGGGGAGAGAGTGAGAGAAGGGAAAAACATTTATTTGTTGCATCACAGCAAATGTGTTCTTCAGAAGTAAAATAACCTAAATTCTGACTTTTGGATTTGATCTCGGCTGTAGAATATTGCAATATTTTTAGTGCTCTTATGTAAGTCATTCATTCACAGAGAATAAGTTAGAAGAGAAAGAAATCAGACTACACAGTGCAATGCTTTGCTAAGCTCAGTATATTGTGTTTAACACTACTGCTCATGTAAGTGCAATATTTGTATAATCATTCGTGAAAATATTTGACTTACTAATTGTGAAAACATAATAACTGTAGTTTTGAAAAGCTATAGCATGCTTAAGGTCTTCCAGTCTTAGTCCAATTTACTCTTGTCTGGCTTCAGTTTTCAGACACTGGTTCTTGTTAAACTCTTATATTATTAGGTTTTACAATTCTCTGATGGATCAAAATATCCTTTAGCACCTTCCCCAGGAAGGGGATCAATGATGCCTCAGTCTCTTCTGTTTACTTAAATGAATTGAACAGTCTAGCTTTCCAAGGCATTTTCTCCAGCTCTAGCATAAATTCTGTGGCTCTTATCTGATCCTCCTCAAATTTTCAGCTGTTCTCAGTCATGACATCCCTGCTCTCACACCTAGGGATCAGCTGGTCCTGTTGCATCATCCTGGGAGTGCATGGGTAGTTACATGGCCCTTACGACCCACAGATCCTTGTCAAGTTCACCACTTTCTTAAATGTAGTCCTGTGTTTGGGAAGTATTGTACAACTGTGCACGTAGATTAAAGCGCACTTTGTTTGTGATGTCAGTTGCTGGGAATGACTACATCTTTGTTTACAGTTCCCGCCAGTCTTTGTGACATCTACAAGTTCTATGATGGGTCATTTCCCTTCACCTCCAGGTCATTGATTACAATGTGGCTTTGTACCAATGTCTATGAAAGTCCAGTAAAATCACTCCCATCCAAGATCATTTCTCATTAGCAACTGCTTTTTGACATCTGTTCAGTACATTAGACTGTCATAAGTTATGAAGTCAAACCCCTTGCAATAAATCATAGTGTATCGTTTCTACCCAATTACATTCATCAACCAAACATGTCATTACGTCTGAGATTTAAATCAAGTTTTGTTGACAAGATCTTCTCTTTATAAAGTCATGCTGCCTGAAATTGATTACTTTCTTGCCCTGTAAGTCTTTATTAATTTAATTTCATTGGCACTTTCTCGTTTTTTCAGGGACAGGTGTCAGGCTAACCAGCATATAGTTACCTGGGACATACTGCTTGACATTTTTAACAGGGAAAAGATACTACACACTGCAACAACAGCCAGCACTTTATCACTCTTGTTATTTCATTTTACCAGAACTTCCTCTGCTCTAAGATTTATTAGAAAGAGCATCAGCAGACTTTAGATCTCCTTATCTATCTCTTTCAGGACTTTTGAATACATGTTATCAAATCTACTTATTTAGATACATTTAAGCCAAGTACACATTTCTGAAGTCCTTTCAAGTTAGTAAAAGGCTGGAAATTCTGCATGTGAAATAAACTGCCTTCTGCTACTTTATTCCAAATACAGAGCTAAAACACTTACTGTGCACTATTAATAATTTTGCTGACTAGATAAGACTACCAAACTTAGCCTTTCTTCAGCAATGGATACACTCATCTTTGTTATTCTTATTTTCTTTAATTTTTCATACATTTGGAAGCCATGAATACTTACTTAGCTCAATCTTTAATTTATTTTATTGATTTTCTATACTTCACAAATTCTAATGGATATTATTATCTTTTTTCCTTCACCCTATTTGCTATATTCTGCCTTTTATCTCTGTTTTATGTCTGTTTTATAACTATAACCCAAAGCTGGTTTTTACACTGTATCTACTATGGTCAAGAATTAATTATGTTTCTTGAATAATCATTACTATACACTAATTAATCTCAAAGAGTCCATTTTTCATTTTAAGAACACTATTTATGTAATATTTATATTTGAGAACATGTAACACCCGTGCTGCAAATTTAGCGACCATATTTTGTAAAAATATTCCTTTTTTATTGTGTTCAGGTGAACACGACACATTTTGTACCATTTGATGCTTATAGAAGCAGTCATACTTGCACAATCTTGCCGAAGGAAGTGCCTTAGAAGGCAAGAACAAGCCTGGTGGCTTTGGCCTCTGCACTTCAAGATTATGATCACTCTATGACTGCCTACTGTCAATTGCAAAATATTCATAAACCAGCTCCCTTACTAAAATCTCTTACTTAACCCGTATAGCAGTTATTGTCAGGACTACAGGTTGAGAAATCCAGTTAATACCTCATTCCCGATTAAAGAAAATATGTGGTATTTATGGAAACTGCTGAGCATAGAAATAAAATTATTTATAAAGAAATTTAACTGTGTCTTTGCTGGAGATGTTTAGGGTTTGAGCTAGACCTGCAGCTGGGTTTGAACGGAAAGAACTGTAACACTGGGTTTGGGCTTCCTGCGATTAGACAGAGCACACAGTCTGCTGCTTTAGAAACAGAATGTGAACCAGCAACTGAGATTTCCTCCTCCCGTTGCTACGCATGGTCCACATGGCAAGCAAGGAGAATCAAGCAGGGCAGGCTGCTTCTCTTTTAATCAATTGAAATGGCACGCAGGACAGACAATAATCCTTCTGCACACCGTGTTTAAAGGAAATTAAAGCTTTCTGACAGATGAAAAATACATACACTTGCCAACTGATTTTCAAGGCTTATAATTATCCAGAGTTATATCCAAATGAGATAAAATCAAGAATGTCCTTTTAGCTTTAGCAAGATGTAAAGGTGAAAACAATCTGTGATGGAAACTTACTACATAAAATGTGCTCTAGCAGTTTCCTTCTGTTTTTTAATTACAGATTGCTCAACAATACCCTGTATTTCCTAATCAGAGGAGCACAATCTTTAGGCCAAACATTTTTACCTTCCAAGTTATACCACTGATATTGAAACAGTGGAATGTGAGTACTTCAGTCTAGCAATTGACCTGATTGGAACCATAAAATATGCCTGAGACCAATGACAATTTGACCAGTATCAAAAACAGTACACAATCGAAAACAAAGAGCATCAAAACAAGAAGTTTTTGACTGCTGTTTCAGTTTTGAACAACTTCAGGCTACATGGAAGGCCGCCAAAACAAGTTTCATTTGCAAGCTACTTTCATGTGTGGTATCCAAGTTTCAAAATTCTCAATTCTGAGGTTTGTTTGGATGAGATTACATCTCCAATTAACACATATATTTGTCACTTTATGAGTGAAAAAAATTAAAGCACTTAAAGGTTCCCACTATATTCCTTAGGAAAAAAGCATTCTTACATAGCCACTTTCTAACACTTGCTTGTTAGGTTCCCACACTAATACAACTAGACTTTTGTGCACTCTCAATTTGTTCTCTAGATAGAAATCAAAATTTGGAAGGCACAGGACAGACTAATGCTTCTCCCAGCTACTTAAACTACTGGATTTTGCCTATGATGCCATTTAAATTTATCATCCTATTAAATTAAGTTTCTGAGAGCTGAAGTGACAGACAGAAAGTCCTTGATACATCAGAAGTAGTGGCATATCAGGAAAAGACTTGACAGCACTGATGTTCTTGGGAACATGGGACTCTTTACAGCCACCTTGCATAGGTTCAGTTTGGTTTGCTGCTCTCAGCTCAGAAAAGATGTCCCCAAAATTGCAATCTCATTTTATTAAATTCAGTTTTCTGTGTTCAGTGTCAAGCTGGGATTTTCTTAGGACATTAGAACACTTGTCTAAGAGCATTATCTTACTCTTGCTGTGCTGTCCTATATACTAAAATGTCCATACTGAAACTGATATTATAGAAGAAAGCTTTTGCTTACATATGCAATAGAGATAGTACCCTGTCTCCATCATGAAGAATATGCAAATTTCTGCTTCAAAGAAACCCCAGATAAGTCCAAGATGTATTCCTTAAAGTTGATCTGTGTTGCTGCATATGTACACAATATTGGAAACAACTTTGGGAAGAGATATTACACTATGAAAATGAATATCTAATTTTTGGTATTGCTGGAGTAAGTACAACACTCTAAATCTGGGCTGCAAGCCAAGGATGCCTTTCAGCTATTCCTAAAAGCTGTGGTTTTCCCCAGGTTTAACTTCAATCTCATTTTTGTTTTCTTTCCTAATGAAAGAGAGATAGATGTGTTGCTTTTGTTCCTCAGTTTCCAGGGCCACTTCAGAGTATTTTCTCTGCAAAATATCAGTTTTAGTTTGACGTTGCTCCTCCTCTTTATTTTGGCTTTCATTAGTTGAAAGGTAAAGTCGTCCTTTTCCTCTTAGCCCAGTCCAAAAATGTGATAAGAATTAATTCAACATTAGTTTCATATTTTTTCTCTTAGCTGTAACGAGGTTTAATAAAGATCTCTTCATCAGGTATTTGGAATATGGTTTGAAGTTACTTATTTGTATCCCTTACAGAGCAGACATTTCTTTGAAAGTTGTTCCCACTGAGAAGGAAGGAAAGGAGAAACAAGCCAAAATGGGCACAGTGAAGCTTCATAACACACCAGGAAGTCAAAGTCTTGTGACTTTTATAAGGACAGTATTATCCATTCAAATGCTTTTGTGTTTCATGGTATATTGTGTACATGCTTCCATATGGTCAAAGCTAGTTGATCACTATTTCTTAATTATAGTAAAAATGGGATGAATTAAACAAAACTGAAGAGTTCTGGCATGAGCACTGACCTGACCTGTTTGTTTATTTCTTCTAGCAAAACGGATCCACATCCAACTTTTTCCATAGGAATTGCAGTTTGCAGGCTGACAGATTTGCTGGTGACACCACTCTGCTGTACAGAAAAAGGTAAAGAAAGGTGTCCTGCCAAAGCCTGTAACAGTTTCTCACTGCTCCTTTTCATTTCGCAGGTTTGCATATGTTAGACTTCAGTGATTTCCATTTGGCAGGCATACTGCAAATTTTAATTCTTATAAAAATTGCAAAGATGGCTGCATCTTTTATATGAAGTTTACATACCTAAACTACAGATAAAATGAAGTCTCAAAATTTCTTGAAGAATTTTAAAAATGTTTTCCCTCTAAGGCACTACTAAGTGAAGATGATGAACAAACTACTCTCAATTGAGTTTGAGATTTTTCATAGTAGATTTCCAGTTTCATAGAGGCTTTACCGGTCCCAGCAAATGGCAAAACTCATCCATCATTCCAAAAGTTCACTGCTGGTAGCTCTGAATTCTTTTATTTCAAATTCAATGTTTTGACATGGGCTAAAACCACGAGTGATGCTTTGCAATCATTGCAGTCTTGCATGGTTGAATCAGGCAGCACCTCTCAAGTGTCGTGAACCTTGGTCCCAGCACAATACATAACAGACACTGCTGCCTTCTTTCTCCTTTTGAATCAAATATATTAAAAGCAACTAAGGCTTTCTTGAAGCAACCTAGCTGTTTTCTTCACAAATGGTGCACTAAGCTGTTAGCATCTGACATACCAAGAATGTGAAAAACCTAAAAGCCTCACACTTCCACTAGCATACAAAAAAAAAAAAAAAAATCAGACAGAAAATATAGCTGGAGGGATTGGGTAGAGGAGACAGACTCTGTGTGACTCTAGCTGACTTTAATATCTAACAGATGGGGCTCCGTATCACTAGATGCTTCTGTTCAGCAACAATTCCGAAAAAATATGCTTCCGACTGCAGCCTTGAAGGTCTTTAATTTACTGTGTGTTTTTAAGTGTGTTGAACTATAGCTGCATTTCATTGTTTAGGGATATATTTCCATAGCTTTGAAAGGGTGTCTTTAAATTTCCAACAGCTGTTTTTCTAGCCACAAGTTCAGCATGCACTATAATTAATAATTATAAAATAATAATAATAATAATAATAATAATAATAATGCTCTGAAGATGCACCACAACACCCATGTCTCTTTCAAAGACTAAAGAACACCATGGAATTACTGCTCATGCTACATTTAGTCATCAAAGCCTCCTACCACAACTAGAGCTCTCAAAAGGTGAAAAACCAAAAAGGGAGCCATTCTGTGGATCTGGCATTTTTCCTACATCACTTAAAGAGATCTCTTCCACAAAATAAGGTTCTTGCTTCCCCACAGGAACAGAAGGTGCTGACTGCAGGGTTGTGGGTATCTGTGGATCTGAGGGGCATCAGCTAGAAATGAATACTTCATTTAAGACATCCAATATAGCAGATAAAAAGGAGGCATTAGCTTGTCTCTAGAATTTCTTGCCCTCTCTCCAAATATTAATGATCCAGTAGTGTTCTCCAAGCCTGATGTTGCATAATACGACATGCAAGAGGCTGCTCCTGTTAACATTGATCCAGAATCCAACAATAAACATATAAAAAGTGACTTAGCTCTGATTCACATGTTGGTGGCAAAGCGGATTCTCAGCTCATTGAAACAGTTACATATTTTGCCTTGAAAAAAATGTCAGAATATTTCCATTTTGTCATATCTGCATTGACACATGTCTGATTAATGCATCCCGGGAAAATAAAAATCAGTGTTTCATCCCAATCTGCGTGAATACTACAATACAGAGTCAGAGTCTTCCACAAGATGGAAAACCTGATTTTTTTTTTTAAAGCATCATTCTTTATCAATTGACTCATTTAGTCTCATCTGCTCTCTAAGGGTGACAGAAACTTTATTCCAAAGCACACTGTTTAAAAACATTCTCCTTCACTTTCATTACAATGCTCTCAATTTTCTTTCTAATATACACATCTCTTTTTCATACTTGATACCTTATCCCAGAGACAATTATTCAGCTATTCGGGCTGGTTCTCTGGTGGACTAAAAAAAAGCAACATCATTACTGCTATTAAAAAAAAATACAACTGTGATTTTGCTTTGGGTGGTTTATCGGGCTCTTTTTATGCTGTTGAGAGCCTCAAAAAATCCCAGACTAGTCCATTAGTGCTAAAAATATTTTCTTCCTTGATCTTTGCCAACTATATGCAGAGTAACTTTGAAGTCATTGTTAAAACAGGATAATTAACTGAGCCTCTCATTTCTTCCCACTAGAGTCAACCTTCGTGACTGTATTCTTTTTCTGAGGTACAGTTGGTGACACAAGCATATTGGCATTCTCGTAGCTTCTTTCTCAAAGGAATAAGATGTATTTCATCCACCAAAGAACCTTCTCCCCTAGAAAGGCTGATGGAAACGGTTTCACTACAACCCTTGTACGTTAAAAGACCTACTCATGAAGTTACTATCTGTTTTTTCTTACTAAAAAATTGAATAGATAAGCAAACTCCTACAACTGCAGGAGTTGCATGTCACCCTGAAGAGAGACCACCTCCTCATTTAAGAGTTCCATGCCTACATAGTTTCAAAAGTTTATCTATAAATTCATACCTATGCTGAACTGAAACCTGTAAAGAGAAGTAACCATCTCCTAACCTACAAAACATCTCAGGTTCTGCAGCTCCTTTTTCACGGTTTCTTTAGTGGGAAAGTCTACAGGCAAACCCTACAGGCTTGGAAATGAGTTTGGGAGATCAGTGGCTGGTATTGTTGACAGATTAACTGAGAATTAATGAGGTTCTACTATATCTTAAGATTTTTAAAAGGGCATTTTAAGCTTAACCTGACCCAGTCAAATACACTTACTTACTATACATATTATTCCACGTAACTTATTTTAAAGCAAGACATTTGAGTCACATATCTATTCTATTTACATTCAGTTTTTTTTTTTTTTTAATCCAACCTTTCTGCGGCATTGCAAGCTCCACACAAAACACCCTCCGTGGTTTCTGAATTGTTTGGAATGCCTAAGTAGAAAACTGTGTTCTTTATCTCTTTATCACAACAACATATTTAAAAAAATGATGACATCTCTATATAGTTCAGCAAAAGAAGTACTTGGTGGGGGTAGCAGGGAGTCAGTTATTTCTAGCTAATGATACAATCCCACCATTTTGATAGGAACGATGCTATTCTATCTAGAACAACCTATTGTGCCCATTGCATTACAGTCAAGAAATTAAACTTTTTCTACTGCTGGAATCTAAACAGATGTGACCTAGCTTGTCTAGGTATTACACACGGAAATAAAACACTTAGTTTTGTACAACAGCCTATTACAGAGATAAAGTGGTGCAATCCTGATAAAGTTATAGAAAAGGAAAAGAAACACTATTTCACTGTGAGTGTTTTATGGATAACAAGCAACAAAGCAACATTTATTTTGTGTGCTATAATTAATGGATGGTGCAGACTGCAGTTTTGTATTTTTTAGGTCAATGCCATCTCTAACTGTCCTTTTTTTTTTTTTTTTAACTGCACAATCAGCGCCTTCCTTGAATTTCTCTTTCTTCATTCCCTTTTAAACTAAGTTTGGTTTCCAGTATATGGTTGCTTTCTTCTTTGGTAACCTATACTGTGATCAGCAAAATCAGCATCTTTACAAAGGTGCTGCACTAACTTTTAACGATGTCTACACTGTACAATCACACATCTAACCAGCACCTCAAACAATCCACGCTTATTTAAAAGTACTATGATGTAGAAAGGTACCCTTGGAAAAGCTGCATTTTCAGAAAAGCTCCAAAAAAGGAGGAGCAGAGAGGGCTGGGTAGAGGTAGAAGGTTCTGGGAGGTCAGGAACTCTGAGGACATAGTAGAAGACAGAGCTCAAGGCTAAACTCCACCTATATCACTTGCATCGCTGATGAATCAGAAGTGTGTCTTTTTTTTTCTTATTGCTTGTTTTTAGGGGACAGCACATGGACAATGCCTATGAAAATACATTACGTGATGTATTTTTGCTGACTGCAATGCTCTAGACTGATATGGCTTAAAAATACTTTTCAAAATGTATATTTCGAAATATTACCCAGTGGATTTAGTAGACAGGCACGAGTTTACATACTTGTCTCTTTTGTTTCACTTGGACCAGCTTGTGAGAGCTTGAATGAGACAGATTAACATAATCAGGTCTGAGGATATACTCACTACTATAGGAAAAATCCCAAGTCTCTGAGATACCCTAGGAGTTTAGGCTTCTGGTAAGGCAAAACACCCTACTGTCGTGGTTTAACCTCAGCCAGCAATCAGCACCATACAGCTGCTCACTCACTCTTCCCCAGTGGGATGGGGGAGAGAATCTGAAGTATAAGTGAGAAAACTCATGGGTTGAGATAAAGGCAGTTTAATAAGCAAAGCAAAAGCCGTGCACATAAGCAAAGCAAAACAAGGGATTAATTCACTATTTTCCATGGGCAGGGAGGTGTTCAGCCATCCCCAGGAAAGCAGGGCTCCATCACATGTAACCGTTACTTGGAAAGACAGATGTCATCACTCCCAACGTCTCCCCCTTTCCTTCTTCCCCCAGCTTTATATGCTGAGCATGACGCCATATGGTATGGAATGTCCCTTTGGTCAGCTGGGGTCAGCTGTCCCAGCTGTGTCCTCTCCCAGCTTCTCGTGGAGAAGAAGCTGGGACGGCAGGGGCAGTAAAAGGAGCTGAAAAAGTCCTTGGCTTAATATAAGCATTTCTTGGCAGCAATTAAAACTTTCCTGTGTCATCAACATTATTGTCAGCCCAAACCCAATACATAGCCTCATACTAGCTACTACGAAGAAAATTAACTGTATCCCAGCCAAAAGCAGCACAACAACACGTACATGGAGCTCTGAATACGAAATCTGGGAGAATATGCCCCAAGACCAAAAGGAAAATACTTCAGTGCAGGGACCAAATGGAAAGGGTGCCCCTTTTTTCGCCATGGCAACACTGGCCACTGCTGAGGAGCTGCATGGTCCTGAGGTCACAGCTGAAGACTGCACATTCATGGACAGCAGTGATAACCTATGGCATTCAAATAATTATTGATACTTTGGTCTCTTCAACAGAATATTCTCCTAACATGGCAGAGCATTAAAACACACATATTTTTATTCCTAACATCAATCACTGACTACTTCTTCTTCCTACTTGCTGCTCATCTCAAACATTTAACACTAGTCGATGATAATATCTGCACAGCTTTGGAATCTGAATTCTTATCACACAACATTTCTTCACTCTTAGTCATCCTGTATTTAATGCACTAAGCCAGCTTTCTCTACTCATACCACAACTGCAATTTAAAAACCAATTTTCAACTATTAATAATATCAGATGTTTTTGTAGCAGACCTTTGTTATATATTTAAGCCAATTAGGAAGACTGTTGATAAGTTTTTTTTCCCTTCCTGGTCAAACTGTGCCCTAAAGCCATCCTAACGATACTTAACTTGGGCAGCACATTTTATAACCAGATCGTACTTTTTGCACTAGTGACACACTACACTACTGATGTGTGAACCAGAAGACCTGACTTTAATTACTTGAGAATTCAGTTTCACAGATCCACGGCTACTTTCCAGGAAGGTTTGAAGATAACTCATGATTCACGGCATAAATAGGTAGCATTTAAAATAGGTTGCACTAAAGCATTTGAAAATAATTTTATATGTAGTATAATTTTGAGTGTAATATGTAAAGATTATAAAAAAAAAGCTCTTCAGAAACTCAGTAGTCCATACAAACATTTTAGTCATTACTCAAAGACGGACAAAATGAGGCACAGGTTATCTAAGGCTAAATTTTTTCATGTGGACACCTGAAACTGAACATCTGTTTCCACAGTCATATTTCAGGGCTATATGAATTAATATTTCCCAAAAGAAGATGCTCACTGTCTAGGACACTAAATATCTTCTTTTTGTTTCCATTTCTCTTAGATAATTATTTTGCTATGTCACAGTTCCCAGTGGTACTGCTTCACCATACAAGTTGGGGACAAGGCACTTAATGTGAAAAATGTTATCTATATGCCAAGCTGACAAATACCACCAAGAAGCTATTGACAAATACCTACTTATTATAATAGTGAATAATAGTCTATTATTTTTTGTGCCATCATTTGGATTCTAGTGACTATTTTAGATATTCAAGTGAAAATATGTCCCTTAGCTACTTTTCAGGTTTATCTATTGACTGTAGCAGTAGTAGCACAACCCAAAACCTTTACACCAGGGCCTTTGCCTTCAAAACTAGATCACATTTACTCTTTAATACTTTTCTTGTTTTGATCAACAAATTCAAGATTTAAAAGTTTACAAAAGCACAGAAGAGGAGGACTATTAATTACAATAGTAACATAAAACTAACGATGGCTTAGATAATGTAGCTTAGTATTTGCACAGTCTGAAGGAATGCAATAGGTATGCAGTTGTATTCTTCCTCTGGTGTAGCTGTGAAGATGGACAAAAAAAATGTATATTCTATATTCATTCTATTCCCAGGCAGCTCTAACTGCAGTATGAAAAAGAAGTCACGTATGATAATAAGTATCAAACAAATGCTACCACAAAAGCCTATCTATTTATATTAAAAACCTTTTTGTGATCTGGGAAGGAAGGAAGGAATGAAAACCCCAGCAAATAGAGTTTACAAACATGTGTGAGGCTTGAAAATATTTGTCACGTAAGCTCAGACACATCTATCATTAGAGGTCAGCAGTGAAAAAGAAAATAGATTCCCAGAAGCCCCAAAGAAAAATGTTCTTGAAACAGCAAGGTCATGCAGCAGTGTGTACTCAAGGAACACTGAGGTCTATCATAGCAAACAATGACAATGTGTGTGCTGGTGAAACCTGAAAGAGGGTGGTGGAAATCACAAAATCCCAACATCTGCTGCGTTCAGAGGGGCCTAGGTACCATTTAAGTCTGGCTCAAATCTTTGTGCTAGACCTCCTACTCAGAGGTGAATTACGTGGAACACATTAACAAAAGCATGAGAAAGCAACCGGGTAATTCAGAGGGAAAACCCCAGAAATTCTGAAATTATTTATTATTCCTATTACTGTAGAATGACTAAACTTAACGGTAGGTTTATCTTTGTGTACTTAACCAAAGGCCTGGTTCAACGTCCTTCACTGAGAACCGCCACACTGCTGCATAGGGATCTATGTGGCTTTGCTTGCTGCCTCTGGCTGCTGTTCTTGTGTTCAGACCTACATGTTCACCCTTACAGGGTGAATTCCTCAGCACCTCACTGAGGGACCGAGGCTCCTGGTTCACAGTTCATCTCTGTAACAAATGAACAGAGACTTTGTGGAAGGTTCTAATTCAGTTATTTTGTGCTGAATACTTGAAAAGTAAAAAAAAAAAGTATGGATATTTGCTAAGAAAAAATAATTTCAGTGCAATGATACTCACTCTTACATCCACTTCCTTTAAGGCTGACTGATTCACCTTTGATGAAATAGTCAGGACTTCCTCAATAGGGTCCCGAAGCAAATAATCTCTGTCTCCTCTGGGGAAGATGGTCAGAGACACAGAACTATCTTTGTGCTTTTATAACCTTTCATTCTTCTGCAGTATAGACTCCTGATCCACTTTGACAGGTTAATACACATCACTTATAGGCAACGCCAGCCCTGCTAAGCTAACTGTCTCGCACAGATGCCAACCTATTGCCCTGAATCAATCCTTTTCATGGACAGAATAGCTGAAACCAAAGGCTCATTCTTGTCAGTGTTCTGCCTGTGCTTCCTGGAGTTCCACACAATTAAAACAGGAAAAAAAAGATAACAAGTAAGAATACTCTCAGGTTCACACGAAAAGAAATAACCCTCATCAGCAGTCAGAATGCAGAAACTGACTGTAAGCAAATTATCCAAGTCATCACCCTTGCCACAAGCCATGAATTTCTTTTGGCTTTTCTATTCTTGTTTTTTTGGCTGTGAAAATTCCAAAATAAATGTCTGCTGAACTTTTTTTTTTGTGAGATCTCAGTCATGATCAACTTCTGACTGGTCATTTACTATTTCATATTGTAATTAAATATTCCTTTTCAGCTTCTGTGTTACATATTTCTACTGGTACTTGATTTATAGTTACTTATTACTACCACTTTTGCATGTCAACCTGCCTTGTTTTGGTGATTCCTACATTAAGCTGGGTAAGGGGGTTTGAGTTTCTTAATCATCAATAATATAAAATAACTATGTTATAGACATGTGAAACTAGATCTAACTATATTGACATCTGGATGAAGTGCTTGGCATCTGTATTAGCATAGCAATACACAAAGCATGACACAGTTATATTACCGTAAGTAGTAAAGAAGATTAATGTGTTTTATCTCTTTATGTCATCACATAGAAAATCACATCTTGATTCTGCTTTCTATGTGGGGCAAGAATATATTGTCAATTATTAATGCTTCTATTCTATTTCTTATACCTTTGTTGGATTTTCTCCCGTAGAAAAGCTGTTCATTCAACCTTCTCTCTTTGTAAAGAATGTGACGTACCTTCCCCTCACTTTCACCATCATACAACTCCATTCTCTTCCCCTGTCAATCCAAAGTACTTCTCAGCTCTTGTCCTCTTCGAACCTTCAGGAAACCATCACCCTAGTCTTCCTCCTGATTGCTGCCATACTCACTCTTCTCTCTCCTTCTCCTCCCTGGCTTTTTCTAGCCTGTGCTGAAAATCAAAATTCCATTGTCATTCCCTTTGGCCTGTTGGGGCTTTAGATTTTGCTGACTTGTCTCAAAACTACCATCCTTCCTTTCCTTCCACAACTCCTTCCTCTCCATGCTCTCTAGAAAACCTCAAGTTACTCCTTCAGCTTGAGCAACCTCTTGAGTAACCACTTCACTCTTTTTCACTTCTTTTTTTTTTTTTTTTTTTTTTTTTTTTTTTGTAATT
>WKFP01014301.1:1820186-1831301 GCA_011057875.1 Pterocles orientalis
AAAAGGAAAAGGGAAAAAAAAAAAAAAAAAAAAAAAAAAAAAGGAATTATACCTGTCACATTCAGCAATTTGTTTTAGTGATGGAGAAAGGTCGTCATGAGGCTAAATCTTTGTTTTCACCACAAAAACTTTGTAATTATTTACAATTATTTCTCTTTTACCTCTAAGAGAGAAGCTACAGGACAGGTAGAAAAAGAATGTCAACCTCTCTCCATGAATAGATCCAAATTAGATTTTAAATGATAACTCACAGATGAAATTACAAAATCAGAGTCTTAGGGTAGTTACAGTAACATACTCCCCCACCCCTTTGAGATACCTGGAGGGTTCAGCCTTCAGCTGGTATTGAGTTCTCAGAAGCACACGGTTTTGAGCTTTTTACTGCAGAAACCAAGGCCTTTTCTGGTGTTTTTGGAAAAATATTAAAAATTTTAAATATTTGAGTATGGAGAGCTGCTTGTTGCTCAGCAGGTGTGAAATCTCAGTGCTGCCCTGAATTTCTGGAGCCAGATCTTCAGCTAGTATAAACTGATATAGATGTTTTGTTTTCAGTGAAGCAAAGCCAATTTACATCAATTGGGAATTCAAGCTACAGCTGGTAAAGCATTCTTGGATTCAGATACATAATTAATACAAAATAATATTCCTTCAGCAAATAGTTACTGTAGATAATTGATAACTGAAACATTGACTAATTTTTCACCTGACAAGTGGAAAAGAACCTATTTCAGTTCTATACCAAGTATGCAACTACTTTCAAACAAAAACTATTTCTCCTTCAATGTTTTCATTTATTTTTGCTGAGGCTCTTTGAAAAATTGCTTTTAAATGCTCCGCTAAACAAGATCTAGGAGGGTAAATTAAAGCACTAAGTGGTGGATTATCTTTAATATAATTTTTCTTCTTTTTGCTCATGTGTACTCTTCTATGATTATATGGTTGTTGACATTTTCCACAAGACATGCTGAGGTCAGAACGAGTGCAGTTTGATGGAGCTGAAAGACTATGTGCTATCACTTTCTCATTCAGTCCACAGGAAAATCCAAGTTGCATAGCAAGCAACGATAAAAGACAGAGCACTAAAACTGAACAGGTTTGCAGGCACCAGCAGAATGGGAAGACTGGTTTTGAACCAAGAAGCAAATGTATACATTTTTTAATTCACAGCACTGAAAGAAAAATAGGGACAGTCTCTGTGAGTTAGCTTTGTGTAAGGTACTGTGAAAGGTGCATTCTTGCTGAATGGATCAAATCATCAGCAAGACTGAACATCTCTCACAATTAAATATATACATATATATATGACCTAAAGGGAGAAATACACATTTTTGCTTTATCACAGCTTCACATTCACAGGACACAGACTTCTTTTAGGACTATGAGCTATTGGTTTTTTATTTATTTCACAGTTCCAATGGTAGAGGAGAAGTTCTTATCTGATTTTGCATGCACTGGATAACACGGCATATGCTTTCCTATTACTGAATGGTTAATAAATTTCGAAATTAGTTTGAAGGCCTAAGGCAAGGAGTGGATGGTCCATTTGACCTGTTATTAAAATGTCTCTTGCTGGAAAGAAAACCCTCTAAGCCAAAATGATATTTGGGTTTTACATCAGTGGGCTATCCAACCCCTATCTCAAAATTTTTATGTAATAAGCAGCTTTTGCATAATTCTGTGAAACTGAAGAAGGAGGTGGGGAATCCTCTTTTCACCTTGTTGCAAGCAGGAGACACATCCTGAAATCCAAACTGTACTCTAAGGACATTCTTATTTTCTGTAGAGGTAAAATCACAGTCACTAAAAAAAAAAAAAAATTAAAAAAATGACCTTTTTAGTTCAACAGGATAAGCTCAAAATTATCTTTTAACTTTTTTCTCTGCATTTAGAGCAGCCTTTTTAGTAGTGTAACCTAACAGCTTGGAAAAGTCCAACAGTTGTTACAGGAGACACAATGTCCACACTATTAATGATTCAGGGGTTTTATTTCAGACCAGCTTTAGTCTGTTTTGTGGACCAAGTGCTCATTAGCAGCAGGAATGCATGATATAAGCTCCTGGATCTCATCGTTCAGCTTAATTTCTTCAGGAAAAAAGGCCACTTGACCTGCGCTGAGATCATGCTACAGGGTGAATCAAAGAGCAATGAGCGGGAACCTGTTTGCCCATGTGAACCACACTGCGGAACCACATTCACATTGTGAATATCTCTTCCTGTGTATTTGTTCACCAGTCTTGTTTTTTATGGTTAGTTTAATATTTTTTTTTTCCCTCCAACTGCTGGTTAAAGCATCAGGGTGCTGCCTGGTCTACAGGTCCAGGCAGCTCTGCTAACTTTCACCTTCTCAGAATCAGGCACATGACAACTCCTTAACGTCAGGACAAAGAGCTAGAGCCCTGGGTTGCACAGCAAAGGCAACTCACCAGGATGTATATAAAAGCTTTTCTTTCTCAAGGATGAATGTGGATGCCACGAGCATGAATTTTACAACTGAAATGTTGATCCCACTCATTGTACACCAGAGATGCCTAAAACAGCTTTGAATTTGTAAGGCCTCCAAAAAGTTTTGATACTGAAATCCCTAAACTACGTTACACATTTCATATTCTTACCAATTGCTTTTGACAGGTAACAATGGGGAAATTTTCAGCAGAAATCCTCAATGACCTTGGTTCTAGAAAATAAGGACAGGGACGATTCTTCTTCCTCAGCTATCCGAAAATGAAAAGGCATCAGAGACTGTCATTCTTTCTCCTGACCCACCAAACCACCAGCTCTGCACTGCAGGGTCAAGGTATCTACATCTACGGAGGGGCTATACTTTGAAAAATAATCCAAACAAAAAATAGATTATTAATCACATACCATTCTAGCTATAGATATATGACACAGGGGCAGACAGCTGTTTGGAAACTTCTTTTTGGCTTGAAACCCTACCATCTATAGTACACTTGATGCTCCTAGAAGGATGATCTCTTGGCTGACTCTGAGCCTGGGTGGAGCTGTGCCATCTGAACACATGTGCCATCTAAATTACTTTGCCAGTATTGCTAGTGGTTCAGTGCCAAGTGTCCGTAGGTTTAGACAGGCAGCATACATAATATTGTAAATGCTGGCTCCTTTGTAAAAAATCCTATCCTCTCTGACAATGCTGAAAAATTGGCTTTACTTGCCATCCAACATGTGATTGCACCTGTTGGTGCTTACAAAAATCATCCTCCCCCAGGCAAATCCTCATAGCAATAAATTACCTTTCAAATAGTGTCAGGCAAGGCAGGTCCTCATCTACCTAGGAAATTAAAACCCCCTTTATTTAAATATTATAAAAATAAGTAGGTCTCTTCAAAACTGAAAGGTCTCCAGGGACTCCTCAATAACAACCACAGAGTCTCTTTTGGTACATCTGACCTCATTGTGACAAGTCCAATTAAATTAAGAAGTTTTTTTCAAAACACTGCAGTCAGATATTGGCACACCATTTAAGAAGCCACACCTAACACGCTGTCTACCTGTGTTTGTATCCATAGCTCCCAGTAAAAACTGGACAACTATCCCATTATGTTTCATTTGTCGATAAACTGTCCAGAAGAGATGTAAAATTGCCAACAATTTAGAAAATGTTTGACTGCACAGAGTGCTGATGGGAAGAAATCCTGGCCAAATTGCTTATGCAGGCACAGGTTTGGGAATTTTTTGCTCAACAAAATAATTAGCTTATTAAGTCACTTACTGGAAGGCAATCAAATACCAAATCCTAGCTTCCAGTGAGGACAGAAGAAAGCTAACTAGTGTGGTTACTATCACTTTGTCACTTTGGTTGTATCTGTCGTGGCTGTATGGTTTGCAGGAAGAAACTTTACGTATGCATGTGCATGTGTGAGAGTGTGTCCAAAGGAGTACATAATCTTACAATACAGAAAAGAACTGCACTGCTAGAAATCCTTCTCCTTTACCTCCCCATCAAAGTCATAGATGCATGCAGCCTTGGGTGGTTTACAAACTCAGCCAACTAAGTTGCAGAGAGCATGGAGCCTTCGAGTTAGTTCTTCCTGGATATGGAATAAAAGTCACTAATTAATGATCAATAAGATGACCATCTGAGGGACTTATTCAGGAAGAGGACAACTCTTCACTGATGAATATGGTACAAAACCAGCCTCTTCAGACAACTGATTTTTTCTCTTTCCTAGGAAACCTACTAGAGAATGAGAGAACAGGAAAGATCTATGATTTTAAATCCATGGGAATACTGATAATAGTAAAACTGCTAAAGAGAAAACCGTCCTCCTTATAACTATTGAAGGATATGTTTAAAATGTCTGCAAAACGAAACAAAAGCATTGCTGTCTATGAAACTGTTGGGGTTCCTTGCAGGACACACTGTCTCACATTGCACCGTGATCCCTTGTGAGAATGCCAGAGACAAACCCGCATCCCTGCGACTTCACCACGCTTCACCCTGAGTCTTACCGCAACATGCCACAGTAACAACAGAATGCACTCCTCCTTCATGGCTGTGTATAACCATCCGTCACACACAAAACAGACAGACAAAAATCACATGTCAGCTCACGTGTTACTAATGGAGAAACTATGGGGTAAGCTAATGTGAACTTCAACTTAATACGAACCAGCATACATCACCCTAATTAAAGCAAAACACTCGAAGCAAGGAGGTTTCTTAATTAACTTGGGTGATGCCAAATCGCTTTTTCCTGTGGAAAAGCCAAAACACTTAATATTCCAATGCAGTTAATTTTCAAAATGAAATATTTTTTCTGTTCTTCAATACCAAGTACAATTTTTAACCAAGTATACTAAAAAGCAGTTCTGGTTTTGTCTGGTAGGATTTTAAGTCATGCTTGTTGACTTAAACAGCACTGTTTGCATCCAGAGACACAAAGGCAGCTAAAGGACTGATCATCAGGTATTCCATTATCCACTTAAAATTCACTAGGAGTTTATTTACTGCTTGTTTAGCAGCACTGAAACATTACATATTTTTTTAAATGCATAAAAAAGTGTTTCAACAAATTATCTTCCATTTTGCTTGGTTTCTATTCACTGCTCAACATCAGAGACTTTTAGCACCTTTCAGCAACTGAAGGAACAATGCAGCTAACGTTTTGTATGTATTTGTTTTCCTGGGGTATCCCCCCAGGGAACTGGGTACATGGTCTTGTTCCAGTACAAATTTTTGTTTTGCTGTTTACATTAACGGAAATTTGTGCAAGGGGAAACAAGGTCAGAGAACTGTCCCTCTGGAGGAATAGTAAGCAGTACCGCAGCTGCTTATTCTTGCTAAAATGAGCAGCAGCAAAGGAAGACTTTTAAAAGTGAAGAATGGAAAAATATCTTAATCTGTTTTCACACACATACACACACACACGACACATACACACACACATTTTTTGTATGTATGAAAAGAACTTCTGTCTTTGAAACAGCCACAGTAATTTCCCAAGATGAGGATACTCTGAATGTATCTAGCTCATTATTTCAATACTGTACATTTCTATTATGTTCTACAGAAAGGAACCTTAATAGGCAAGTAAAGAACCTGCTTTGTTTCTGTCTGGGCTCTGTCTGTTTTGCTCTGAACCAAATAACGATCACCGTAAAGACAAACCGACCACCTAGAAAGAGATAACACAACATGGGATGGCAGCTTCTGTAGCACCAAAATCGTTTAGGAACACAAGACACATTCAGACTCGGATGGATTTATGCTCCTAAATCTCTTTGATGCTTTTAAAAATCTCCCACAGTTTTGATTTTATTCTCTCAGAGTAACCCAGGCAATTCCACTCACTGCAGTGGAATAATTTGCGATTCATAGTGGAGTACATGAGAGGAATATCATGCCCTTAATCTCTACATGACAAAAGAACTTTCTTTTTTTCCAAGGGAGAGTTTGTAATTTAAATGCTCAGACTCGGAAATGGGAGTACGGAACCCCTGAGGCTTTGAACAAGTTTCTTAATCTTGCAATTCCAGGCTCTCCATCTGTAAAAAATGGGGGCAATACTTTCTCGCACTGTAACAAACAGATAATGAGAGTGCCTGCTGCCTCCTGCTATAGGACAGATGCCTTACTGCCTGGGCCAAGAAAAGAGATTTCTTACCAATGCTGTTGCTCATAGTACCTACAACAAATGTCATTCTGTAATTCAAGTACGCAATGTATTCAAAATGTAGTTGAATACAATTACTGCTTTTGGGGAGTAAAAACACCACACTAACTGGCACTTGATCTTCTGTTACTTTCCAGTTCTAGCAGTGAGATAGAATTATTTTTAAAATTTTGAGGGACACACATCTTCTCATATTAATCTCTTAAGGGTTAATTATATTCATACTGAGTCGCACCAAGACTGCACCAGTGGAAAATGTATTTAACTAACTCCTAACTCAAGAGACATTCTTGTGCTCCTTGAGATGCTGAAGTTGTGTAATTGGTCTCACAGTTCACCCCCTACACCACCTTCAGCTAAAACCTACCTTCCGTATTCCGCTCTGGTGGGCACATCGTGTTGGCTTTTGACCTGTTTGCATTGCAGCTGTACCACTCCCCAGCACCATCTCACCGATGCATCCCTGAGACAAATTTCTATTTAGGCACCATAAAGAAAGTGTAACTTAAGACACAAAGCATCACGTAAGTAAAAAGAGAGAGACCCACTAGCTAAGTAGGTATTGCCAAGGAGCTGGGTACTCGGATTAGCTCTTCTTCATAGCCCTCTTCCTTTTTCTTCCCGAGTGGTAACCACAGCTCATTGCCTCTGCATGACCTTTCCGGCTACATCAGGGGAGTAGAAGCTGTAAGTACTCACTGCCACGTGTTTCCCTCCCAGAGCCAGGAGAAAGTGTAAGGTAAATACAGTAGCCTTCTAGTTTAAAGGAAGTACAGGATTGTACAAAAATATTGAATTAAATTCTATAACAAAGCTGACTGATCATTGCTGTGTGCCAGCATTGAAACCTTTGGCATTCTGGAAAAATCTTCACTGACAAGAAACACATTAATCGACTTTTGTATTAAATACCAAAATGAAAATCACATACCAGTGTATTATTTGTCTCACTGTTTAGTTTAGCATTTGTATTTTTTTTCCCCCTGTATTTAAGTTGCCAACAAACTCCCAGTAAGAATCAGGGACCTTGCCATAATGACTGATTTAAGTTTAATTTGTTCTCAGACTGTGTGGGACAAAGCCATGACATAAAATTGTCACTATCACGAAGCACATAATTTTATTTTTTAGTGACTGAAACATTTGACAAATAACACCTTCTTACTAGCGCACGTACGAAGGCTGCCTAAATCACCATATCTATCAATTATCCCCCAGAGACTGAAGAATTGGAAACTTTACATCTCGATTATTCACAAACTTTTGCAGACTTCCTACCAAGGCTCAAGATGACAGAATGAAGATATTTTGAAATGGGTGTTTTAAAAATCTCATACTCCTGAAATAAAAATTTTAAAAATAGGAAAAAAAGCTTCATGTTTGGGTGTAAACAAAGGCATGAAGTAGGAGTAGAAAGAACAGCAGGAAATCATTGTATCAGCAGAAACTGCTGCCTTTCTTTGGGAACTCTTCTAGTGAATCTTATAATTCAATAACTTTCACTACATCAGTGAATCATCATTCCACTATTCATTAAATTCTTTTGTAGTCACCACATCCTGTCACAGGTCTCCTTTCATTTTAAATCTATCTGTCAGGCTCCATTCCTAGTCCCCACAGACCACTTTTAAGATAATAATGCCAACAATTCTACATTAAATTGGATATAAAGAAAACGGAGAAATCCTTCAAATCAAGCAGAGTTCATCTTTGTTAAATTGCAATAACCTACTGTATGCTTCAGCTGAATACTGTATCTTCCCTTGAGTACTACAGTACTGTTGGATACCGGTACTTGAGCAAATTGAACAGAAAATAACGTGGTATTTCTTTTGGCTCTACCTTCTACTGATACAAGGCAGTCTTGTTTGTCCTTTTAATTTAGCTTTCTAGAAAAAAAAACCCACTACACAAGGAATCTTTGGTGCACTGCCAAATCCAATATGTAGCTACAGGTTGTGACACAGAAATTGCACCTAATTGCTCCTGCACCAGCATAGAGAAGCGGTTCCTGCTCTCCTAGATACGACGGAGGTAGAGGAATGGTGGTCTCCCCCAGAGATCCAGGGCAAGGAATGAGGACTCTTCCAAAAACTCTTTTAATGGGAGGGGTTGAAGACATGCCAAAATACAGTCTATGCCCTCTCAAGAAAACATATTTTCCATTCTTCTTAGTTAATGAAGTGCAACAGCTGTTAAAAAGTACCTTCCTCCTGTCCTACCCTCTGTCCTCTAAAGTCCTGTCCATTGTATCTGACCACCTTCCTCCTCTACTGACTTTTCCCTTCCCTTCCAACAGCCCATCCCCAGGGTCAGGGTTATACTCTGCTGCTCTTAAGCTGGGCCATGGTCATGCTTGTCACAACTTTTCTAGTTGATCTTGCTACCCATGGCAGGTCTTTCATGTCTAGCCTTGTGCATGTTACTATGATTAATAATAATATGTAAATAAGGGGAATATTGACAACATATGCAAAATATAAATATGTGCAAGGACAGTGGCTTCCTGGTTTTCCCAGTAATATGGCTTTCAAGACTTTTTTGAAAATAAAAAGTTCAAGCTCTACTTGGTTTAACAAAGAAACCATAAAATTAAACTGAATTGATTCATGACCAAAAGTAAATTTTCCAAGAAAATCCTATGAAATTGCTGAACTCTTCCTTTATGGTTCCGCTAGCAAAACTAGACTCTTCCAAAGAATATTTGTGGTTCTTCAAAGACCACAAAGACCTTCATCTCTGGAAGAAACTAAGGCCTGCTGTCATCCTTGCACCGCTATGTGGTAAATGCTGGTCAGAAACATTTTCCTGTAAGCTGATGTACAGGCAAGGGAGAAAATACCGTACAGCATTAATCCTCTGGGGAGCTGTGGTAAGTTCTTATGGGAGTTCAAACACAAAACCAAAGAGATGAACCTTGAATAAATATGTGTGACTGTTAAATAATGTAAACAGAATGGAACGACTCGAATGCCTAATGCTGAAGGAAGTATGCTCACTTGATAGACCCTGCTCTATGGGAGCTGTACTATAGCAGCTGTGCTGCTGCTGACAACTGGAGTGTTTTCCCCTGTCTCAGAGAGGGTGACAATTGCAAGAACCAAATATTCAGGGAAATCCAAGCACATTTAGTGACCTAGTGATTTCATTATCTTGATTTTACATTTAGCTATGTCACGATACATTATTTCTCATCTGGAAGGAAAGACGCAGTTCTAAAAGATGAAGTATAAACCCCATACAGTTATTTCAGTGGGCATCTGACACAGAAATATGGGTGCTTCTAAATTATAGGGGATTCTGCAGGTTATTCTGTGATCTATAGCACTGTTCAAAATATCTGTGGCACTGCGAGTTTTATGTTTTAACAAGGTTCTCCTTTCTTATGATGAGCTTTACAAAGGGCTCCTTTTAAGACAGCCTTACAGCTGTTCTCTGTGTACCTTGCACCAGGCTGCCAGCCTGAAAGAGTAATGCTTTATTAGTACACAAAGGTAGGTCATCCAGCAATGGAAAAATAGCCTAGGGATACTCTCTGCAGGCTTGTGATTGACTCAGATTGCACTAAGGTCAAATACCTACTCTTAGCCATTAGCAGTTGGAGTTTCATTAATCTTCTTACCTTAGAAACCACAGGCAACGCCCCTGGAATACAGTAACATTAGCAATTTACTATTCTTTTATCATGGTTTATAGTATTCTGGCTGTGACAGCCATTCCTTATGGCTGATTTGTTTCTGAATGATGTTATTTTAAAGGCTAAAATTTATTACTACAATTTTTTGCCCTTCCAGAGGAGGGAACCAGTATTGAGATTGGATTGAGGATCCAATAGCATTGTTACCTGAGTCAGCTTCTCAAGTCTGTATATTTTACAATGTATACTGCAGATTCAATTATGATCATTAAATGAAATGTTGAAATAAAGATGGTTATAGATAATGCTTTCTATACGCAGCATGACTTATTATCTTGTGGACAGTTAGCATCTCTCTTTATAGATAGATGAAGATATCTACTTTCCTCCTCTTTGAGTTCTTCCCTGCTTACCCACTCCAATTATTCATTAAGTGGTTTCTGTGAAACATTTATTGGTCTTTAAATTTAATTTTCTATATTAGAATGAAGAAGAGAAAACATTTGCAAACCACTCTCCTGAATCTTCTGAGTGCCTTCAAGAGATGAACAGGGTTGACCTGACTCAAAATGAACCACAATAATCTACCAGGGATCATTATATAAGCAAGAATCAGGCAAAACGCAGAAGTATGTCAAAGGTCCTCTTTGCGGCATTTCCCAGTTATTTTACATTGCCCAAGTACCACAAAGCAGTGAAAGTTGAGGATCTGGTTCTTAGCTATTAAAAAAATGATCTCTTAAAATATTTCTATATCTGGTATGACAGCTAAAACATTTGCCAGAGTAAATCCCCTAGGAAACCTATCCTGCACAGTGTAAGTCTTGAAAGAAAAGAAAAGGAAATAACTAAGCAGAAACCAAACTAACAAAGATAATGAATAACGTGTTACTGTAACCCTCTTGCTTCCTTCCCCTCACTCCCTCTCTTCTGGTCATCACTTCCTTTCTCCACGCCTTTCCCAAAGTTTCAACTCTGCGGCAAGGATTACAGCTTTTCCATGGTATTACTGATGTAGAGGCAGCAGGTAAAACTGGGACAATCCCAGTGCAAGAAGTATAGAGCTGCACGTTGGACTTAGGGCTGTTGTACTCCAACACCTGCACGGTGACAGAGACCTGATGCTGCTCAGTCAGCCTCTAAACCACTCTCTCTCCACTCGCTTCAGTTCTATTTGCGTGCAATGAAACTGAAGTTCCACCAGCGAGACATTTATTTCTATCTATGTAAACTTTGGCCAGATCAGATAATAAACTCTTTAACAACAATTTATCACTTCATCCCTTGTGCCTTTTATTGGACTGGTTTGGGGTTTTTGGTTGTTTTTTTTTTTTTTTTACTGAT
>WKFP01014301.1:1833137-1844544 GCA_011057875.1 Pterocles orientalis
TATTGAGATTTATACTGTACCTAATGTTTGTTCTAAACACAACAGCAAATAAATATCTACAGCCTCATGCATCCCACCCGCTCAAGTTACCTCCAAGGACTTCCCTTTTAGGTTACAGTCACCTTGACACCTTTAAGTCAATCTCATTGTGTTCCTCCATCAGAGTTTCAATGCCAAGGCATTTTCTAATATTAATGAAAATATATAAAACAACATAATTATCAAAGGAGAAAAGACACAAGAGAAGCCCTTTGAAGCGATGATACACCTTTCTCATGTCCACATGGATTAGAATCATGCGAACATGAGGAAGGTGTACCACAGAATTGAATCGTTTGTCATACATTCCAATCAGATGTAAGATCTAAATAATGGACTGAACATAGAATCATAGAATAGTTTGGGTTGGAAGGGACCTTAAAGACCATCAAGTTCCAACCCCCCTGCCATGGGCAGGGACACCTCCCACCAGCCCAGGTTGCTCAAAGCCTCATCCAGCCTGGCCTTGAACACCTCCAGGGATGGGGCATCCACAGCTTCTCTGGGCAGCCTGGGCCAGTGTCTCACCACCCTCACAGTGAAAAATTTCTTCCTGATGTCTAGTCTAAATTTACTCTCTTTTAGCTTATACCCATTACCCCTTGTTCTCTCACTACATTAGAAAGTCTCCCATATTTAGTACGTGGATAATCTTTATAATAAAATGCAAAACCGAATGCAAATCTGCAATATACTGTTGGTGCAGGAACATCAGTTATGTGAGTATGTAAAAAAAGCCAAACAAGAAATTATTTTTAAAATGTGACAAAAATATCAGGGAATATTTTTTGTTTGGCTTTTTTTTTTCTTTAAAGTTTGTTGGGTTATTACTGCATCTACAGGAAAATCACACATGTAAGGGTGAATTATATACTTACATATATTCAATTACATACTCACATATATCTGTAATTCTTCTTCTTTAAGCACAATATTATGGGTTAGGAACCATAGTGTGCTAAGCATTATACAAACAAACGACACACAAAAAAATCCTAGCCAGAGAATACAGATGAAAAATGGTAATGGTGGAATAAATTATACACTGAATGTATTACATCTCAATATCTATAAGCAGGCAGAAGGAAAAAATCCCATCTGTCAGTATTTGGAAAAAAACTCCAACAGGATTCCAGTAAACAATAATTTTTAGATATCTGTAACTCAGCTAAATCTAGATCAAGCCACCTCAAAATATTAATCTTAGATCCAGACCATGAAGATGCCAGGATTCCCTCAAGAGACAGCAGGTAACTGTATTAATGCTGGCAAAACCTCATTCTTACAATGCCCATATCAATAAATCTCTGAAACAAAGTTAACATGTTTTAACAGTATAGCAACCTGCAGATTAAATGATATGTTTGGTAACGTTTGGTATTTTTATAATGATCCTACTATCGAAAATATGTGACAATTTTTTAAAAAAAAGATTGCTATTAAAAACTTTCAGTGAAAATGAACTAACAAATCTTGTAATTATCTTATTAAACATTTAGAAAACAAAAATATCCCATTAAAAACCATTTTGCTATAGAGAAAAGAAATGCCTCTTTATTGGTTCAAAAATTATCCATCACAGTCTTTCCCATGCATCAAATGAATTTTATGGATTAAATACATGATGAGCTAGCACCAGAGGACTGCAGGGAGATTATGTGGTGCTTTTAAAAGAGTTTCACAGTCTAATTGGAATAAACTTTTCATTCTTCCTTGCCAAAATAAAGGTCCTTCCTATCTTGTGCCACACCATCCATGCAGCTAAACTACAGGCTGAAGGTTTATGACACTTCCACGCTATGATACCGGCTATAATCTAAGTAAAATCAATCAAACCTTTGTCACTGATGTCAGGAAAAGAGTGTGCCAGGTCTATAAGAGCATTTGAATTTTCAATGAAGGATGTCAACTCTGAAAGTTAAAACTTGAACTTTCAGATTCAAAAGTCTGTTATAATGTATGACTCCAGAAAGACACTGAAAATGAAAATAAGTAGCAGGGAAGGATTTATTAGCCTCAGTGGTGTATTTTGTAACACAGATAGTCTAAGTGGCTGTTTAAAGTAATGAGAAAAATAGTTGACATATCGCAGTCATATTTTAGTGAAGTTAATTCAGATTAAAATCTGACAATCCATTTTACATCAAAAAACTATTTCTCAGCAGCGGCCTTCTGAAAACTGATGCAGCTTTTGCAGTCCTAAGGGACATCTGGAAGCAGTGAGGAACAATTAAGTAAGCTAGGTTTAGAGCTGTTTTATGTACTGAATTTTGTTATATTTCAGAGTTCAAACTATTTTTTTGCATCTTAGAAAGAAAATGAGTTTAGCTCTAACTGAGCATTTACATACTCCTTAATTGAGAATTTGTTGACAGGACTTCTGATTTGCTCTGTGACATACACATCATGGTCTCTGAGTAAAGAAGTTTGCTACAGCTTAACCTATATGGACAGCATCGTTAAACATGTGGAGCCCTCACGAATTTTTCAGGCAGACCTAACTAAGAAGTATGCTTTAATATGCGTGCTCCTTATTTATTAGCAAGTTGTATAATACACGTTATATTGTACTTACCTGTATCATGATGTAACTACAGCTATAAAGATTTAGACAGTCACACCCTACTTGTACACTTGCTTCCTCTTAAGATCCCCAGAAAAGTATTTCTGCTTTAATCATAGTCTAACTTCAAAAATGTAGGCACCCCCATAATAATTCTCTCAAACAGCTGCTAACATAAACATTCATAAGCCATTGAATGAGACACCAGTAACCTCATGTTTTTCCTTCATTAGATGACTTAAATTCTGATTTAGAATATAAATGGAAAAAAAAAACAAACTGAGAAAAGTTACTCAATGAGGTAAAAGTACTTTACGGTATGTGTGCAAAAAGAATTGAAAAGGGACAAAAATAAACCTCAGCTTGTGAAAGAGTTTCTCTCTCCAAGTGGAGGCTTAAAAACTGATATTTGGGAAAAATGTTCTGAAACTGTGTCTCTGTAGGGCATTTTAAAAAAAATCCATTAATAACATCTTTACTGTTGTTGAAGTGTCTACTATGAGGCTCTAGCTGTGTGAAAGCCTGTCTCTCCACATGAGAGATATGACAGGCTTGTTGGGAGGGATGGGAGATGGCTGAAGATGGATATGTGCTGCCCTGTTGACAAGTGATAGGGACAGCCAAGGAGATGGATCAGTAAAAATTTCCATTAAACCAAGAAAAAATACAACTTGCCCCTAACATCACCTTTGATAGTTTCTTAGACCAGCTGCTTCCCTGACACCCTACTGAGGAACAAATTGCTTTCCTAGCAGGACATTTGGACACTCCTGCATTAATAGATATGGATCCCAGCATGCCAAGCCAAGCAAGAAGGCAATTTAATATGAGCAACACTGTCATCTCAATTTAGGACAACAGTTAGGATGCCCTACAGGGCATTGCAACAGCTTCTAGAAGTACACAGTGTAAGACATTCTTTCTGCCTTAAGGCTATAGAAAGCTGGTATTTCTAGTAAACAGCCAAGCCAAGGAGAATGGAAAATGTAAATGCATAGATGACAACAGCATTGTACTGTCTAGGAGCATCAGTTTCAATTCAAAGGCCTTTCATTTCTCTAGAGACTGCAGCAAAATTTGCAGGGAAAGAAAAGAGAAAAAACCTTGAGGAGACAGGAATAACACTAGGTGGCAGGCATTTCATTTTCAGGTGGAGGTAAATTTCAGAACAGAAAGCTAGTCAGTTGAGATAGCTGTGTGCCCTAACAGCGCAACAGTGCTAAGTAACACTGAACCTTTTCATATTTACTTTGTGATAGTGGATGCTTTAAAATCTGTAGCTGTTTTCAGTAAGTGTGCTTTGATTTTTACACAAGCGTGTTGTTTATTGCAATCTCCAGCTAAGGCTAAACAGGCAAATAAAGCGGCCATGTCGTACCTTGAAAACAGTGGGCCGTGCGGTGGGGCAAGGTCTCCATGGCTAAATGGAGAGAAAGAATTGGAGATTTGCTGAGTGACCAGCACCTGCACGCCTGCAAGTCTTGAGTAGTTTGGTGAGGCAATGATTCTTTGATTGTATACAGTAAGAGAAAAGAACTCTGGAATCACCTGATGAAGGGAATAACAAGACTTCTTCTGAATCTGACTGTCTCTTTGGGAATAGAACCTCCTCTGAGTCTGAGGAAGACGTTTCAGAATTAAGTGGCATTGCAGATAGACTGCCTTGGAAGGCAGCTTCAGAAGGAAGTTGAAGTTGAAAACTTAGGGCTGCTGGAGGGGACTTAGGGGTGTTATGAGAGAACGGGAATGAGCAAATGGGTGTCTTCACCAGAAAATAGAGGTGTTTCCTCTGTGCTGCGCACAAAGACCAGAGGTATACAGTGGATAAAGCAAAGCTACAACCCCTTATCTGGGTATCTTGATCAGAGATGCTTCATGGAAAGTATTTCCTGAGCAATTATCTATCCCAGTTTGCAGAGGCAGACTCCACCTGACTTGATTCAGCTTCAAGCACAGTTCAAGTACAATGTTATTCATTTCCATCAGCAGTGCAGGTCCACCTTCCTGCTTGCCTGCAGCTCCTGGAAATGTTCGCCTGTGCATGCCAGTGTGCTCCCTTTGGTACAAGTGTAGAGCTACAACATGTGTCCAGATGTCTAATCAGTATTAGGAAGACATTACAGGGAGATTTGCTTCCCAAAGAAAGACAACCAACACTAGATATACTACTTCAAATTTTCTAAGTGAGCATGGGGTTTCACAGAAGTGCTGATGGTGGGTATTGTCCTCTGGCTTCAGGGGACCTGCTCAAAGCTTCCTCCTCTGACTAGTTCACCTGCACACTGTATAAAGATGGTATGAACAGAAACAGCAGCATTGGTTAATTCATAGTCAGCCACTTCCAGAAACAAATATATGATGTCTGGATAACTACTACTCTGATAAAATCAGCAGCTGCAGTGGAGGGACAAACACTTTTTCAGGAGTGTAAGTGGACAGGGGGCCCTTTTGACTACAATTCTCTATTGTCCTTGCAATTTTCGTATTCAAAATGACAAAGAAATAGATGGCCGGATGCTCTTGTGGCTTTACACATTGCAAGCCCATTGCATAGCCAGCTAATGATGCAAAGGAGCAGCGGCACCATTTGAGAAGAAAGAGGATGTAGATAACTGTTGACTGCAATGCCAAAAATGGGGTTCCCTGACTTTACTGGTAGCTTGGCTGCTAGAAGTTGTTTCTGGTATCCTGTGTGTCAAGTGTGTTAGTCAGACGGTGTCATTCAATGCTCTGTAACTTTAAATTGATCTTGGGTAGAGTGAAGAATACAGGTCTGCGGCAATAGTGACTGGAAGTTCCCCCAAAACCCCAAAGCATTACTAAGATTATGAGAGCAATAAAAAAAGCCATCCAAATATTAGAACTCACACAGCTAACCACCTGTGAAATTACGCCATTAAACTTAACAGCTACCCTTCTTGGTGGAGAAATTCAGTGTTTGCTTCATCTTTTCTGAGCTCTGCTCAATTCCTCTTGAAATTGTCTTTTGTGTAAGCAAACTAATCAGTTGCTTGTTAAAACACTTTAGGATGAGTAGCAGCTACTTCTTTCCTCAATCTTGACTAATCTTCACATTCAAAATGACACTATATACGACAGGAAACAACACACAGGCTTTTCCCACATTGCTTCAAAGTACATAGAATGAAACAGCTCTCTGAGAAAACTCTAGGTACGTGGTGGAGCAAGTCAAGGCATCAGAAAAAAATCTTCCTATTTCCTTTGCTGACAAACCCAGACTGAAAAATGGAAAACCCAAAACAGCTGAAGCAACATTTTCAGGGTATTTCTAATAATGAAAATTGAGAATTGTAAATTTCAGTAATAACATTTTACTGGACTGATCTTGTGCAGTTCTTATCTCTGTAGCTGTTTTGAGAGCTCACTTACAAGCACAAGAACATAAAGTTAACCTGAAGTTATCCCATCCCTGTCCTTTAATCTTATTGACAGTTCACTTAATTGGTCCCTATTTTCAATTCCTTGATCCACAATCAAGTGCAAAACAATGCAGTACAAGTTCTAATGACATAACAGCCGCAGTTAAACTGTACTACACAATGGTACAACTGAATTAGATAACATACCTGGTTGATCTGGCTGTACCTATCATGGTCAGAAAGAGTATCTTTTGTTACTTTTAAAAAATGATAAATTTTAAATCAAAAAGCAATCTAGAAAGACCAATCTCCAGCTTCTTAGCTGTTCATTTTAATGTTTCTTCACTCTATGATGTTTTCAAGGTTAAAAGAGTACAAAGGAAAGATTTCCAAGACTACTCACGAGAGATCAGATCTAGAAAAGGCCGTATATGAACAGCTAATGATTGTCTAGAAAAGATTCTTCCCATCCGAGTGAAAACAGCACAGCATACAAGGGGGTCCTATCATTATTAAGATCTTGGAACAACCATGAATTGTTTAGAACCAAGTGATCAAACAATCAAAGCAGACTGCCAGACAAATGAAAGTAGCCAATGCCAAAAGTGACATTAAGGCAAAAGGGAACTCCCAGCTAAGATTCCCATTAGCTTTTTCCTTCTGCCTACTGATCGAAGTTTAGAATACCAGTCACAACCACTTCATCAGCAATGATCATAATGTGACATAATATTGTTAAATATTAATATCATATTTCTTTTCAGAAGCTAGGTCTGTATTTCTAGGGATATTGCTTCTAAGGCAGACAACCATTCTCCGGGAACAAAAAAATAAATATATTCAGATGCCCAAATGCATGAGTCCACACAAAACCTAAGAATTTCAATCAGTTCACAAATACACTTCAAGCTTATAACAAGAGATTAGTTGCATCAGTAGCAGTAAAGGGTTCTTGCTGCTCTTAATATTTCTGTACAATGTCCATCAACTGTTCCTAGGTACCAGATATGCCTATGTACAAAAACATAGAATCACAGAATCACAGACTGGTTTGGGTTGGAAGGGACCTTAAAGATCTAGTTCCAACCCCCTGCCATGGGCAGGGACACATCCCACTAGCCCAGGTTGCTGAAAGCCTCATCCAGCCTGGCCTTGAACCCCTCCAGGGATGGGGCATCCACAACATCTTCTTAGCTTTTTGAAGGAGCTTTGAAAAAATAAGTTGTGTCTCCTGACTGCAGTCACTCAAATACTTCTGCAACTTCCATTTATGATGACTTGCCTTTGGTAATAGCAATAACTCCCCTAATTTTAATATCAAAACAAATTAAATAAGAAGTGTGATTGAACTTGATTTTCAAATTTATTTTATCTGGTTTGGGTGACTTAAAGAAGCCCCACATGATGAGGAAACTCAGATATGAACAATATTTCACTCCTAGAAACCTAATACTCTTCCCTACTCTTCTTGACATATTCAAATAGAAGTCCAATATCTCTTCTCTATCCTAGAGAAGAGAAGGCTCTGGGGAGACCTTATAGCAGCCTTCCAGTACCTGAAGGGGGCTACAGGAGAGATGGGGAGGCACTCTGCATCAGGGAGTGGAGTGGGAGGACAAGGGGTAATGGGTACAAGCTGAAAGAGGGTAAATTTAGACTAGACATTAGGAAGAAATTTTTCACTGTGAGGGTGGTGAGGCAGTGGCCCAGGTTGCCCAGAGAAGCTGTGGATGCCCCATCCCTGGAGGGGTTCAAGGCCAGGCTGGATGAGGCTTTGAGCAACCTGGGCTAGTGGGAGGTGGAACTAGGTGATCTCTAAGGTCCCTTCCAACCCAAATCATTCTATGAACAAGAAAGGTTTGTCTACAGAACTATGAAAAGCAGGAAGACATGAAAAAATTAATGACAAAGTCTCATTGTAACTGTATAATAAATACTGAAATAAAATGAGGGTGTTTGAAAGGGATTATACTATTCACAAAATAAAAATGTTGCAAGATAAAATGCCACAGAAAATGCAGTTGTACTACAGGAGTACCTTTAAATGAATGTTACTTCTCTGCTGCCTGCAAATGTTCCAAAATCCATCTTTTGCTGCATTGTGTATATGCTCTGTGTAAAATCACAGGAAAGCCTCAATAACGAGGTAAAATGGAGAAACTGTGAAAAATGTCTTCAACAAATTCATGCAGCAGGAACAGTGTTATTTAAAACCAGTAATACTGCTACTTGAGGTAAGTGCTGCATTTGAGAGGACTGTACAAGGGATGAAAATAAACCATATGTGAAGCAAGGTAAAAGAAAACACACACACACAAGAAATAGAAATGCTACATGAACAACTAAATGCTGAAGAACCAAAATACTACAAATAAAATATGGAGGGAATTAAGTGAATCTAACTGTGCTCAGAAGTTTCAAGATAAATATGAAATTTTACCCCCAAATTGAGAGTCTTTTTCTATTTTAAAGCAGAGTTATTTGAAAACACCTGAGAAAGAAAGACTGAAATACTTCTTCACTTCCTTGATAACGGCTCTGAAAGCTTTACTTCAAATGTGTTTTTTATAGAATTTGGTAAGGAAAGGGTGAGAGGATGAATGAAGACATTCATTGAAGACAAATGATAGAACTGAAGTAGTACAGAAAGGCATGGAAAACCCACAGTCACCTACACACATACACAGAGCACAATTATGTGTCATTACCCTGGGAAATACTCCTACAAGGAGTAGGCTGCTCCAAAGGACAGAGGAGAAAACAGCATTGAAGAACTAGTATGCATACAAAGGTTTCTGGATCTCAGAGATGGTGACTTGCTTCCCCCTTACATACACATTCAAGGGAAAATACAACAAAATAATTGTAAGGTTTATGGGGCATAAAATGTGAATGATCTTTGTTAAGAGAAAAAAGTCAGGTGAAGGACTTAGTGACTGAAACCTTTCCTGATTCTCTTTTATTCTAATATTAATGCTGTATATGGAGGCAGCTGGACAGTTTCCTTCCTTTTACACAGTGCCATGCCTCAAATTCCACAGTTTCCGTGAAAGTTTTCAACCAAATCAATTGCAGAATGGGTCCTGTTACAGTGTGGGCTTTGCTATGTCATTTCCAGGATGTCCAAAGAGCTGGGAGACAGCTTAAACATTTCAGAGACAGATTTATTTTTTAAAGGTTAAGTTGAATGTTTCTTTCCTCATAAAATGTCCGCAGTGATTTTGTGACATGTTAGCTAGTTTATTCTGTGTTATCATGAAGTATCAGCAGTGTCATTTCATAAACAGCTGGCTATTCAAAGGAAAAAGATTATCTAATCAAATTCTGGCAGTGGGAACTCACAAGAGAGGAGAAAGAACTAATGTCACTTGGAGCTAGGACTGGCTTTCTGTGAAGCAGTATTTAGAAAGTCACCAGGGATATAAACTCTCTTTAGGTTTATGTATGTTAGTCGCTGACAGCATATAAGCATTCTGCAATATTGCACTTATTATATTTTATCTGTTTCAGCTGGCTTTTATTTAGGACTCTATTTCTAAAGCAAAGTCTGCTACAGATTGGAATGAGCAGAGAGTCAAGCAGATATGGAGAAAGTTGTTGATGGCACATCTCACCAATTTATTATCTTCAAAACCAAGTGGACTGGGAAGAGAGTAGAAAAAAG
Source organism: Pterocles orientalis (assembly GCA_011057875.1). Classification (NCBI taxonomy): domain Eukaryota; kingdom Metazoa; phylum Chordata; class Aves; order Pterocliformes; family Pteroclidae; genus Pterocles; species Pterocles orientalis. Next base: position 1,842,784 of record WKFP01014301.1, read on the forward strand.
ACCCTTCTCTTGGATAAGGAGAATTTTTCAAATGGATATCTTCCTTCTTTAACTGAGTCGTAACATCAGAAAGGAAAATATGGCCATTGTTCAGGTTCCCTCACTGTGCATTTAATCTGTTCTTTTGGATTAGGAAAAATAATTACTATATTAGAAATAAATATATATTACTATCTATTAATATATGCTTCAGTCCAGCATTTGCCTTTTTGACAATACCACACTGTTGACTCAAGATCACATTGTGATCCATTGCAGTTCCTAGATCACCTTTTGCCATGTTGTTGTTTCTCTAAACATTTACTTTCACATAACATATGGCTGCTTGTACTTGTCTAAGTACAGAAACTTTAGAACTATCCTTAAGGAATTGCTATCAAGCGCCAAACTGCTTGCTGCCCCCCAGCTACATATCCTGTGCTAATTTAATAACCTTGTACCCTCATCATTCATCAAGGCACCAGAGAAAATATTAAAACTTGTCAACCTCAGTGCAGATTTGAAGCATCCCTCCGCTTTGATTGTGAAATGCTGATAAATAGTCTATACACAGCTTCCCAACTAATTATCTATCCACCTAATGAAATTATAATCTAATCCTGTATTTCCTAGTTTGCCTATAGGAATTTCATATGAACCAATGTGAGGTGCTTTACTGGATTAAATATAGAAGACATAATCTACTTCTTTCCAACCCACAAATCCTGTTACCCTAGCGTAACAAAATTAGATTGATATGATAAACTCTTGCAAAGTCCGTGATTCTTGAGACTTTCCTTTTTGGTTCTCTAGGTAATTGCCAGTAGTTTAACTAGTTGCTATAGTTTTCCCTCAGATATTCAAGTTAAACCTATTGGTCTACAAATCTCAGGTTCCCTTTTATCCTTTTATTATATATATATATAATACATATATTATATCCTTTTATTTAGACACAGAATTTATGTTTGCACTTTTTTCAAAATTTTCCTTCCTCATATTCTTAGAAGGGATCATTAATGTTCTGAATTATATTCAGCCCAGCTGATTTAAAAACATGCCTTTATCCTTTCCCTGCTATTGCTGGTATTTTTAATTGTTTCAGTGGTTTTAGATCTGAGCACGTTTGACCTTTTAAATTAAGACTGAAACAAAAGAAACACTTTTGCCTTCTTGGAGCTGTTTAATGATATATTTTTCCCCTCCCATGAGAAGCCAGCCAACAGCTTCCTTGATCTTTCATGTTACTCTTTGTATTACTTCCTTATGGAAAGCTTTCTGAATATTCTTTGGTAGATTTTATATTAAAAGTATTTTATCTCATGTCTTGCACTTCATGATTTTGTCCTTGTGTGCTTTCTGTTTTCCTATCTGTTCCTAGTGATACAACCCGTTTAAATTTTTTATGTACTTCTTTCTTACTTTTCAGGTCATAAAAAAGGAAATTGTTCGAGCAAGTTGGCCTTTCCTTACCCTTCCTAGTCCTCCTTTACATTGAGATAATTTACCATTGTGCCTTTAGTATGATTTCTTTACTGAACTGTCAGCTCCCTTTTACAGCTTAGAACTGATTTCTTATCAGTTACCCAAGTCTGCTTATTTCTGCTTTCCAGAAGTCACTGTTTCCTCTTGCTTCACTTGCAGAAATATGTTTTGTTTGATTGTGTTTGCTTTGTCTAGGGGACTTACTCCAAAAAATTGCATCTCTAAAAGAATTAAACTTTTTTATTTCAGGACTTGACCACTGGCCATCCATATGAAATAATTTAAATACTGGTGTTT
>WKFP01014301.1:1844564-1879814 GCA_011057875.1 Pterocles orientalis
ATTCTGTGAGTTTTGGCATCCTCCCTCTCCAGGAGGATCGTTAGCTGTTTTTTTTTTTCCCTGCTTCGGTCAGCTCTCGGGTTGGGACGCTTGGGCTGTTATCTCCGTTCCGTGAGTGCCTCCGGGAGCGGTGCACCCCCTTTCCCCCCTTTCTTGGGGAATCGTCTGTGCAGTTTCTGGGGATTATTAGATGGCAACAGGCCGAGCCTTCTCGGGGGGGGGCAGTATCATTGTCAACAGGCCGAGCCTTCTCGGGGGGGAGCAGTATCATTGTCAACAGGCCGAGCCCTTTCGGGGGGGGCAGCATAATTGTGTATCACCTATTCTCTCCCTCCTTCGGGGCCATTGGCTGGGAGTGGGCTGGGCCTTTGGTCATCAGGTGGGGAGGGGCAGTATCACTGTGTATCACATTGCATCTTTGTATATAGTATTATTTCCAATATTATTGTAGTTTAGTAATTAAATTGTCCTTATCTCAACCCACGAGTCCTCTTTGCCATTTACCTCTTTAATTCTCTCCCCTATCATTGGGTGGGGGCAGGGACTGTGTGAGCGGGTGTGTGTGGTTTGGCCCCCAGCCAAGGGCCAACCCATCACATTGGTGTAAAGGATTTTAAAATATGATAACTGTAGATCCTTGAAAACACAACAGTTGGTAGGTTCTATCAATATACAGTTGTGTAAAAAAAACTGCAATGACCAGGAACTCACACAAAATATCACGGTCATGGGGTTGGGCTGCCCTTTAGACCTTCAACACTTTTACTCCTTTATGCCAGGCCCGCCCATCAAAGCATTTAATAAATTATAGGTGGTTCCACAGAATACGCATTTTCAGACTCTGCCAGGGATCTCTGGAGAAACCCCCACTTTGCTAGCTGCTATTCTCCATCTCCACCTGCTCACCAGGGCCCAAGCAAGCAACCAGAGGTGTGGTAACCCCTCACACAAAGAAGCTCTCTGAGTAAAATAAGGAAATAAAATTTACATTCATTTTACTTTGAAGGGAAAAGTAATGAGAAAGCAGTCTTGTCAAGCTTTCTTTATATAAAATAATGCTGTAGAACATGCCCCACGCCAATTTTTAATTTGCAGATTACATTTAATATTAAGCACTGGCTTTAGATTGATGGCCTAAAAGACAATCTTTTTGAATACAACCATTTCAGGTGGGTATAAGAGACTTATCATGGTCATTACTTGGCATTACATACATGAGCATTTTCACTGGCATAAAAGAAAAAACAACAGACATAAGTACAAAACACACTACTGCTATTTGATATTTCCTAATGGAAACAACGCCAAGCTTAACCAGCCCATTTTATTGCTCACTTAGTCTGAACAAGCGAGTCACCAGTACTTTTAAACTTTACTCTTTATCTCTTCACTGATGTCTTTTAAGTGTCAGTGGAACAGATTTTCTATCATGCTAGTGATTGTCACCCAAATTAATGTAAGAGCTTTTAGAAAAAAAAAAAAGAGTTGCATGAATGATTTAATTTTTGAGAAATATAGGGATAAAACGGAGTTAACTGAGACTTGGTTATCCATCTATGATTTTCTGCCCTTAGTCAAGGCCTCCATTCAGAGATATATTATCCTTATTAGAATTTTCCCTTTTCTTCTCCCTAATGATGGTGTTAAGAGCACATACTGTGTTCTGGTTTTCTATTACTTTCCACTGAATCACAGTTGGCCATTGTTCTCCAAATCTATTTTAATATTAATTATTAATATTATTAAGAATATTATTAGTTTACTGTGAAAGGAAGAAGTCTTTTAATTTTGTCATTATATTTTAATTTTATTTTATTTTCATAGTCCGCCCTTGACTTTGCAACATTTACTTTACTCCCTCCATTACAGCTTAGTGACCTTAATATTGTTGTCAAGGTTGAGATGCAACTTCTATTCTAAACTCACTTTCACAAGTTTATAACTTTTCCCAGATATTCTCCTTCAGGCAGAGGGCTTTTTATGCTTATGCTTTGTTAGAAGTGGATTTTTGTTTGAAGCTTCATAAGCATCATCCATTTGTTTTGAGTTATCTAGCATGAAAAAAAGAACAGTTTTGCAGCAATCAAGACAGTTTTCAGATGCTTTTTTTGGACTCTGATAATTGAAAATCAGCTTTGTTTCAGCACTTCAAAATCAGCTTTGATTGTGGAATGGTGGCTTTGCTATCCCTTTGAAATGGTTTTGAAATAATAAAGTTTTGCGCGTGACATCATTATTAAATAACCTACTGAAGTAGTAGTGACGAGGACAGTTGATCTCAGAATATCTCTGATCTACTTAATATTATTTTTAAAGCTGTTTATTTTCTGTAAGAAAATTACATTTAGTTATATTTTAAATCTTTTTAATGCCATTTTCCTCCCACTTTTCAAGGAGTATAGCCCAACCACATGCATTACAGAGCGCTCAATCAATCTAAGTTCTATATAGTATATGGAAATAATGCAAAATGTATAACGAAAAAAAACATTTCTCCTGTACTGGTGAAATGATAAGCAGTCACTTTGCTTCGTTCCACAAAAAGGCATCTGAAAGAGCTTTTGTTTAAAGATCCAGTAAGAAATCCTATATAGCTGTAAGCCCAGTAGGAGCACTGGGACACTGTAGGCAACTTCTTGTTTGTCTTCACAGAAAAGATTTTCTTCAGGGAAGTGTTAATGCACACTCGTCCTAGTTTTTCTATGGCCCCTCCCTATGGTAATGCTTGTACCACACATTTTGTGCCATTCCTTTTTTCATCACAAAGAGATTCACAATCTCAGTAAGTAATCATTTTATGTCCCTCACATGGAAAATGCTATTGTAGCCTTGAAAGAATGAACCAAGAGGCTGGCTGACCAACAGAGATTTTATGTATTTCAGAGTCAACGTAAAGCTGAGAAAGAAACTCCTCAAGCAATTCATTGACCAGATAATGGAGAAATAGAAAAACTTGCAAACATTTTTAATTGGGGTACTCCTTTTAGTTAAAAAAAAAAAAAATCAAACTGTCATTGCTTATAAGTTCCAAACTGACACAAATTGCTGCTTTTCATATTTGTACTTAACACAGAATAGACTTAGACCCTCAGTCTCTATTGCATTTTTTTCACTCTGACATCCAATAATTTGAAGACTATACTTGCCACAAAAGCTGTAGAAAGCAATGCTTTTTTGGGATCTATGTGAGCTGCTCACCTTATGAGCCTTGGGATTTACTTTTTGGGTTGGGCTATGGGCCAGAATTATACTAGACACATAAGGACGTTTTATCCTTTAGCATTCAGAACTTTGAATTTTTTCCCTGGCTAAGCTACAAATGCCACTCAACAGATTCATGCTAATCTAAGATCTTATTGTTCTGGTCCTATCTTTTTACTCCATCGTTCTCATTGATTAAGCTGTTCTTGCATTTTACAATAATGCAATAATTCAATCCAAAGTGCCTCGGGAGGCCTTCATATGAAACTTCATATGAAAGGCAATAAATAAGCTTACTTTGATTCATATTTATTTTCCTTTACATTTATAAGTGATTTTCTGCATTCAGCCCGTGTTCCTCTTTCTTGTTCAAATACAGAAAGCTTTTAGAAGATTGCTCAAATAAGCCTCTTACATAATTAGAATCCTGCCCTCAGTGGCTGCCATTCCCAAGCAGCGGATCATCTGGTGATTGCATTATTGTTCCCCCTCCAGTGACTCAGTGATAGATCTGCTTATTCATATCAAATCTTCCATTAACCCTTAGTTCTGCTAATTTACAAATGTATTTGTATCCATCTTATAGATTACAAAACTGCAGTCAGTATACAAACTGCGTAAGCAGGAAAGCTCAGGCACCTCCTGGACAGACTGTTATAATCAGGACTTTTTAATCCATTAGCTGAAGGAAACACAGGTTGGTTTAAAATGTTTTTTTCCATCATGTGCAAAGCTTTTCCCGCTCTAATAAAAGGGAGAATAATCTTGCCCTATATGGAAGTGGAATACAAAGTCAGAAAATGAGCACTGAAATAACTGGAGATTCCTATAAACTGTCTATTTCTCCTTCTCTCCTATTGCTGTACTGCATGCATTTTCTGATGGGCCACATGATAAAATATTGTCCCCTGACTGTCAGACATATTTCTAGACACTTTGTTGAAGAGGAGTAGAAAGAAAAAAGTAGTTTCAAGTCCTCTCCAGTCATAAACTTCCTTTATATTTAAGGCTTGACAGAATTATGAGTTCATCTAATATAATCACCTGAGCATCATAAGCCATTAAATATCACCCAGATATTGCTACATGGAGCCCAATTATTTTAATTAGAGAAGAGCACTTCAGTCGTCAAGAGACTAAACTGTAGTGTGCCACAGGCATAGACTAAAATAGACTAGGATCTCATCAAAGCCTGAGGCTCTTACAATAACAAGGAATTTCTAGGTGAGAAATGCCCTGAAAATTCCTGGAAATGGTACGTAGCTCATCCACCAACTTTGACACAGAATGTCAAGTCTCTGCCAATGAAACCAGAGTGAAAATTTTGAATTCTTGAAATCTGGTGTTCAGTTTAATCCTGACCTGCGCATCAGAGTATGATATACTCAATGGGTACCTAAGAAAAAGGGTCACAGTCAACCAGAAGAGGTACTTTTTTTTGGAGCTGTTCTTCCAAGTCTATGTGCTAAAATCAAATCACAATAAGCTGTGGATATTCTAAATTGTGCACATTTTTGCATTTCATGTACTGTAAAACACTGTTCTTCTCTTTACACAGGTGAAGAAATTTGAAGCCTAGGTAGCTTCAGCTCTGGAATCTGAATACTGAATGAGAGCCAAAGTTGAGCGCTTGGTATCTTTAATCTGAAAATCCCTAGCACACTTCCAGGGGACTGTTTCATCTAGCAGTTTACAAGGACTAGGATTTAGTTGACATATCCTAAAATCAACTACCAATGTGGTTTTAAAACTGACTCCTATTTTATCTCAGCCTTCAATTTAAAATGGGTCTCACATGCTTGCAATTTTAGCTCATTCCTATTTCAGACAAATTGGTAAAACTGGCACCTTTTACCTTCTGCAAAACACTGTCTTACAAAACTCAGGCTGAGCTGGTTTACATTTGTACAGACTAGTTTTATCCTCTCTAGTTCCTAGGTCTGTGTGTCCAGTTTTGACTTTATAAGCAAGAACTTGATTGTATGCAAGTTTTCTCTAATAAAATTTCCCTGACTCAAATACAGCGTTATTCTGATACAGATACAGAATTTGACCACATAATATGGGACATCCCATAATATTGTGGACACCTAGCATACAAAGCTAATGAAGTTTCAATTCTAGCTCAGTTAGACCTGAAGAGACTCATGTTGTTTTCTCCCATCATTTTTTACCAGCTAGTTCTCTGTGATTTGGGAGGTATCTATTGAACCAAGTGCAAATAATTGATTTGCTCTCCTTATAAAAAATATTTGTTTTGCTTTCACTAGTCCTATGAACTAATGTGATCCATGTTATTAACAACGGAAGCATTCTGCAGATTGCTTTATCCACTCACTTCTGACAGGTGAGTTTCATATCAGTCACCAGATCAAGGAATTGCTGCACTGCAAGAGATGGGCAATGGAAATAATGCACCTTGACAGCAATATATAGCTTGTTAATTGTACTGTGCTATCCCCAGGTAAACGTTTTATTAATTAAAACACCAGCATTCTACCATATCTTTAAAAGCCCCATGTTTTTAGAGTTCACTTTAAACCACATAGAACACTACCAGAAAAATAAAAAAACAAACTACAAATCCAAAAAGAATTTTCGTCAGCCTGAGAAAGCCTGTCATATTTTAGCAGTGAAACAACTTGCTTAGCTGCTGAAGCATAATGTGTCAACAAGATGGAATTCCACTTTCTAAAGGCTAGAGTGCCCACTCAATAGAAGAAAGCAATACATGATTATTGCTCAGACCTTGTGCCGCAATGCTAGCAACTCAGCATTTAGCAATAATAGAAAATGTCTGTCTCATTTTCATTCCCCTTGAAAAAATCTCCTATACAATATTATGAAACACTCCTGCTGCGAGTTGGTTTCTTAATCTCAGCAATATCTTCAGCTATTACCTTATCCATAGTAATACCTTTCTGGTGAATTTTCTTAAAAGCACAAATTTAATGACATATGGAACAAGGACAGATACCTGAAATGTAATAACAAAGAGTAACCCTTCAATTTTACTATGGGTACTAGATAGCAGCTATCTCCTACTTCCATTTTAGTGTTTCGCAAATGACATAAAGGTCTCAAGGTCTTTTCTTTTCTGAATTGTTCCTCTGTTTTTGAAAACCTCGGAGCCTCTTATTTCTGCTCCTGCTTCAACTTTCATTCCCATCTCAAAACTTAGACAAAAATTCAGATCATTGTGCACACAGCCCTTCTTTACTCATGACCTCTTATTCAACTGGTTATAAAATTAAAAGGATTTTTTTTCACTGCAAATACCTTCAAAAGTTGTCTTGAATTACCACTGCTCATCTTGACTATCTTTGTATTTTGAAGCATTTTAAAAGATGCCTATTTTTGTCTTTACTTACATTCAAGATTTTCCTGGTACTGCTAATGAAGAAGCAAAGCTCATGTCTTGAACCAAACATTTATACCTACATCTCATTTTGAAAATAAAGTCTTTTAGTTTAGTCAGACTTTCCAACATTTTGATCAGGCAATGTATAGGGAACAATGTGCCAAAACCAGACACAAGTGGGATATAAATTGCACGAAGGAATGTATTGTCATGCTGATCAGGACAATACATTGCATTAGAGCTGAACTTTACAAGACTTACAACTGCCAGATGGGGAAACTGCTTTTCACTTCTAGTCCGGGCTAGTCTTACAAACTGTTACGCACTTTCGTATGTGTGAAATGGTTCGGAACCAGTATTTGTGAGCTAGTTCAGGTCCCAGAGGGAGTATAGGTGTACTCACATAGCACTCCAACTGAGATATAAACCCCTAAAATCAACAACCCCACTCCAGAAGTTTAGAAGGACACACTCGACTAACAAAATCATCATTTGAATTATCAAAATTAAGTGAATAGGAACTTGCTCTTGGAATTTTTAAAATTCATATTTCTCTCCTCAAAACAAAGTATTTTTCCTAATTATTCAGGGGTCACCTACGTGCATATTATTGCGCTTAACAAAGACATCACTGAAGACAAAACACGCGTGCTAGGAAATGAATGAACAGGAGATAACGAAGCATGAAAAAGCACTTTGCAGACAACAGGAATGTGTATTGCACTTCTCATGTAACTATTTTAGAGTGTCCTCTATTCTGTAAAGCTTTCTGAAAAGGTAGACAATTATTAATTCTATAAATATGCTGCGATTGCTTTTGACCTGTGCTTCCTTAGCCATGGAAGAAGAATGCAAGAAGAAATCAATGGGAAAAAATGCTGGGAAGAGTGAAATTGCCTTAGGGATCTTGTTCTATGTAATACAATGGCCTAAGAATTCTATTTCATAAGGAAGACACAGTATTTATTTACATCTATTGTTTTTTCAGGGACCTCTTGTATTCCACAGCCTTAAAATTTCACCTGTCCTAGAAGGGAATACATCTTTTTGTGAAATCTTGATGCTCTTCTATGGTATTATGCTTACAGAACAGTAAATATGGCGTAAAAGAGGTGAAATAACAACAAATTTTTGTGCTCCCTTTGCAAGTCTATGAAACTTCCTTTATCATTGCAGATTTAACACACCATGGTTGAGTACTCACTTGCAGACTGGAGTCCGCAAACATCCTTCACATTAGAGGATCTGCACAAAGGACCAGAAAAACATCAATTATGACAGCTTGTTCCTCAGATTTAAATGTCATCCAGACCTTAGAGTGGTCTCAGGACCTCCAAGAACCTGTCTATAACTTCAAGAGTCAGGTCTCCTAGCAAAGTATTACCAAACAGAGGATCTCTGGAAATACATTCTTCTTCTTGCTTATATACACTATACTAGGAATGAGTACACTCAAGGTGAAAAGCCCTACGGAGGCTCTGTCTCCATTATCCCTGATCTCCCACCTCACCCCATTCCAGGGGACAGGTCAACTAATATTGCATGCAGCAAAATGTTTATATTGTTGTGGAGGAAGGACTGGGATGCAACCACACATTAGGCAGTTATCGGCCCACTGAAAGACACTGAGTGGACGTTTTGCAAGACAGATGAGCTCTATGTGTAGAAACCGAGGCACACTTTTTAATAAACAAGTAGTAGAGTCCCTCCATTGTAAACTCCCCTTAACTCCAAACTTTTCTTGAATATGTAGGAAATAATATGTCAGTATAATATAAAACAAGACAAAAATGTTTTATTCATAGAGTTTTTTCATGTCTTGATTACCACAGCTTTTCCTGTACCCAGGCCAGCTGGTACAATATGTACCGTCTCCTATGTTTTGCTGCTGTTTCTTGTATTAAATACGTCAAAATTTTATATCTGAGTAATAACTGTAACATAGGTCTGATGCATAGTAATGAAGGTAGAACAACAGTGTATAATGGTAATACCTTGGTAAATCAATTAATATGTTTATGGCTAATGATAAAAAATATGAAAGATCAGGGAAGTGAGGTCAGTCCACCGTACCACAACATGGTTTTGACTGAGGACTATTCATAATCATTAAAAAGATACCTGCATGCTACTTTTCAAGTTGAAATCAATCTCTCTTCTTGTTCTATTTCTTTGCCTGAAAGCCTGAATAGATAGCAGTGCCTGACTGCAGGGGGTAAATACGAGGATGCTTAAATTTACACCTTTCTCCTCACCTTTTTGGTACAGTTATCTCTAGATATTTACCAGGCTGTTTTGGGGCCCCACATATTGCTGTTTCCAAATTTCCTCAGACAAAGCAAAATTCACCATCTTTAACTTCCCCAAAGGCCATTTTAGCAAATTAATAGCACTCTCTTGGAGACTCACATTTAGCTTTGAGACCAATAGCAATGACTTTGCAAAAAGATTCTAGTTCCCCACTTCACATACCAGAGAAAGAAATTGAGGAAGGTAAAATGTCTGCATTGCAGCCTGGCTCAGATACCTGTTCACTTTTCAATGCTCTTTCAGATATGGTTGGAGTCCTTACATGTTTGGGACTGCCTCCCACAGTTTTCTTTCTGAATAATGGAATATTTATTTTGTTTCAGTCCCGGGTGGCCAGCTCAATCTCTATTTGTTTTCTTCTGCCTCTCCTTTTCTAAAATAGCTGCTGAAGACCCTTTTCATTTACTTATCTTAACCTGCTCTTGAAAACCTATTCCTCATTGATCCATCTGATCAGTTAATCAAAATCCTCATCTACCTGACAGTTGTTGGCTACACTTACACTGCGACTCAGACCTGAACAATCAGTGTGCTGCACACAGCAGGCAACTATTTCTCTACAAGGGCTTTTAGGTGAATAACAGACCATTGATGTTAGATGTAACTTCTGCTGTTAGCTATTTGTAATCAACTGTGAACTTTACCCAAAGACACAGGTTCAAATACCCCAAAAGAGAATCTACATATCTAAAGCATGGCTAAAGGATGACACAGATATCCATGGAGAATCTCCAGATTCATGTCGCCTTCTTTATTTCTTTGCTTACCAACTTCAATAAAGAATATGTCTCTAACCCGAGCTGTACAGGTAAGTATTGCAAGGCATCTTTCACTGCCTTTATTTGGATGGACAAAAGGGACACGCTTCATCTTAGGCCTTTCTTTGAGCTTGTAAATCATTGTGTACACTTGTGAGGGAACCCAGAGCTCTGAACTGGATGTTCCTGGACCCCATAAACAAGAGTGGAAGGCCTTTACACCAAAAACGGTCAGGTTCTGTCTGGTAAAAAAAAAATGCACCATAGTTTTATTTTCTGAATAGAGAACACACAGCGCAACCACAGAAAACAGAGTAGAAATAAATAGCTTTCCTAACTTAGTGCCCTTGTAGGTGGATCCATACCTTCAGCCACCTTTCCCACTGGCAGCTGACTTCAGTGCTAGGACCCTCACCACAGGAAATCTGCGACAAATCTTCCTTGAGGTTATCATTTGCCAGGGTGCAAAGAAAGATTCAAACACACGTATTTTCATCCTGTTCAATTACAGATTCAGAAGAAGGGCCTTAACGTTACCAAAATGTGGCTTACAGACCAGTTGCTTGCTTCTCATTTCAGCCCCAGGGAATTGTACCCCCCACTGCCCAAGATGCCACATAATCCAAAACAAAGGGTGAGGTCAAGCTCAAGGCTGCAGATCTAGCTAGCAAAGCGCAGAGCCCATAAAAGGAAACAGAGCAGTTTGCTAAACCAGGCAATACATCAATCCTTTATGCTATGTACACTTTATTTACAGGGCATTTGCAGAATCTGAACGATGATGAATGAAGTTGCAAAACACAGTTTGATTTTCATCGGCTCAAGGCAGAGAGCAGAGGAAAAATTATTTGTGATTTTATTTTTTTCTAACCAATCCCTAATAGTTAATCCAGAGGCAATTCTTTTTGTTTACTCCGTCTTCTTTCTTATTACTTTCTCACCTTCTGCTTTATTTTATAGCCCTATGTCTGCTCGGTGGGTCTGGGGAGTGCTTTGTTTTACATGCACCACTACATGGACAGATCGGAAATTTTACCAAGGTCGACAGATCTAACCTACTCATACAAGACAAGTTACTGCAACTTCCTAGTTCAGCAAACTATTATTCTTCCCTGGTATCAGTTTGGGCAACATCAAAACTGCCATAAAAAGTGCATTTTCCACAAGAAGGACAACAGCAAGAGCATGACAATATTTTATAAATACAGATATTTCCTCTTCTCTCATAGCCTGCACGGAATTCAGTAATAATACCAACCATGGAAAGAGTCTCTTAGTACAAAAATCAGGTAGTTGCTCTGACCTAACATTTAATAGGTTATTTTATATATAGATTTCTCTCTACATATTTCTATTTCCCCCAAAGCTTGATTCTTGTAAGGTACTTGGCTTTTCTACTGTCAAAAAAACCACTGACCCATGTGATCTGACCTCTTAGCAAAAACATTTTCAAGTGTCATCGGTTTTTGCTTTCCAGAAATCCACCATTAATTGTGCATTCCCCCTGCTTAAAAGCAAGTTGTATGAGAAAACAAAAGTATTTTTATATTTCTTTTCATCGTGTATCTTAACACGCATAAGCAATGTCATTGCGGTATCAAACTGGTCACTCTCTCTCTCTTTTTTCTACGACTTATAAAGGTTGGTGTTAATATAATAATGAATGATTTGCTCAAGATCCTGTTAATTTTTGCTGGGTGCTAGGAGAAGAAAGTCAAGGCACATTTGGATTGTCATTTGCACAGCTCGATTTCTTACTGTAACTACTCAGCAACTTCCTAAACCAAATAAAGCAAAGAATTCTGGAATCAACATAGTCTACACGATGAAGTCATCATTCCTAAGCCATGGTGCTATATTTACATTGCATACTGAGCTACAGTACCCACCTCTGGCATGAAGGGCAATTCAAAGTCGCTGATGGAAAAGGAAAAAACCATTTCCCTCCTTATTCTAACACGGTACAATATCAATTGTTTTCCACACCGCTAATAGGAAAATTAATGTTCTTACCCCACAGCCTATTCCGTTTCCTGGTTCACATACAATTTTCCTCACTCCTGGTTCAGGAAGCAAACCCGCTCCACAGCTGGGAGCTGGACACAGCACTCCTCCCATCTGCAGCACGCACTCCTCGGCCCCATAGCGCTGGTAGCGGTTGTACTACAATATAACAGACTGGTGTTAAACTTCTAACAGCACACAAAAAAAACCCCCCACAAACTTTGAGCTTGGATCTACCGCACATAATGAAGTCAACCGTCCTAATGTTTCACATGCTAAGTTCGAGTTATTTGTTAAAAGTCTAAAAATTCGCAGTGTCATTAAATGAGGTACCACTCCACCCCAACTCACATCATCTGCATCACTTTCTGACTCGCAGCTATCATTCGTTTTCACCACCAGAAAATTTTGTGGGATATTAAAATCAAGAAAACAGCAGACTGCCTCTGTAAGTAACTTCAAGAACACTTACGTGCTAAAAAAAAAATTACTATAAGCATCATATGATCTGTGTCCAGCAACAGATCTTGTTAAATGCTGTATACAGATTGAAAAGAAACCCACAAAAAACTCCAAGGATCTATAGCTGAAAGTACAACATAATGTTTCAGAGTGAAAGGGTTGTAAAAATTGCCCAGGCAACTTTATTTTCAAAATAAATTTCATGAAACTGATTGGCAAAATAATTCTCTGACATAAATTTATTTCAAAGTTCAGTGTAGTTTTCTTCCAGGGTCTCCCAGGAAATTTTCTTAGTTCTGGCAGTTTTCATCTAGTTCCATCCTGATAGCCTAAAAGGCTATGGAAAGGTCTCTCTTTTAATGATGGAGACAGTGACACACAGCAATATTAAATAACATGCTCACTGTATCCTCACTGACAAAAACGCCCACCCTAAAATGACCGATGCTATTGCAATAGCTTTCCCTGGTCTAACTTATCCTGCTTTCAGATGGAGATAAGCTGAACAATTTCCATGGTGTGTACGTGTAAATCATGTCCACTCCAGGGTCCTGTGTTGGTGCAGTTCCATGCTCGTGGCTATACAACCATTGTAAACCAGACTTCAGATCTGCCTATAAATCAGGTCTACTGGAGAGTGGAATAAACGAAAGCATTCGGTCCTAACAGCCCCAAAGAAAACAGGAAAATCCAAAAGGTCAAAGAGGAAAAGAGTAGTATGAATTTTCTCTGCGGGCGGAATGACTTTATGGTGTGCTAAAGGGACAAAACAGCTTTATACTACAGCACTTACTACAGTATTTAGTGCTTCATAAACTTTTATGCCATAACTGCTCAGGAAAATCCTGTTCCCTTTTTTGGGGATAACAAACAAAAGATTCTTTCTCCAATCCATACCCCTTTCCAAAGAAATCCCACAAGGAAAACTGAAGCGTTAGGACCAAAACCTAATACACAAAGCATACAAAGAATTTTAAACTACAAAGATGAGGCTCCACTGCACATTTTCCAGTAGATTCAAGAAGATTCTTCTGCAAATGTTGCCATAATATGTCTTGTTACACTGGGGTTTTAAAAATAGGATGTGACTTCTCAAAACACTGTAGTATATGAACACTAAATCGTTGCATCACAGGAAAATAAAATCACCAAACTGAAAGTATCTGCCTTTGTCAATTAACAAAAAATCCAAACAAACTTCCTCTAAAAAGAAAAACAACATCTAAAGGGAGAGAAAGCCTTCAAAATATCACTCAGTGTATGAATGACAGCCAGAAATCCTGAATTAAGGATCTTAGATCTGGAAAACACCACGATTTTGAGAAACATACAAGACATGTCTGCAAAGTCTCCTTGAAAGCGGGGGCTCATCAAGTCAACTGGTGTTTCTATGCTATTATTATGCTCAAACCTAGAGTAATGGCATAAATATTTAATGTTGGACTCTATCAATTTTCAGCAAAGTTTGTCATCCTTGCACTAAACACATGCTGAGTGCTCTGAGTCGTTCTGCTGGCCTTGAAGAGAAATATGGGTAACCACAGCCGCAAATCTCCCTGCTGACCTAACTTTCCTTCAGGGCAGAGACTGGACCCGAAGGTGAGGATGATGACTGGCTTACCCCCTTAAAAGGGAACACTGTGCTGGATGTGGGATTGATAGCAGCTACTCATTACAGAGGCAAACACCGGTGACACTGTAGCTGAGATTCTGTCAGCATTTCTGTTACAAATTCTCAGATGAAAAAGAGGAAATTCTTTCCAGTCATTAACTTAGCATAAAAGGGCATGGAGAGAGTCCTCCTGACCCCTGTCATTTTTTTAAATACAGAAAAATAGAAAATAGGTAAGATGGGCATCAATTTGTCTCATCAGAGAAAGGGAAATGTCCAGTCTATCTATTGGCAAGTTGGACAAAGTTGTATACTGTCCGACAAATTTGACATTTGGTACTGGTTCAGCACAGGACTCATGCCAAATCAGTATAGCACTCTCATCAGTGCTTTTCACACTATTAAAGCAAAAAAAAAAAATCAATTTGAAGACAGGAAAGATCCTACTAAATGCGTTTGCACATCTTGATATCTAGTTACCAGCCTGTTTTCTGCCTTCAAAGCCCAGGTATATTTATAAGATGTCATTTTACAATTTCCTTTCCATGTGCCTGTACATTAGCTCACTTAAAACTCAGTGACCAACTAAAACGTAGTAACAGAACATACACATGTTTTCTGCTGTAACACAGCCATATATAATGTGGATTTATACTCTTTTATTTAGTGGCCTGAAACAAAACCACTCACTTTACATTACGGATGCATTTTTAGAAGGCTTGTAAAGGACCAAAACATTTATGCATGAATTATTAACTATTTGCATATAGTGACAGATTATGTCTATTAGAGGCATTTTCTCCTATATACCACAGGCATACATATCACACAGGACCGATGCAATCAACATGCTTAAAGCAAGTCAATTTTCAAAAGCCCCTAAATGTCTTCAGAGCCCATGATAAAATTTTGTTCACATGTTTGGGTGAGATATTTAAGGATACTCCAGCAGACAACCACCACTGGTTTACTTACTTTACCTCTTAACTGGATCCTTGAAGTGGGATCCGTTTCATTTAGTTTGGATTTCTGCAGTGATGATGCCTACAGTTGTACTGGTTGCTTGGACTCCTTTCATAATGAACAGGAGAGATAGGATGCAATTCATGTTTCCTCTTTTAGATTTGTACATCAGCACGAAGTGCCCTGCTATTATCTATAGAGATCAGACAATTTGCTAGCTATTGACACCTGAAATTAGGTGACTCCCACAACAGCTGCTGCAGTTCCAATAACCCTGATCCTGAGTGACCTGCTCTAAGCTATTTTTGAAACCAAGGCTTAGGTACCTAAATGGCTTCGACTGTGAACCAGCTCACACAATTTTAGCTCTTCAAAAAAATCTAATCTAAACAAGTCATATGGGTTCCAAATAAAATTGACCGAGAAGAAACAAGATCCCAAGAAGATAATTTATCCTGACTTACATGTGATGTCTAAGTTAGGTAGGATGAATCAACCTACAGCTTCAACTGGAAGTGCTGTAGTTGAAGCTGAGAAAACTAACTTAGATCAGATATCTAACATGCGAAGAGCTGTCTTTAAAAGATGAATCTAACTCTTTGGTACATTCAAAATATTTCACAATATCTATTACTCAATTATTATCAATGTGCCTGCTACTTAGAGATGCACTCCTCATGTGTAAAATGCTTCTGCATGCTACAAGGAGGAAAAATATCCAATTATTTTCAGGAAAAACCTCTTACAAAGTTTAATATATGGGGAACTTGACTGAACTGGCATTCATGGCACCTGATTTCAATTCCTGGCAGCAGCACAGCCTTCCTGTGGTTTTCACAAAAGTTACTTAAGCTATGCTTCTCATCAGTTCTCCATTTGTAAAGAGGGAGAATGATACTTGCTGATTTCACTGTAGTGTTAAGAGGCAAAAGCCATTAATAGTCATGAGGACATCAAATACTATGGTAATGAGGGGCATAAAATTACACAGAAATCACCAGTCATCTACTGCTGCTAGGAAGCAGCTTCTGAGCAAAGCATGACAGGCATTTATATGCTGCTGTAATAAGGTCCTAAGAAATACAGGTAGGCAATAGCTGCTGGAGTTACAACAGAACCATATATATCCATGCTCTTTTGAAAAAAATAAAAAGACTTAAAAATATTATTTACTCCAAATCACTAGTACTAAGACAGCTAAAGGGAAATGAACAAGGTAGATATAAAACATTGTGATTTTCTTCTCTGAAACCTGCATCCTGTTGCGCACTTTCCCCTCAGTTTGTGAAATGTCCCAGAGTCAACCCAAATCTACACTTCTCATGGAAAGTAATTTTGAGTGGAAAAATTTACCAGCTCTACTTAGAGTATTTCAACCATATCATGAAATTCTTTCATGTAATCTTTGCTCGTAAAGGCTTGTCAGGGACTTTAGAAATCTTTTTAATGAATGATTATAAATTACAGTATGACATAGACACAGAGGCTGGATAATTGTAACCGTTTATTCCCTGCTCCCCACTTTCCAGATGGGGATGGTTTCCCTTGGGTCTCCGAATGGTATTGAGTTTTCATCTAGTGGAAATTCAATCGTTCACTGTTGTAAGTCAAGGGTAATATAAATGAAATCATTGGGCTGACACGGGCATAAAACAGGATTAACTCTGGATTGTGGTCTTTTCAGTTACACTGAGATTCAGATACTAGGACAAAAGTGAAAGGCACCTGGACACACAAAACTCCATTCAAAAATATATTTTGTGAGCACAGTGATTCCTTGCCATGTTATTTAATTTGAAAGTTAGGCTTTCACATCAGAGAATCATAGAATGGTTTGCGTTGGAAGGAACCTTAAAAGATCATCTATTCCAACCCCCTTGTGCGATTTTAATTTGGTTTTTACACTTTGGGCACAGTTTTCTTTATTTTCCTTTTTTCCCCCTCACACCTAAAGGCACCTGCTCAGTAGTAGCCTTGCACGGAACTTTGGACAAAAGTTTAACAGTAGATGTAAAGCCAAAATTTCTAAACTCTTAAAGGTAATTCAATTACTTGTTTCTTTTAACTGCATGTAACAGTCTCAGAGGGAAGAAAATGTACTTTCTGGAGTCAGATTGTTTTTACTGCTCCTATAAATCAAATAACCATCTGTGTGTTTCCAAATTAGATTGTGGAGGCTATTAGTCCATAATGTAGACTAAGCACTTTATTTATATGTATTATACACATACAAAAAAAAATAGTTCCATAATGTAATTAGGCCACTTGAAAGTATAAACTCCTTAGTACTCATTGGACTAGTAAAAATACTTACAAAAGAGTCATCTAAAGTACGGATTAAAACGAGACTGACTGATATGGCTCTCCATGGAGCACCCTTACTTTCTTTTTCCTGAGATACGGGGCTCCTCTGTGGTAAGATAGGAGGAGCAAGTTTAGAGCATCAGCTCCTTCTTGTTCCCACAGGAGCACCACAAAGGAGACCTGAAAGAGAACCACCTCCTAGAGGGCTGGAATGTGCCTGACAGTGGAGAGTCATGGAAAATTGGGTAAGGCAGTCTCAATAAAATATTTAGATAAGAAACTCCTAACTGGACCAATGCAACACAATTCATGGATGAAATTAAACTGGGGTAGAGAGGGGGAAAGAAAGGAAAGACTGCAGTGTGCAAAATGATATGAAAGCAAGCACAAGGTGAGGAGTATGAACATAGAAAATACAGAATACTGAGAAGAGAGGCCACTGGAGTAGGTGGTATTGGAAATCAAACTGAATATATGAGAGGCAATATGACACAATGAAGTGGACTAAGCACAGTGTATGGCTTGGCACTGCGTTTACAAACTATTGGAAGTGATCTTTCAGTAGGTATTTGTGGGATCAGTCTGAATAGACTGAATGCTGGAGATAAACATTCCATTCCTTACAACCCTTGTGGAGCTTGAATCCACATTCCTTTCTCCTCTACAAGTAACAACCACCAAGGTTGTAACCGATGGAAGGAAATCTTTTCAGTTGATGCTGTTGCAAATTGTGCAACTGAAGTAGATTCTGGCTCCCGGGAATCCCACTTCTCAGGTTACAAGAGTGAATACACACATATCCTATAAAAGTAGATCAAAGTCATCCAAAGGATGGAAGAAGTTCCATCTTCTACATCCACCTGAGACCCTGAATGCTGGGGTGCAAATCTCTCTAAATTTAATAAAAGGTGGGTGGAAGAGAATTCCTCTATTTTAGAGAATCACTCAAGCTTGATAGTTGTTACAGGCAAGTAAACAAATGGCAATTTGGGTCCTATACAAAATTACATATTTTTTTTGGTTTTGCCAGGAAAAGAATACCTTTTAAATTAGTTTTGATCACAAGTACTTTCTCCTTTTCTTTTTCCCCATTTTTTATTTCAGCTGGTGAACCAAAAATAGATTACTTTTTCTTGTCTAGTGCACAGACAGCAAGTTAAAAAAAGGAGTAAGAAAGTAGAGATGTCCTGCCTATGACAAGAACTCAAAGGGAATAAAGTTCTGATAATCCAGGAGAGACAAAGCTGAGGAACTCACATGGTTTCCAATTACCCACAAATTCAGGGAAGAAGGTGGTTAGAAGACATTCAAAGCAGTTATAGCATAGGAAGAAAAGAGGCACACCACTGGTCTTAAGAAATTGCAAGACTGTAAAGTCTGTTGTGTAGTTCCAGCTATAAAAAAAGGTGATGTGAGGAGGGTCAGGAGTTAAATGTAGTAGCTCAATTTTAGGGAGAGTGATTGAGAGATCCAAAAGGCGAGACGAATGAGATGCACAGAAACCAGATATTAGACAGAAAAGTGCAAGAAGCTAAGAGATGTATGTAGGTATCACTCAGATTGAGTAGTAGCTGAAGCCAGGGGATGGGGTGGGAAAGCACAAAGCTGCAAGGAAGTATGCTTATAAAGACACAGATTTGAGAATACTAACAGAATAGCTTTGGTTTAGTAATTAAGAGCTGGAGAAATTATTCAGTGAAAATGTATTTTTTTAACTGCATGTAAATTATCAAGAGGCAGTTATCAAGAAATTTTGACCCACAAATACTTCAGAAGCACTTTGTTGATTGTATTTGACAGTCTCCTACACTAAACTCAGCTGATTAATTAGAATTGCCATATGACATTGCTTTTGGCTGAATGAGTAAATACATAATCACCCAGTTTAAAACTGGCTTTACATAAATATTCTGTAGCATATACTTAAAAAAAACTTTTAGCAAGCAAAAAAAGAAAAAATCAAAAGGACTTTCCCCTTGTCACACTCATGTACTGTATACAAATTTCTTTAAAACCTCAATTAATGTTAAATTATTTCTGTCCAAACTCTGTTCCTTTAATACTCGATTCCCATATGTCCTGAAGTTACAGCTCACAGCAAAACCTAGCACAAGCTCACGCCGCCTTTGAACATTATGGGGATGTGCAACTGCAGATTTTCAAAACAGGCTACTCCTTTGCGCAGGTTTTCCGCAGCTGGCAAGGAAATGTGAAAAAAAAAAAAAAAAAATAAAAAAAAAGAGGAGTGCCCCCATTCAGGCTTGCTCAGATTCCAGGGATATTAATGCCCACAGCATTTCTAAAGAAAAAGTGAGCAGTGATATGAGTTGCAATAGCAGCTGATAGGAGAGATCTATTAAAATTGATCATGCTGCTGTCAAAATATCAAGAAACTGGCCAATCCATTCTGCAAAGTTGTCAGAGCAGATGATATAGCAGAGAAGTGCAGCTATACGTTACTCCGCAGCTTCTTTTCCTGTCACTAGCATGCCATCTGCTTCATCTGTGCTGTGACCTGTTGGGGGCACTCAGGTATAGCGGCAGATTGCTCTTGCATTTGTTTGTTTTCCCTTCCAGTCTTCAGATGTAGCTGCTATCTTATTCATAAATCACAATATTCCATTTAAACAATTAAACAAGATTTTTTTATCACTGTGGGGAGAAGAGGGAAGTTTCTCAGAGAGTCATTAGGGAGACTCCATAATGGTTCACGGCAAGACATCTTGCTATATTGCAGTGTTTAGGTCTGAATTACAGTGTTCTCTCTGCTGTCTCTGGCACTGGCTTGTTGAATTACCTGCCTTTCGCTGTATTTGGACACAGCCCATATTTAATGCATCTTTAACATATTTTTCTAAGCAGCTTGTACTATCACTGCTTGTAGAAGCGTTTGCATTTACTTGCAGGGACAGCCAGCCTGACAGGGCAAATTGTTACTGCAAGAGACTTTCTTACATTGTGCAATTTTTCAATAGCTCCCCAGTTAATAAATCTTTCATCCCAGCTCTCAGGTACCTATGAAGTGAAGCAGTCAGTGAGATCAAATAGCAGGAAAAAGCTCAACAGAGCTAAGGACAGTTAGAAAGCTTCAGATTTTACCCTTCCGGGGGCTCCACGTTCAGGAGATTCTCTTTGTCTTGTTCGGACCCTTGGGCACCAGGAGAGTCTGTGAAAAGAAGGTCCAAACCAAACCAGCCAAAGCCACTTTTGGAGACTTTTCTAGGTCAGACTCCCTGGCACCTTCTCAAAGGGTCAAGTATCAAGTGGGGCAGCAATCTGTTGCTAAACGTATTTGTGTTGCATATTAAGCCAATTATTCTGGAAGCTGGTTTTATGTGGTAAGTTAGGTATCCACAACATATCCACATATCACGTGCCAGGGAAGCTTGTACTCTTGTATTTCACCACACTGACTGTGACTACCTCCTTTCATAAAGTCTAGAAATAACTCCCTCTTTAAAAACTACCTCGTTGCCACCAATTAAACCTTAAAGGACAGACTTTCCAGCTAGAATGAACTTCCTTTAATGTACATTCCTGAGGGAACAGAAGACACAGGAGATTTACATGTCCAGGAGACTGCTAAGATATCTGACTGTTTGGATAACTGTTTATTATTATAGAACTCCTTTTAGCAAATATTAGATTAACCAACAACTCCTCACACTTCACAACAAAGCCTTTTTTTTTCTTAGCATTGGTTTTCCTTCAGTGCTTGCATTTAGATAAAGAAACAGTTTATTTGGAGGGACAGATGGACAGGCAGACACGTTTTTCAGTGGTTTGATCCTACAAGCCACTCAACACCTTTCTCTCTTAATGACATCAACAAAAACTATATATCATCACTATTGACAGGAAACAAATACTTGATGAACAAATGGTAGAGACCAGACTTTTGTATTACGAACAGTTTCTTGATTTTAGTTTGAGTGAAATTTGCTTGATCAAAGTAAGAGAGTTGATGAAGCAGACCTCTAAGGCATTTATCTTGCTGCTACATGACATTTTGATTAAGTATCTAGAGTGACACAAAATTAATGTGTTTAATATATTAAAGGGATTAAAACTTAGCTATCTGGCATGTCTAAAATGTAACTGTAAATGGGCAATCGTTATTAAGCAGGTGTGTTTCCAAAAAGGTCCTGAAGGCATCGATTTTTGGCCTTATGCCACCTAAAATTTCTATCAATGAATTGGAAGAAAACCAAGAACACAGAACACCAGTGACAGAGCTTGTGACAATTTGAGAAGAGGAAGCAAAGAACATGTCACATGGACGGTTAAGTTCATGCTACAGGGGTATGTGAACTGTTGGTAAACTGAGTTGAAGCAAACAACTTACTTTGCAGCACAGTAACACGTGAAGTTATTTTTCCAGTAACAAACTACTAGCCACAACTGTAGAAAGGATTTCTGTCTGGGAAGCAGTGTGATGGATCGTGAACTGATTCTGACCTGTGTCCATCCACATACAAAAGCACCAAGCAAATCTTCCTTCTTGAGGAGCCACTGCTTTATCTGGAAACCAAAAGCACCTACAGTGGGAATACCCATTTCCAACAGAAAGGCTCCTTCATTCTGACTGAAACATATTTAGCTGACAGTCTGACTCTCTTTTGCTGTACCAGCAATTTTTTTAGTCCTGTTTCAGGGTATGGTAGCTCCTTCTGAGTTGCATTCATAGGCTTCATATCATTTTTTATGATGATCATCACTTATTGCTTTGTGATAGGACAAAGGGAATTGGAAATGTAAAGGATCTGGATACTGGAGAATGGGAGACATGCAAATGTAGGGAGCATACTGGTGCTGGTAGAGTGGTGGGAAGAAAAGAGGCTGGGAATTTTTTGTCTTTTGCTGCTGAGAGGTATAATAGGATCTAATGTCCGCAAGCGATTTGTAAACAAAGAAAGGATGTTTTTCTAGGCAATATACTCCAGTTTAAACAAGAATTAATCCAAGAAAGTAATGTAATGTGTATTCTAAAGGAGATTAGAAGAGATTATCGCAATAGTCAGTCTGCTTTTATAATCTGGCCTTAAATACATAAGCATTTTAAAAATAAATCAAGATTGGACATGAAGCAGAAACATGCCCCTATTATTCTTTGACTGTTGCTTGGAGTTGAAGAAAAATATATATTGATTGTTAATACTGAAATTGTAAGTAGTCTGAAAAAAACAGCGTCCTAATTATTTTTTCTATCTAGTACACACGATAACAGAAAAAGACACACTCCAGATCTTTTAAAAAATCAAATATATCACTAAATAAATAATTAGATAGGCAACTGAATACGGACTTTGCCTGAAATTCCTTTGTGTCTTCATTTAGACGTATTTTAATTCTTTTACTTTGGTTTTGCACCAACTTCTCCCTAACTGTCAAAGTGTGTGCTAATTTCAAGCAAGAGCTAATGTGGTCATCAGCAGACTCATGATAACAACGCTTTCATAGGGACAGAACATAATTGCAATATTCTCTATAATTGTACAGGCTTATGGAATAATTCAAGCCTCATTGCAATATTTACTACTTGCAAAGACATATGTTAAGACCATAATGATAACCACTGTATCCAGATAACCGTAGTAAGTTTTAGAGGAAGGCAAATGTTTATAGGTCAGACCCATTCTGCAAAACAACCTTCCATCTACATAGTTTTATGCTCCTAATGCATGATGACAAAAAATTCTCATCTGCTTAGGTGTATTCAATACAAAGAGAAATAATTTTAAGATGAAAGTCTGAAAGAATACAAAAAATATTTCAAGTGACAAAAATACTGTATTGATTTGATTAGTGACGCTTTCATCAAACCTTCTCTACTCTCTTCAAAATTTCTCTTATTATTGGACAGAAATCAATTATCTTTTCTTCTGAGGTTTCTCATGGTTTACATCATCCCATTGCTGAAGTTTGTATATGACTGTATAATTTAATATTCTCTTAGTTCAAAGGTATAAGAGTAGGTGAGTGGAACAAAGAAAGTACTAAGATTACACAGGCAATCTTAAATCTGACACTTCCTAATAAATGAATTCTTCATTTGCACTCTTAACTCTTTTAGCCTTAATTTTTATGTCTACCACTTCCTTTTCTATACAGCAAAGAAAAAAAACAAACAAGAAAGTCCATCAATTATAAAATTATACTGCTCTATCAGTAGTCGTTAGCAAGGCTGGGCTCTGCAACTCCATCCTTAGAGCTCTGCCAGTGGAGCTGTCAAAGTCTGTCTGGTTCAGCCCCCTCCCTCATACTCGCAGCCTCTTGGTTTATCTGTTCCCTACTTCTTCAAATCTCTCCTTTCATCCCCCTCCTCCTGCTCTGCATAGCTTCACCTCCTTGTGCAGTTCATTAAGTACAGATCTTCCTTTATTTACCAGTCTTCTTAGCAAGTTTCCATACTTGGTCCCAGCTCCTTGTCAGACCCTTTTTCCTACCATTCTGATTTCTACTCTGTGCTGGTGATGTCTGGGATGGAGTTAATTTTCTTCACAGTAGCTAGCATGGGCCCTATGTTTCGGATCTGTGCTGGAAACAGTGTTGATAGCACAGGGATGTTTTTGTTAGTGTCGAGCAGCACTCGCACAGAGCCAAGGCCTTTTCTGCTTCTCACCCCACTCCACCAGAGAGTGGGCTGGGGGTGCACAAGAAGTTGGAGGGGACACAGGTGGGACAGCTGACCCCAGCTGACCAAAGGGACATTCCATGCCATATCACGTCACGCTCAGCATATAAAGCTGGGGGAAGAACAAGGAAAGGGGGATGTCTGGAGTCATGATGTTTTGTCTTCCCAAGTAACCATTATGTATGACGGAGCCCTGCTGTCCTGGGGATGGCTGAACACCTGCCTGCCGATGGGAAGTTGTGAATTAATTTCTTGTTTTGCTTTCCTTCTGTGCACAGCTTTTGCTTCACTTGTTAAACTGCCTTTATCTCAGTGTATGAGTTTTCTCACTTTTATTATCTCCCCCATCTTGCCAGAGATGAACGAGTGAGCAGCTGTGTGGCTTATTGTCAGCTGTGGTTAAACCACAACATACTCCTACCCTCTTTGACCAGCCAGATCCGTCTCTCCAGTGTCCCCAAGCCTCATCTCACTCTGCCCTCCATTTGTCAGCTGGCTCTTACTAGTCTCTTGGCTCCATCAATCCTGCTCATAATTTATCTTCCTAAATCCTCAGTCTCACCAGATTCCTGCTTCCAGTCTCTCCTTTGGCCTAACCCATTTTCTGTTTTTTTTTCCATTCCTGTCAGACAAAACCTCCCACACTACCCTTCACACTACCTTCTTGCTGAGGAGAAGCTGCGTCCCTGAGGAATTCAGCTTTTGACTTTTTGTAACAACTGAAAAGGGGGATCTGGTGGAACAAAACTGGAATGCTAGAAAATGTACCAGCAGCACTAACTGTAGTAAAAACATACCTGTAGGAGAGTGAAAGGGAAGGGAGAGGTAACAAGGTGTTCTAGAAAATACAATCTGATCTTGGTCACAACCCCGTGCAATGCTACAGACTTGGGGAAGAATGGCTGGAAAGCTGCCTGGCGGAAAAGGATCTGGGAGTGTTGTCAACAGCCAGCTGAGTATGAGCCAGCAGTGTGCCCAGGTGCCCAAGAAGGCCAATGGCATCCTGGCCTGCATCAGCAGTAGTGTGGCCAGCAGGACTAGGGCAGGGATTGTGCCCCGTACTCGGCACTGGTGAGGCCGCACCTTGAATCCTGGGGTCAGTTTTGGGCCCCTCCCCACAAGAAGGACATTGAGGGGCTGGAGCAGGTCCAGAGAAGGGCAACGGAGCTGGGGAAGGGTCTGAAGCACAGGTCTGACGAGGAGCGGCTGAGGGAGCTGGGGGTGTTTAGTCTGGAGAAGAGGAGGCTGAGGGGAGACCTCATCACTCTCTACAACTGCCTGAAAGGAGGTTGTAGTGAGGTAGGTTTTGGTTTCATTTCCCAACAAGTGATAGGACGAGAGGTAACGGTCTCAAGTTGCACCAGGGGAGGTTTAGGCTGGATATTAGGAGAAAATTCTTCACTGAAAGGGTTGTCAAGCATTGGAACAGGCTGTCCAGGGAAGTGGTGGAGTCACCATCCCTGGAGGTATTTAAAAGACATGTAGACATGCCAGTCTTGGACATGGTTTAGTGGTGGACTTGGCAATGCTACGTTAATGGTTGGACTTGATGGTGTTAAAGGTCATTTCCAACCTAAATGATTCTACGATTCTGTGATTCTACGAACCAAAAGCTGAGCAACTAGACTCTGAATTAACATTTCAGGACTTGCTCCTACCTCTGTCACAGCCCTCATATAACATTGTGGAAGTCCTTTGGTGCCAGGTTCATTAAGATACAGATATTCTGATGTAAAACACACTAATGCTGAGCTTTTAGGTCCTCAGTCCCTAGTACCTGCAACTCTATGTCAGGCACTTAGGCTTTATAATCAGCACATTAGGAGAGATACTTCAGAGGCAAAGACAACCTGAATTTCAGAAGCACTGACCATTTGAAAATTCAACTTGTCTCTCAAAATTTAGGGCCATTTTTTTCAATATCTCTGTACGTTACTTTCATTATTGACAAATAATAATTATGACCATCTTGTGAGTGTTGTAAAGCATAACTCACACTTTTCCAAGACCTCTCTACAGAAAGTTTTCTGATTGCAAAGCACAGCTATAATTGTAATGAGAAATATACTTTCAAAAGAGAAAAGAGGCCACAAAAAGAGATGGATAATATCATGAGTAGCTGTAAGTATCAATCCCTTAGTCAGATTGTTTGTCTATCTGCTGATTTAGAGAGCCTGTTTACTGCTGCATTCGAAAGCTGAAAAGCTGTGGCAGATAGCAGATGTACCAATTAATAACCTGTCAAGGCTGATGGATAGAATGAAAAAAAAAATCTCACATATATCTCCCGTGTGTTTTTTTCCAACATTTCAGGTCATTGAGGGTCACAAGATATACTCGGCCTCCCTGGAGAGAGACGAAACTGTCTCATTAGCGTCTATCCTTCATGACATTAAGACGCTGCCTTTGAGATGCTAACTCACCTGTTCTTCTCCCAGAATCCTGAAGTGATGAAGCTCTTTAATCAAGGAGTCTGGACAGCCAGCTGTTGGAAAGAAACAAAAATAGGCATTTTAGAGCTTTCTGTCAGCACAGTTTCAGCATAAGATCCATAGATGCAGAGAGGATAGAATACACAGATTACCTTCGATAAAGAAGATTAGAAAGATTAGCCACGATTCTGCAAGCACCAGAACGCTGAAAATCATCTATCAAATAATCTTTCCACATTTCTGAGCATGCTACCAAGAATGCTTAGAAAGGTTATACACCGAACATTTTAGCCCTTTCCCCAAAGGGCTACAAACTACAAACAAAAGCAAGATGAAAAGGGCAGCACTGTCTGCCAGATACCGCCAGCCCTGCAGTGTAAGCCAAAAAGGCTGTTAAAAGAGGATCTCACATCAAAACCTTGGAGCTGCCCAAAGCTGAATTCTGCTTCACACACCAGGTTTGGACTCATTTCTAAGCGTAATACAGGCTTTCCCTTATTCCCTGAAGGATTTCATAGGCTTTGCAAGCCTCAGAGATCAGTTTAATTTTGGCTGTCACAAATATAATCCATTTCACAAATATGTAGTTGTCACCCACAGGTATAATACACAAACCAACTACGCAGGCAGGGGAGCGATTTGCCAGAACTTTGCAATCAGATTAATGCTCAGTCACTACAGACTCTCATGTCTGTAGTAGCCAGCAAGGAAGAATACGTCTTGCTAGATGCCATGCGCTTTACTGGCCTGTTCAGACTGTGATTACCTTCCTGGTGATGAAATCCAAGGCTGCTACTCACTTTTGTAGACTCCCTACTAGACTCATTTCTGGCAAGGAATAAAAGTGCAGGCTGTGAAAACAATCTGGGCTTTATTCTTCTTACCATAAATTGAAGCATCTGCTTGTGAAGAGAGAAAGTTTCTTATAAGGAATTAAGAACATAGTTCTCCTCAGAACATGGCAGGAACTATGATTTTTATCAACCTGCTTTTCTGCTGATGCATCTACAAACAGCTATCTCTCACCCTTAACGACTGCCATTAAAAGGATGCAAATGAATTTGGAGGCAGTTGTCAGGAAATCTCCATCAGCACTGCGGCTTCACTCAAAGCCAATGAGGCACAACCCACACTCACAACTTCCGTTGGCATAGCTGTGGTAGGGATACAAGGCAAAAAGCCTTTATACTTGCAATTGACGTAACGGAAAAAAGGCAAAACCCCTACTGTAGAGACAATTATACTAGTACAAAGGAACTGGAGTAAATTATATTCAAACCAGCTTTTTGCTGGTAAACGCTTTATCTCCATTTAGAGGAGGCGCAGCTGGAGAATGCACCAGCAACACAACTTCATCAGCAAAACCTTTTAAAGGTAGGCAAAGTTTAAGGTGGTAAAGGTTTAAGCATCTGTTAAGAATTATTTATTACTAGCTTTTCTCTTCCTAAATATTACTGTTTCTTCTCATTTAATAAAACCTATGATTTCCTTATAGGCTTCTTTCCACCCACCTATTCCCTCCCCTCACACACAAAGGTACTAACATATTTGAATGTGGGAGTTTTAGCTCTGAGCAATTCTTTCTTAACTGGTTTTTATTCTTCTCATCTTCTAGGACCACAACCCCTGTATCACCTTTAGTTCTCCTCTCCTCATTTCCCCCATGCTTAGGCTCTCACTGCTTATTCTGTTTCTTGTTCACAATGGACTTAAAGTCATCCTTACTACTTCAGCCACAGAATCACTGCTATGTAGTATTTTCCTGTCCATGTTCACTGGGATTTACACCTTCCAACTCATCCAAACTCTGAATGTATCAAATGTATCAACTCCTCTAAATGTCTCCTGACTTCTTGACCTGAGGCCTGACTTGCAGCCCAGAGCTGTTGACTCATCTGTCACTCACTGTATAAAACACGGTTCCTCTCTCTTACCCTCAAGACCTTGTGTAATTACTACTTTTTTTTTTCCCTCCATAAATTTTTCCCTGAAAAATATCTGCATTGTTCGTACACAGCTATAGGAATTCCTAAACGTAGAGGATAATTATGATCTCATGTAATACTGCGTGTTAATCTTTGACAGATGTTAGCTTTGTAAAACCAACCAAACTGCCTTCTGCTTGTCTCTGCTTTTTGCAGTCTTCTCCTTCAACCAATCATTTCTTTCTTCCCTCTTATCTTTTCCAATTTATCATTTCCTAAATCCCATAAGATGGAAAAGTTTCCTTTTTCTTGCCTAGCAAGAACTTTTTCTCTTCCCATTCTCCTTGAAATCTTATTTCCCAAATGTCTATTTTTCCCAGAAATCCATCCCACTCTGCCCTCAGGCATAATTTATATAACCTCCCTTATGCAAACTGATTACAAGTATCCACTCTTTCTTCCATGTTAGAGACTACACACACATTGGAAGCATTTTTTTTTTGTAAAAAAAGCACATGTTGTTGTTTGTGAAAGTATGAAGATATATATAGACATATGTACAAATGTATGTATATGTTTATTTTCAGTGTAACTAGTCCACTGTTGCATCCTCTTCCCAATAGAATATTTTGTATAGACTATTTTTCAAAGACTTGTCCAATCTAGTTTTTAATCTTTTCACAGTCCACACTTTCACTGGATCTTGAAAGCTGATTATACAAGAGATCCTGAAGTTACTAGCAAAGAAGGAGGACAGAAACCTTAAAAACCTTGTCACTGTTGGCAAGATGCTTTCCAGCAACAATGAGTTCAGAGATGTCAAATGCCTGGAATATTGAATTATACTGACACACACTAATAGTCTGCTGTAAGAAGTCCTTTCAGATCTTCATATTGCAGAAGCAACAATCTGAGGAATCAATGGAAATTATTGTTGTCAAAAAATAATTTGAGGAAAAAAATGGAAATAAGAAACATGGACAACAACAAAAAATAAAATCAAAACATCTTCCTTTTTCAATATTTCTGGATGTATTTCTGATATTTCTTATTTCCACTTTAATTTCTTCTGTTCAGTAAGCAGACCTTTATAAAACATGCTTCCCTGCTGTGATCCATTTTAACTAAACATCTGTGAGTTCTGAAAAAGTCTTAATGATGTTAAATTCCTGCACTGTGACTAGGGACAAAGGCAATAGACAGATAACCATTCCATAAATAAAAAGGAAAGAGATTTAAAAATGCCTATTTGCTGAAGAGCATTAAAAACTACTTGTCATGTCACTCACAAAACCACCATCAAACCATCAACATATTCATATATATGCAAACACACATAGTGAGTTGAAAATTATTACAATTTAAGCACAGCACAAACTGTACACCAAAGCTTAAAAGGAAAATGTCTTTTCTAAGCCTCTGATGTGTAGCTAGCACTTGCCACATGAAATAAATACAGATTTCTGCTATTTTGTGTAGAATTCTTTGAGGAATAGTTTTTATGCCCTCTGTAGTACATAAACCATTATAATTAATAGTCACAACAACTACTGAAACTTTCCGTTTCCCTCTTCCCAACTATTACTTGAAAAAGCACAGGCATACCTGAAATTTCCACAGGCATACCTGAAATTTCCACAGGCATAAACTGAACCACAGGAATATTTAAATAAATCAACCAATAACAATTACACATAAGAGTGTTAAAAGGAAACAATAAAAAAAAAAAGCAAGGACAATTGCCTTTAATCAGAAGCCAAAACTCAGGACATCTGCAGACTGAGGAAAATGGCAGCTGAAGCATCTATTAATTCCCTCTTTCAACTGACATTCAAACCTACTGCGTTTCATATGTTCTTGGCTATAATAACTGTTACAGGCTTTTGCCTACTGTGGAGGCAGAGCAAGATGTAAGAAATAAAAAAAATATGCAAATCTTTAGTATTTTTATACCACTTTTTTCTCTGACATAGCTCCATTGACCTTAAACAATAAGATCCATAAAACTAATGTGAAGGCTTAGGAATGAGCCTGAGTCTAAGCAGGAAACTAAGTTATGAAGGGATGATGCCCAGACTAAAGCACCGGCAGCTTTATAAACTCACCACAAGTAATTTCTTTGCTTCTATTTGAGCATTTTTGCTTAAATTAAATTTAAGCACATTATTTGCTTCCAAATGTTCCATCATTCCCCAGATTACTTGTTTGAACAATTTTGTTGTTGCTTGATTCTCATATTGCTTTATTATTTAACTCAAAGCGCTGTGCTTATGAATGAAAGGTACATTCAAAGTTAGAGAAATTTGCAACTGTGAATTTCCAATTTACATTGTGGTATTCTCTTCATAAATATATAAAGATATTTTTTTAATCTGTTCATATAAAGATATGTATCTCCAAGAGAAGAGCAGCAAAATTTAAGAAGGACAGTTCAATGTTTCCTAACATCATAAATCCTCTGATTTGAACTGGTCTGAACATATATTTTCAGCTACACTTGTAATTAAACTATGATTCTACCTACTCCCAATTTAATTACCCAAGTCTTCACATATTTTTTTTTCTCAGATTGAATTAGCTTCTGGTTTTGTTTTTGCTTAAAATTATCACTTTGTATGACTTATGTTCTCCAGTGAGAAGGCAAAGAAAAAACTAAATCAACCCCTTAATATTGCACAGAGTGGCAAAATGAAAACAAAAAATGACTGCTGTTACAAATACAGCAGACCGAGAACCAACGCAAGTAGCAGGCTATGATGGCACCACCTGCCAGGCACTGCCCTGACGGGCCCCCATGGGGAGCCCCCAATGCCCCTAAGAAGCCATTGGCCCTCATGACACCTGAACAGCAAGAGAACTATATAAGCTCCCAAGAAAACCAACAGGCTAACGGGCTTTGGGATCTGCTCGTCCTTTAAACTGGGAGGCATTGCTAACCGTGCCCCAGCACCACTGCCTGCAGTACCCGTGAGGGTTGTGGTGCAGGTCTGTCTCCTTGTCATAGGTGCAGGAGATGAATGTTGCTGCCCAAACTGCACCAAACTGAGTGTAACTTGAACATAAATATATCATTTCTTCACCTCTAGGACTGAATATTCTCCTCAGAGAATAGCATACAACATCTTCAATAACTGCAGTTACAACCACATATACCTCTATTGTAGGATTGTGTGCTACATCTTCTACCGTACATTTGCGGCATTATTTCCTGCTTTGCATTTTATTTCCCCAAATGGTACAGTTGGGTGAGACTCAGCTGAACTGAAGCAGCTAAATATTGGCTCTATGAGTCTAACAGATTCATTGCACGCTTCCTTTTTACTCAATAAAAGGAAATGCACACCTTCACGGGGTAATTCCTGTTGTATGAGACAGGCCCCAAAAAGGTCTTCATGTACCTCCGTTGACTGAGGAGTCTAAGGTGACTAGGTAAGATTTACACAGCTAACTTTTAGACTTTTAAGGTTAGACGAGTTTAATTCAACAGCTGCAACCCCAATCACTTCTGCATGTTCTTAACTTGGAGCATGTAAACTTTTCCATCATATCTAGCTCCATGCAAACTGAGCGCTTACATTAGGAACACAGCCCAACTTCCATTTCTCTCACTTAAAATTTATGTCGGCATCAACACTTGTCAATTCTGAAAAGCACATCCCGCTTTCTGAGCTCTGAACATAACCACGTAAGAATACCTATCAGTGCCCTTCAAAGGATATCTTTCCACAGTGCTAATTGCTAAACCGAACTTGCAACTGAAAAATGTTTCAAATACCAAAGAATAACTACTTCATGCTTAGAAAATTAACGGATGTGTCTTTCTTTTTTTTTCTGACTGCTCCACATAGAATCGTATTTGACTGGAGTACAAATATGAAAAGTGTTCCATATTCATAAAAATAACACTAAAAGTTTGGAAATGGAACTCTCTAATTGGCAGTACTTGCAATATAGCAACGATTACATATATATAGGTAAGTGCGCACAGTAAGGGAAGGTGGCAAGGGAAGCCTGCAGCTCAAAGGTGCTTGTTACAGCGGATATCCATCCAGGGCACAGCCAACCTCTAGCTACAGTGGGACACAGCGGCTGGGACTCTGTACGTAAGGCACAAGTACTCAGCACAGCACAACCCAGCTCAGACAACTCTGCTGAGTGAGCAGGAAGGACCGAAAGAGCACAGCCCTGCAGCGTCTATGATACCAATGGGAACGGTAATGGGGTAGCAAGAAGAAGGAGTTGGGCTAGACTTTCACAAAAAACTTCACAGGTTTGAAATCCTGAAATTAGTATGCATTTGTTTGTTACCTCATTTTCCCAGTCTCTTCCAACCTGTTCAACTAATTGGAATCTTGGTGCAAAAAAAATACACCTTTCTGCTTTCGGTGTCCCTTCCAGTGAAAAGCAATCCTGTGCTGGTGACAGTTTGGTCACCCTTATGGGAACTGACAATGATTTCAAAGTATGAAGCGACTTCACTGTGCTTCTGTTAATTAAATGTTTTGATGTTTTGGGTGACCTTTTCTCATTTTTGATGTCATGTGAACATGAACAAGGACAAAACTAAGGAGAGTGTCTGGAATGTATAAATATTTTATTGAAAAGAGAAAAAGATATTATGAAGAATACCAAGTATGTACTTTACAGAATAGAAGCACATAAGCCTGTCTTTGGAATACTGCTTGTGCATTGTGAAAGATGTAGAAATGCTTTCTCACAGATCCCACAGAAGGGTACTATTATAACCATTTCCACAATTTTCTTTACAACTTTCATGAGCAACACTTTTGTAAATAGCAAATTATTGAAGTTTTTTTTCTCTGTTTTTACCTGTCGCGGCAACTCATGGGA
The DNA here is from genome assembly GCA_011057875.1 of Pterocles orientalis. NCBI lineage: Eukaryota > Metazoa > Chordata > Aves > Pterocliformes > Pteroclidae > Pterocles > Pterocles orientalis. Next base: position 1,877,382 of record WKFP01014301.1, read on the forward strand.
ATTTAGATCAGGTAATAAACAGGATTTATTTCTAACAAACTGCTCACGAACTGAAGTTTATCTCTACTTTAACTGAAATTGCTTTAAGACTCCATTAACATTAACAATCCACAGGTTGAAAATATCCCTTAGGAATAATTACTACACGCTGCCTTTAGAATTCTCGAGTTCTAAGGCTGATGACCCAAAATGCACATTCACTCAACTAATAAAAGGGAGGGCTCTCAACCTTAAGGATTTTCCTTAGGTGATGTCCCAGCCTAAGGGGAGAGTCCCTGACTGCAGACCTGCTGCTCAGAGGAGGACAGACTTCAGCTCGCCTTGCAGCAGGGCTCCATTTATACCCCAGTCAAATCTGACCTGTGGTCAAATATGGTCATGTTGACCCTCATGGGCTGGGGACGCCACCTTCTGATACCTGTATACCTGACACTGGTCACAGTAAAGGCATAAAAAGAAACAAAGAAAAGCAGCAACCCCTTTGTTTCAAGGGTCCTGAAGCCCTGGTCTTTGTCAGGGCAGGTACATCTGCCGCGTTACCTAAATAATCTTCTAACGTAACCAAACTTAAAGCTTCATTAACTTGTAGACCTACACTGTGCTTACAGGTATCTTTCTTTGTTTAAGAAAGGTTTACTTTTTAAAGAAAGAAAGGTAGTAAAACTGTTCTGTAAATAGTCATCTCAAGTCCCAAGCCTTACATCTGCAGGTCTAAAAGTGCAGGGCATTCAATGAGGATCTTCATCTGGAAGATCAATTGATTGCTAACCACCATTAGTCATAAAGTCACACACCAGTCAAAACCATCCTATGAAATCAGCTCATAATCACCAGGTTTGATTTATTATTAACAAAAAGCCTTATTTATTTACCCTCTGAATTCTCAATGCTGATCATGCATTCAAGCCACATTTGCAAACTGAAATTCTCTGACCCTTTAACTCATACTTCTGCTTCTAATACCTGTTTTAATTGTCTGTTGTGATTGGGGTAGGTTCAGTCATGGAACTCTCTTCCCCAAGAAAGAAAACCAAACAACTTTTTCTTCAACAGATGCACAGTGGTAATTCCCTTGCCTAAATGTGTGCTTACCTATAGGTATTAGAACTTTTCTCAGTGACTAGAATATGTCTTAACTGTAGTTCTATTTCAAAATGCTTCAAGTAGCATTCAGCCTGTTGGACACACTAAAACATCTGATGATTTATTTTTTTATAAATATAATGTTGACTGCAGCCAGCAGTATATTTATGAACTGGGGGGACAAGCCTTTACTACCCAAATATCTTGTACAGACAGGCCACCTTACAATTGGTGTAAGAACTACCATATCCAGTAAAAACAAAAAAAAAAGTAAAAAACTACATGGGAAAAAAGTAAAAAACTACATGGGGTTCTTTACTTGTCCTCATGCCATTTTGATAACATCAGTTTGCAGATGATATTTTTCTGTACAGTAATCTAGATAAGTAGATAGCAAGGTAAAGCAAATATATACCCCAAAAGAGACATATTAGAGTGTTTCAATAATAAAGATTCATTTGGAAAAAATATAAAAGAAGATATTTCAAAAGCAAGAAGTATTGAATTTTATCCTTTTAAAGTCAGCAGGCATGTATTTATATGGCAAGCCTCAGCTGTGCAGTTGGGCAATGCTAAACCAGAGAGCATGACAAGCAATGCTTGCATGGGGTTTATGTACCCAGAAGTCCATATGGTGAAGGCTTTTCCTGTAAGCCTTTAAAAGTCTCCCTAAAACCACAAATGAGAGGGCAGTTCTCCAGCTAAAGTGAACTAGCATAGTAACCATTAAGTCAATGGTGCTTAGACATACTCATACCAGCAAAAAAATTGGTGATGAACACAAAATGCAATACTTTGTTTAAAAAGACTGTGCGCCAGTAAATGATATACTAAAGTGCCCCTTTTTCAAAGCTTAACCTGCAATAAGGAAGCTACTTGTTTAAAAAAAAATACATTCAGAATTTAAATACCATTTTCACCTGATTAATACCCCTGTCAAGAAGTATTATATTATTTTTTTTTTCTTGATTAACTTCTGACAGCTGAAATCAGCAAAAAGACCTATACATTTTTTTTTGCTAATTTTCAAGAAAGTTTTGTGAAAGCTTAATTGTCAAGACATAATACCTGTCCTGTTCTGACCAGTTACCAGAAATGTTAGTTGCCCAGCTGAATGGGTTACATTTTTGTTTGTATGCACTTAATTTCAAAATAATCCAAAGACATAAAAGGTACTTTTACTCTCATGAAGTACTTGTGCAAAAAGTCTGCAAAGAGACTGCAGTAGATCTGGGAAAGGATCACAGAATCATAGAATCATTGAGTTTGGAAAAGACCTCAAGGACCATCCAACCGTCAACCCAACACCACCTAACTCACTAACCCATGTCCCCAAGCACCACATCTACA
>WKFP01014302.1:13398-179806 GCA_011057875.1 Pterocles orientalis
TTTTTTTTTTTTTTTTTTTTTTTTTTTTGTGAGTGGCACCTGACATTGATCCAGCTCTTCAGAAGGACACATTATTTTTTTCTGGTCTTTCCTCTTCAGTGAAGAAAGCATGACTACTAGTACTGAATACTGATAATAGTCTGTGTGCATGCATGTATAGTAAACAAGGATGAGCATTCCAGCACCATAGGTGGTGGAAGAGGCTACTACTGAAGAGTTATTGAAGAGTCACATTTTCTTACATTATCTATCCAATATATGCCATCAATTCACCATCTGGTAATTACAGTACTGCACTCAGTATTGTAATTTCCTTTGTTTCGGCACTTTGTAAGCAGGGGAATGTTTTCTGGTTGAAAGCCAGTTAGTGAAGTTAGGAAGAGAAGGAGCATAGTTTCTGATGTGGCTTCTTTTATGTAAGAAAGAAGCTAATGTAAGTAGTAAAACTAGACTGGAATTTCTTTCCTAGAACTACCTCTATTGTTTTCGTTATAGTAATGTCAAACCAAACGAAGTACACAGCACACTGTATAGCCCAAAACACCTTCCTTGTATTTTTTGACACTTTAAATAAAAGACACTCTTCTCTCTCACATTTGTTTTGAATACACAAGCATAGGTAGACATGGATCTGGATTTTCAGCTGGTGTAAGTAGAGTTACACCACTTCATAACAGCTAAGCATCTCTCATGTGATTCTGTAAAAATCACTGGAGAAATTACTGTTGGAAGAAATGCTGTTAAAGGAATGTGTGCAGTGAAGGCACACTTGAATCCCAAAAGGCAGATCCATACTTTTAAAATACTGCACTGTAAGACTGACGCAGTTTTGCAATCACAACTTAAAGGAAGTGAGTGGGCTACTCAGAGTATTAATACAGGTAGTAAGCATTTGCAGGATCATGCGATAGACGGAGTTTTAAAAAGATGTAGGGCCAGATCCTGAACTCATGCCGATTGGTGTAAGTCCATAATAGACTAGTTAAAGTCACTGAAGTCAAACCAGTAAGAAACCTGTATAAAAATGCATAATCAACCTCATTGTTTTTTCAGTAGTGAATCCCTGCAGTGAAGGCTCTGTTAGAAACATCATATCAGCAAGGGCTTTCCTTTCTTCTGAACAGAGTTTCTAACATACGTCATTACGCAGGTTGAAGAATCAATTTCTATGCATAAGCCTAAATACCCCCTTCTTATCTGAGCTTTTTTTGCACTGGGGTTTGAATGGGGAATGAATTGTAGATTTTTTCTTCATACCAAAATGCATTAAGAACACAGCTGATCATTGGTATATGATACGATAATCTTTATATTTCAGATAGACAGATGCATGGATGGAAGGATGGATGTAGCCTTTTTGAGGAAAGTCAGGACTGCTACTGGGGATAACAGAGCAATCCCTGCAGCGCTCTTCACTCAGGAAGATTAAAATAGACTGCTTCTGTTTCCTTCTATAGCTTAGGCAAACCGAAATCTTTGTATAGAAAAGGAAATATGAGAGATGCAAAACAGTCTACATTTCTCACTCCTGCAGGTTCTTTTTTTTTTTTTCCCGATTGATTGTATATACTGGGTTTCATCCTCTCTCCTATCTGACTGTTAAAAGGAAATAAAAGAGACTGCAAAATATAACTTAAAGGCAACTTGGATGGTGGAGGGGGGGAGTATTTCACCACCTACTGAAAGCGTGACCAATATCCATCATGGTCCAGCTGGCCAACCTCAGGGTGATATTTTTGCTTTTGTGTGACAGCAGGGGACATATACCTATACAGATCAGGTATCTGCACTCTCTTCCTACCTCCCCACATCTGAAAACATGTTTTCCCCTCTATTATAAACCCTGAAATTCAGTGTTATCTGATTGTTTTTCTCTCAGCCAAGAGCATGGGAACTGACTGTTCGCTCCAGAAAATGGCCACTCTAAACAGAAGAGAAATTATATTTTAGCATGTCAGGATGCGGTGGCTGAAAGCGAGGGTTAGAGTAGCACTTAGGCAGTGCCCTGCTGTCACTGTCCAATAATGGAATTTCCTCTGCCTCTCACCAAACAGGAGGTTCTGGCAGCATGTTTAAGTGTACTTGTGCTGGCCCTTCTCACCTCAGACACAACTCGGGGATTTTGCTCATTTTGAGTTAGTACTGAGGTTTTTTTGCAGCCCAGCTCACCTCAAGCCCTGGATAGAAGTGAAGACCTGAGCTTTTGGACACGTGTGACTATTTGTGCCAACTGGGGCAGTCTTCTGTAGGGGGCTTGGAAGAAAAAAAGAAAAATTGAGGCATTTCTATTACTTTACAGAAAAGTTCAGTCTTATTTTAGTTATTGGCTTTTTTTAAAACTGATAAGTTTTCTTTTTTTTAAAGACCTTTTAAATTTTTTTTTCTAAGCCTACATTTTAAAAGGGAACAAAACCAGGCTGATTTCTAGAAAGGGAAGAACTCCTGAGTTATGCAGATGGCCACTAATTGCTGCTGCATGTCATTGTGTGAGAAAGGTAGCACTGAGCTTACCTATGAAAGGAGAGGCAAGGAGAAAGATTTTTGCAGAGATTGTCATCAAGAATTAGGCTGATTATTATTCTGCGGCATCTGTCTCTTTCAATGTAAGGAGTCTATTGCATAAGCTCCTCACAGCTTTAAAAAAACAAAAAAAAATAAGGTCATTCGTCATGGAATGTTTTGCTTCAAAAATACAGGTTGCCAAATTAGCATAGCTTAGATCACCCTTACTAGGCAGCCTCTTGTCTTAAGGGACCGTCCCAAAGTATTGTAAAATCCTGTGAGTATAAATTTTCCTTCCTTTCTTTCTCAGAGTATTACCTTCTTTGCCAAGTCCCAGTATCCTTCACTGAGTATTAGGGAAATGCCACAGGCTTGAAATTAGCAGATTAAGTCTAAATGGCCCAAATCCTGCTGGTTTTTATCAGTGAAACTCGCAGCAGGAGCTCTGCCTATAGAAAGACTTCAGATTGCGAGCCCATGCATTAGCTGGAAAACTCACTTTGATAAATACAATTAGAATAATAGCTAATAATTCATTATAGTTCCTTCCATCAAAAGACATGGGTGCAATTTACAAACCTTCTGCATTAAAGTGGCACTAAAGTCTTCTAACCGTGTCACCAACAGTGAAAGCAAGGCATAGAAACCGTATTTGTCTAGCATGACATAAAGTATCTAAGTACTGCTTTTAAGTTATTAGGATGTGTTTGCTCTGCAAGGTATCTCCTCACACAAAACAAACTCTTGAATTTTCTTAAATCACATTTTCCCAGAGGTCTTAAAACTCATTTGGATTTGCATTGGGCTGAAAACTATTTTATTTAATTTGTATTGGTTGAGGGTCTGAGGCTGTTTGTTATATTTTTGTTTAATTTCAAAAGCTCAATTATGTAACTTTAAAATGAAGATATTGCATATGCAGAGGTGCTGTTTTCCATAATTTTTCTTTTAAACTATGCATTAATGTTCTATTCTATGGATTATCTCCAGGGTAAAGGCATTAGACAAAATTCCACTGATTTCAATGGATGCTAACAATAACTGTAAATATTATGGCTTACTATTAACATATTTTGCTGTATTTGCGCATTGCACCAGCACAAAGGAAAAAAAAAAACAAAAGAAGACCAGAGCTCTGAATGGCTTGTGTACCCCAGATACCCATGCTACATTTGCCCTCTGCTTTCATTCTTTCAGATTCAGATTTCCCCTGGCCTGTTTCAGGGTTTAACTCCCTTGAGCTTTCACACACCAGAAATAGTTGCATTGGTGCTGCCCTGGGTTCTGCAAATCCCTGCTAGCAATGTACCATTTCAGCATCAAAAATTATTTGGAATAGAATGCTGTAAGCTGGTTTCAAATGACAGAGGTCTGCACTGGCATAGCTACACAGATGCTGAAGCCCTGCTTAGATAATTTTGAAATAAAGAGCATAATGAGAGGAAAAAAGAAAGTAGACTGTCTGAGACTGTGTCCTGTTTAAAGATATTTCCATACTGGTTCCATTCACACTGTAATCGGCCTAAGGCATACTTTATGTCAGGAACACACCTGCGTTGTATTTACATCTGGGCCCGTAAAATCCCAAGCAGAGGAATATGGAATTTATGGTTCACAACAATTGTTAAGAAATAACAGATAAAGTGAGAGAAGGAACAGGTCTCAGTTTAGAAAGGGTTCAGGATGAAGTTCTAGGTGTAAAATTGCTGAGTAAAGACGGCATGAGGAATTCCACCCACAGGGGCAGCACCTCAGTATGATGCTGTACAGAGTCCTGGCCAGAGCAACACAGTGTCAAGGCTGAAAATAAGTGTTGTGGTAAATCTCACTGGTGGCACGGAAGCATCAGGAACTAATAATAGGGCAGGAATCTGTGTAAAATGCTGCCTGGCAGAGCTTTGGACAGGTACTACCTGTGTTTCTGTGTCCTGAACCCAGTTAGTCCAGTACCTGGAGTAACAAAGACTCATACTAATCTTTTAACAAGAGAAGTCAAGGGCTGAAAACAACAGCAAAAGAAGGTGGGTTTTTTTTTTTTAATGCTTAAATGACGAGGGATGCAAATGCATGATTTTGTTTTTCTGCTAAGATGTTAATATTTTCATGCCATTCAGCTATATGTTTTGTTGCAGCCAGGCTGCTCTTTGGTGGCAAGGGTACCTTTCTTCCATAGGCTTTGTATTGACCCATTTGGTGTCACTTCCCAGGCAGATCCAAGATAAGGCGCTATGAGAGGACTTCAGGAGCAATGGGCTCACATGGCAACACTGTTAGCAATCACAAGAATTCCCACCTGGCTGTTTGGAAGAGGTGTAAATGGAAGAATGTCCCAAATGGATAGGTGTTAACAATGCCCTTGAGAATTCTTGCCAGGGACTCAGTGCCAGGTGACTCTTGGGCTGGCTGTCCCATTCTTTGCAGCACATCCAATGTGGAAGGACACCCCTTGTTCTCAGATTGCAATAAGCAACGGACACTTCCGAGTCCTTCATAAGATGATGCACGCATAGGAATATACAGTTTAAACATGGTTCATACAGTTTATGCATGCAGCAAGTGCCTATGTGTACGAGGCATAGACTGTACACATTCCCACCTACATCATACTTGAAATTATTTGCACTTTTAGTCAAAGAAAGACAGAGAAATATAGCCTTGTGATGGCCTTCTAGTCCTTAGCATGGTGCCAGACCAGAGCCTGTCATCTAGAAGACTGGTCTTCATTCTGACTTTTACCTACTCATTCCAAAGAAGTGTTACGTGATAAAATGGTACACTTCTGCATGCAAAAATACCTCTAGACAAACAGATGTATTAGATTGTAGAAATTTCCCATTTTTTTTTTTCCTTCTGCCTTGGAATCCAAGTAGAAACAGTAAAAAACAGCTACTGTCTCTCTACCTTAATCTTTCTGTATGTAGGGTTTATTCATCTTCTGCTTTCCTGTTATTTTCCCTGTAAACACCTTGTTAGGTCGCTTGTTTCCTCCTTTCTTTCCTGGTTCAGCAGTGGTTTATTTATCTTTTCCCATTCTCAGTTATGAAACGTTTTGTTGTTTCTCCCGTAGGAAAACATTCTAGAAAGCCAGAAACATACCTCTGTTTAACAGATGGAAAATATTTCATTTGTTATAAAATTACCTGTAGCCTGTTATCATTACTTGGTCCACATTCCGTGGAACCGCATAAGAGCAAATACAGAAGAAAGAAGAGAGTCATTTGTGAAGACAGAGCCTGAAATTTGACCATTTTCCCTTTCTTTTTCATACATTTTTAAAAAATTATATATACATTTTTTTCCCTCAAAGACATGTATCTTGAAATGAACTAGTAATACTCTTGTATTCATTTGTTCTGGAGTTTGTAATTTCATTTAGCTAAGCCCTAGGTGAGAAAATGAGAGTTTTGATGATTGGATTTGTTCTGCCCGATGTCTGTTTAAGATCTCTTAGTTAGCACATTGGACTAGCAGTCTTAAGATCAAAGTTTAATTCCTCCTAAATGTGTTTTTAACAGACTTGTGATGCTGGACGGTCCCTTTTGTCTCTGCTTGTTTTAAGATCTGTAGCAAAGCAGTTGGAGATCTATTGTTACAGATAAGAGTGGGCAGGTAGATCAGGAATGATCCTTTTTATAAATTTCAGCACAGGAAGCAGCATAAAGCTCTTGTCATTACTTGCAATATGTACTGCAAGGCAATGTGTATATTTGCACATAGAAGAGATAATGTATTTGCATGAGCATTTGTCTACAGTAAGTGTCTAAGAGGGAAGTTGAAACGACACCTAGTTTCTGTGCTTTCTACATACAGTAAAGCAAATCGCCTGCTGGAGGAAATCAATGTATCTTTACTGACGTCAATACAGCCATGAGAATTTACATCACCTGAGGATCTGTACTAGATTTTGTGTATCTGTCGTGACACACAAATACACAGATATCCACTTGTGTAAATGACAATAGCAATGGACAGCAGCTCACCACAGAAATAACAATGAACAATGAAAAAACCATTAAGCAACATCGTTTCTTTGTATAATAGGTTTGTAATGTTTTCTTATGGTATTTTAATGTAAGGTGGTAACCATTTTGTTGCTGCAGGGTTATAGAGATATATTTGCTTTGTTTGATAATGTTGTTTCTTTTCTCTACCCTGCGCATGCACCCTTAGTCTGCTTCTCCCACAGGTATTATTTTTATTGCTTTTGCTAAGATTATGCTCATTCATCAGCTGTTGCTTTCATGTGCTCTCAAGTTGCACTTTGTGAGGGGGATAGAAGAGGATCAATATTTTCCATGATTAGTCACATCTAAGAGGGTACATTTTGGTGAAACTGAAGTGATTTTTAATAAGAAATTAAAAGCAGCAAACCTTATCCTTCCTGGCCTCTTTTAGCTGAAAACAAGGAGGTCTGTGAGCTGCAGAGCTAATGAAGCTTGGCTTACAGAAGATTTGTGTCACGGTTACATTTTCTGATGCCTAACAAGATGTGAGTCCTGATCTAAGCCTCTCCTGGTGTTGAGGCTTTTATAACATCTCTCTCCAACATGGAGACTTCTCTGTGGAGTAATGGCTTCAGTTCACTCAGCAGCCTTTCCCTCAGTGAAGAACCTACAAAGTTCTCTCTGTTACACCCCACTGGCTATTTTCATGCAACTTGTAAGAGGTTAGTATCTCTGAGCTCACTGTTACTCACTCAAACTTGGTTGAAACTCACAGTGGGATCTGCAGTTACAAAGTAAGAACCGACATAGACACATATACCCACACAGAGAAAGAGAGAGACACACGTGCATACAACCAAAAAGGAAAATATTATATGGTCACATAAAACATATTTTGCTTAGGAACCCAGGCAATAAAGACCAAGTTCTAGATATTTTTTTATTTAGCTCACCAGTACATCAAAATGGCTGAACAGTCCATTCCAAATACGTGACCCTTTCTTGAAGCTGGTGTTCTGTGTGTAATAGCCTCTTAAAAGTCTTGGAATATTAAAATTATAAATAATTGGGAAATTACTGTAGGAATTCAGGGGGCACCTAGGTAGAGGTACCATGGCAAATGGAGTCTGTTGCTCCTCCTGGCTTTGCATGTGGAGTTGGATCATCTTAATGCACCTGCCAATGTTTGTGTAGGCGTGGGCTGCTACTGAGACGTTACTACTAGAGAGGTTAATTTATGTTTTCTGAAATACACTAAAGCATCTATGTCATTCTCAAGAATAGTAGGAAATTGACACTGAAATTATTATAGATTTTAAGGAGGATTGGGATTTTCTTCAGGTTTTGCTGTGCTTTGGGTGTTTGTTCAAATTCTGACCTTTCTATTAAAATTCAAGACCTTGCTGTCAATCTGTTTGTCTCTGTGAGACTGATTTCCAGGCAGTCCTCCAGAGTGGCTCACACTGTCCTGCTCCAGTGGGAGCGTTGCTCTGACAGCACCTCCTTCAGCCTCCACCAGCTTGGTGTTGCTGTGCCTGGGTGGGCACTGCCTCCATGGAGTGTCCTTGGATCTGCCTCCTGGATCAGTGTGGTTTTGGCTCCGAGGTTCTCACTGGATTTTATAAATATTAGCATTTTCCAAAAGGGAGGGTACCTCTCCAGATTTATAGAGATTATTACCTTTTTACTTCAGTTATGGAACCAAGCTCGGACTTGTCTTTCCTTGCTTTTGCCCCTATGTGAGTAATAATATTTGTGCCTCTGTTGGGCTGTTCCAGGAAAAGTTTCAGCTCTGCAGACAGTTCAGAATTCTCACAAATGTCCTTGTCTTTCATTTGCTGGTTTTTAATTTATGAATCCACTTCCAGCAGGACACCAGTGGATTGCCTCTGTCTGCCTGGGTACTCACATAGCCCACTTCACCATAGTAACTGAGAATCTGGATGTGTCCTGAGGGCCCATGCTGATATCCATGCACACTGGACCACTAACCTTCATCTGGACTAGCAAAGAATCTGAGGAATCTCCTCCCTTTTCTCTGAGCATTCCCTGGTTCTTACGCCAAAGATCTCTTTTCAAGCAGTTTTCTTCTATAATGTTTTGTGCCAATAAATCTATCTCCAGTCAAACTCACGTAGATGGACTGCACGCCTCTGGTCAGTGATTTGCCCTATTTTACAATCTAGATCAGTCGAAGAGCCAGATTCCATTTGCTGTAAATCTGAGAGGCTGAACTCAACTAAGTGGCTTCAAATTTTAAGAGATGCGAGATAACACTCGTATATAGCTTCTGATGTTGTGGATCTTCTCAAACTGACTTCTATCTCAGCACTGGAGCTAGTTAGTTAGAGTTAGCTGTTAGCCTGTTAGATTCTGTGCGTACTTACCACGGCAATCATTTGGGGTGGCACAGCCGACTGCTGTAATGTTTCCTCCAAGAATTCTTTGTGCTCATTTGGGAAAATACTGATCTCCATGTTAGCTGCAGCAACATCCGCTGCTGTTCCCTTGTTTCTGCCAAGAAAGGAGTGAGTTTTGCATCTTTGTCGAGTTGAATACATAAATATTGACTTCACTAGACATGCTTGAACTGGAACTATTATACCACCTTTATCACCTCATTTACCGTGGCTCTTATGCAGCCAAGTAGATAAGAGAAAACCAGATTGTATCCTCGATGGATGAAAAGTGTTGGCAAGGAGTTTCAGTCTCAGACATTTAAAAGTATTTGGCCTCCCAAAGGTGGAAGAAAGAACCTACTTGTTTATAAGGGAGGGATCAGACTTCTGCCACACTCCATTTGCTTTCAGCAAGTTATTTTACAGGTGTGCAGAAGAAAGGAAATACTGTTGGTAGAGGAAGAGGAGAAGAGGATGAGGGGCATCTACAGTGTGTCTCTACTCTCTGCTAAGAGCAACCTTCAGCTGACTTTAGGTCTATATTAACCCTCTCTTCAAATCCCAAGGCTGCATTGTTGTCTCAGGACTACATTCCAGCAGTGTGCATGTCTGCACACTCTCTAAAACCTCTGCAGCAGTCATCAGATAGGGTATACCATACTTCTGGGTTCTGCGGAGGTTGTCTGTGCAGGGAAATAAGCTGGTGGAAGAGTGGACAGCACTGGGGAGGAGTTGCAAGGGGAAGGGGGAAGGCCCTAGGGGACACCATACAATGCAGGAGCCCCATAACCTTATCGTGCGGAGGCTGTGAAGTTCTTGAATGCCGTTTCATTTGTGTGTGCGACTGTAAAGATGCTTCCATCTAGCTGGGGGGAGGGAATGACAGGGGTTTATGTTCTATTTTTATGAAGTCTCTTACCCAGGAGATAGTAATAATAAACAGCACACACTGACCATTATCCTTAACAGACACTGACTGGTTGAAGCCAGCTCCTCAGTAGGCAGCTCGTGGGCTTTAGGAAAGAGCCTGCTGCTGCATGCCCAGTGTGTATGTGTAGGTCTCATCACTGTGGGATGGAGGTTTATCAGACCTCATAAAGCAATGCAGTTTAGCCTGGTCCTGCAGTGTCTGGGAGATCTCCAAGAAATACCGAGAGTGCTAGGAGAGGACAGTGGACATATGTCTGCAGATAATATCATTTTCAGGATGTCTCTGCCTGGCATTAGCACCTCTTTGTTCAGATTAGATGTTGAGGACCCTGACCACCTGTGTCCCTTCACAGGATACACACACATGGAGAGCAAAGGTGTTTTCCCCGTTAACATGCTAGTGTAAATTTGTCATCACATTTCTCTCATTGTTTTGCATAATTGACAACAGGCCCCATTCTTCATTGTCTTCCTCTTATGAAGTTATTTTCTGTTGTGTGACACAGATTTGAAATGCTAGCAAATCCTCACTGAGCAATTTACATCCCACTACCTCAAGCACAAATGATTAATGTGACGACTTATAAAGCATAAGGAATCAGGGCTTTTCTTCTGCTGCAGTTTTTTTACAAGCCTTCATTGCAGGCTGATGGGGTGAACTCTCATATCTCACACCAGAAACGGCTGCGTTTCAGAGGTGAGCACGTATACACAGTAATGTTGTGTTTTCTAAAAGGCTTTGGGAAGTAATGCACTTATTCACAGGTGGAGTATTGTTAGTTTATGTCCCTACCAGTATCTAAAAGTGCAGCAAGCAGCAAGTCTGTCAGCTTTTCTTCTAGTACCTCTAACCATAACAAGATCTTGCTGCAGGATGAATGATGGAAATAGCATGCAAAAATAGATGGTGCTAATAATAATACCACCATTTATTCTGCATTACTCTTTATCAGTAGACCCTTCAGTGCTTCCAAAGGTAGTCCTCATTGTACAGAAGAAGATGAAGACACGGAAAATGTTTTGCTTGAGTTCATCCAGCTACTCAAAGATGAGAATAAAACCTGTGTCCCAGGGCTCTGATCTGTCAAGTAGACTACAGTTCCTTGAAAGAAGGAGACAAACAGGACAAGAAGTGTTAAATGTTACGAGGTCACTTCTATGGCATAAATAAGATTGCTCTAAATCCTGAAATCTGATTCACTCCCTGGACAGCTTGATATCAGGAAGAGTTTTGGCCAATTAAAGATCTATAACTTGGCCAAAAATCCTTAGCAGCCATTTGTGATTCGTGTCAGTTATGTACACTAGAAAGAAAGAGCAGTGGAGGCTGGAAATAGAATTGCATGTTGAATTTGAGGAGGAATTGAGACAGGTGGTTTTACGTCGGCAGGGCTGTGAACATGTATTGCACGCAAGTCCAGCAAGGTTTACAAAAGCAGCTCGTCCAGCAAGAAGATGTGTCACAGTAAAAAAGTGGTGTAACTGTGTCAGAGTAAAAGAGTGCAGAATCCACACATGCCTTCTGGAGTGTGATTTGTTTCTTGCAGCAATGAACCAGTTATGAGTTGCACAGAATAATGAAAGGAGGGATTAGCGAGAGAAGGGTAGGTAGGTTAAGGGTGTCTGTAGTCTCTGCTGTTTGAGTCTGGTTTGGTGGGAGAAGCAAGCACATGGAAGACACCAAAAATATTCCTCTCGTGGGAGCAAAAGGAAAAGCCTCCCACAGAGGTAGGCACTTCATGTGAGCTGGGGAAGCGGAAAGTAATTATCACATCTGTGCATGTTAATAAGTTGACAGAGTACCTTCTCCAAAAACCACTGCCTAGCAAGATGCAGTTCCTTCTTCCCACAGCTGTATTTTCCCTCTCCCTGTTCTCCTGTTAAATACAGAGCCATGCTGGGGTCTGCTGCCTCCATCCCCCCTTCCGCTGACACAATCACAGCAGTACATGCAATCACCACATCATGTAGACAGTCTTAAAATGTTGCTCCCTCAGAATTTTCTGGCCTCACCCAAGGAGAACTCTTGCATGACAGATATATGCGTCTTAATGGAATCTGGGCTGAGGTTTTAATTTCCAGTAACAAGAAGAGCATTTGCGTTCCCCCATCCCTCTTGTCTGTGGTACAATATTTCATTACCTCAGTCTGATTAGCTATTACCTGGGGACATCACTTTGATAGGGATCCTCCGTCCTGTCTGGTTTTTCATTCAGTAGTGGGGCAGGCCCCAGTATTTTACAAACCCAAAGGGTGCTCTTTGGGACACTCTTGTGCATGTATGAGAATTCTCAGGCATGCTCTGGAAATTCTTGTACAGCGTGAATACATTTCCCACAGTCCAGGGTGTGTTCAGTATAGACCTAGGCTGCTGTTGGTAATGACAGAGATGGCAAGGGAGATCTGTAACAAGAACAAGAACGCCTTCAGGATGTGAATGTAGCTTGGATGTTTCTGGAGTTCCTTTCTCTTACCAGAAAGGAGATATTTATGTTGGTTACTTTTTCCTCTCAGCTTATACTGCAGGAATATACTGATTTCCTCAATTTGAAAGGACTCAGCACCTCAGAGGATCTGGGCCTCTCTCTCTTTCCTTTGTCTTCTACCTCTATTTTTTATTTCTCCATTGGGGTTTTATTTACTGCTGTTTTGAATTCCCTGAGATGAACACTAACCAGAGGCACAATTACTAGCTGTTCCCTTGGGATCCAGGATGGCACTGGGTGGAGACGCATCACCAAAAATAGCTAAAACAGGACCAATTTCAAGACACTTCTCTATTACTACTCCTTTTATTAAAGTCATGAAGAAAAGTTAGGGCCTGTGTGGATCCTGATAGGACAGTGGCATTTGCAAAGATGTCAGCAAGGATGAAACTGGCCTTCAGGAAAAGAGCTTGCAGCCCCTCTCCAAACTTCACTGGCACCCTGCACTTGGCCTTATTAAACCTCATTAGGTTTACACGGGCCCACTTCTCCAGCCTGTCCAGGTCCCTCTGGATGGCTTTCCTTCCTTCCAGTGTGTCGACAGCACCACTCAGCTTAGTATCATCCGTGAACTTGCTCAGGGTGCACTCGATGCCATCGTCTATGTCATTGATGAAGATGTTAAAGAGCACCGGTCCCAAGACGGACCCCTGAGGGACACCGCTCGTGACCGGCCTCCACCCTGACACAGAACCGTTAATCATAACCCTTTGGCTGCGTCCGGCCAGCCAATTCCTAATCCATCTTAAAGCAGCTCTGAGTAAACAAAAAATAAGTCATGGTATGAGAAGGAAAGAATTAAGTAGAGTCTTCCAAGCAAGAGGAAGTTGAGCTTAGGAAAGTTCTGACAGCGCACAAAAAACACAAAGGTGGGAGTGCTCAGGAAGCAAGCAAAATGCTGACTGAGCCAAGCAAAATGCTGTGTACCTGTTACTCAGTTCCTGCTACACACTGAAACAAAGAGCCATAGTTACATATACTACTAAAATCGAGCATGGTCTTCATCAGTATCAACTATCAGACCACAGTCCATGGCACTAGAAGATCAACCTTTCTTGCCATCCCATTTCTGAGCTGTTGTAGCAGACAGTGTGGCAGGTGCTGTAAGATCATCAGCAGTTACAGCTTGGTTTTGACACAACCTTTAGAGATGTATTTATTGATACTAGCACCATAACAGGGGTTGCTCCTATTTAAACTGAAACAGTGCATTTTGCCTACTACCACTGCCCTCTGCTAGGTGGGGACAGCTCTGATGGCAAGAAATCCATAGAGTGACTATCATGCCAGTAGGCTCCCATGGCTCTACCTTAAGATAAACTAGAGTGAGCTTAGTGACGTTTGTCTACCTTTCATGTGGATATTTCCCCAGGTGGCAAACCCGAGTTCACTCCGCACAGCTGCTGTGCAAGTCCAGAACTGCATTTGTGAGGCAGGAGTTGCTGAGTAGAATGGAGATGAATGCGAGAGGTCCGCGTGTTGAGGAAGAGACATGGAGAACTGGAGGAAGTGATGCTGCAGGACTTAGACAAAAACCCAATGTTGTCCAAAGGAGTAGCAAACACTGCATGTGGTGAGAGAGGTGAAGGAGCAAGATTAGAATAGCATGGGAAAGAACAAGACAGGATTCTAAGGAATCAGAGCTGCATGGACAATCCACACTTGAACAACAAGTAATAACATGGGCAGCTTTCTGCATCAGCAGCAGAGCTATGTGGATGAATAGGTCTGGGCTAGCAGGGTTTGGGTTTGAGCAGCTGCACGGGTGCTCAGAACTAAGCTACCAGAGGTGCTGCAGATGAGAAGAAACTGCAGAGCTGCACAAAGGAAGTCTGCCAGTGCTCTGCTTGGCACCAGGCAGTTGCTATTAATCTTTCACTTCCCCAAGCACTGACATTCATACAAATTATGAAGAAAAAATGTTCCTCAAATTCAGCAGGAAAGTCTCTTTAGCTTCATCTTTATGAACTCAGATAAAAGAGAACTTGATATGAATCTGGAAAAATGACGTCTCAGTTTTATCCTGCCCATCATGATGATGAGTGGAAGTGTGAGCTGATTACTTGCTACTGACCCCTCCCTTTGCCTTGTCCTTTGTAAAGTTCTGTTTCTGAGGGAAGTCCTTTTCACTGAATAAGTTCAGGCTGTTCTTTGTCCTTTCAGCTTTGGGATTTCCACTACCACCAAGCCAAAAATCACCTCATTTGCTAATAGATATTCTAGTTAGTAATAGCAAATCCACCCACTAAGGATATTTCTGGCCTGCTTTGCAAGACAGGAATGCTGTTTTAATGGTACAATGCTGCCACACGAGTGGGAATGCTTGCACTCATTTGTGTAGCTGCATATTGCACACAGTCTATGCACCCCTGAGAACTTGTGATGCCCCACGTCGCTCACCAAACCATAGTTACGACGGTGGAGAGAACGTAACAATTCCATAGAGAGCTGAAAATCTCCTGGGTAGAAAAACTTGCTGAATTTCCATGGCATAAGATTTCTGGGTGTGCATTCATTGGATGTTTGGGGATCTGACCATTAAGAATCCAAACTAGTTAATCAGGCTTTTGATGCTTTGGTTTAGTTATTAATTACATAAGAATAGGTATTCAAGAAAAGATAGATCAAGCCATCTCCCAAACAGCATTCAAAACAGTCTCCAAAACAGATTTTCTACAGAATGAACTATAGGTCTAAACAAGAAAATTACTCACATATTTTGTCTGTAACCAATGTCTTCTAGTCGCTTAGTGTGTAATTCTTGTTTTGTTTACCTTGGCATAAATGGAGAGTAACCATCAAAGGCAATGAAACCAATCCAGTGGAAGCCACAGCCATGAACAGACGCAACTGAGGAGAGAGCAGAGGCCCTTGGAATTCTAATGGGCACACAGGCAACAGATGCAGATTTAATTAAACTTCAGTAGCTGGATTTAACAGTTAATAGAGAAGGCTATTTCAGCCTTGGTAGAAATACAAGAAGCATTGTTAACTAAAAAAATATATTGATTAAGCAAACAAGAAGGGTAGCACTGTAGTCAAGAGTGGCTGTTGTCTGTAAGAGAACAATTGGCTGTAGTAATGGATGTGGCATGGGTCCCAACGCCACAGCGGCTGTTCTGTGCGCTGCTGCGTATCACAACCTTCACGCCCATTCTGGTTCTATCGTGAGTAAGACAAAGATACATTGAGAAACGTGTTTTTCTTTCAGCTCACCTTTTTTAGCCCCAACAGATTTTTATTTTCCCAACACTCAAAGCATGAAGTCTCTGTTCCCCTATTTCCTCCTTTTTGTTGAATTCAGTCAAGGATATTGAAGAATCAAGTCAGCACTGACAGTGCTGCTTTCCTTCCGCACTCCAGAATTCAAGTACAAAAAAACTCAAAGAAAATAATCATCACCAAAACCCTCGCAAAATGGAATAAAAGTTACCCTACCTTTATCCCTCATCCCCTACTTCTCCCCTGCCACACACTGTCAAGACCAAAAGGCCCATATTCCTTTAGTAAGGATCCATCCCAAAGAAAAAGGAAGTAAGGTGGAATAAAAACTGTGAGAGGAAAGGAGATATGAAATTAAGAATTCAATGTCATATAAAGACAGCCTTTATATCTGCTAGAGAAGCAAAACACTTTAATTGCCTTGCATTTCCCCAGAAAGCATTTACAGGGGCACACAAGGGCAACGGTCAGTCTGTTATAATACGTGGGCAGTTTTTAGTATACCTACTCAGTTGCCTTCACTTTGTCCCTTCCTTTAACAGACTGAGGGTCTTGAGACAGACTGCAAACCTCCCAAGGAGAGATAATAAAGAGAACATTGATACAAGAACTTGTTAAGACAAATGAGTTTCAAGAGAGAGAGATTTATGTAAAGGATCTCATAATCACCCCAACACTGCCTGACAGCAGCTGTTTTTATGAAGGAAGTTAAACACAAGAGTGACTGCTGCTTAGCCTTCTCCTTCAGAAGGCTGGGTTAATTAAACAAAGCAAAGCAAAATAACAGACAGCTGGAAGGAAAAGATGAGGTAGCAGCTGATGTTATTTACTGATAAGACCTGTTACATTTCAGAGGTGTATGCTATCCAGGAGTCACAAAGCCTCAGCACATTGTGTAAGGTGGTGTTTGGTCATCAAGAGTTCCTGTGCCTGGGTCAGATGGCCTTATTGCTGTTGCATGTTGAGCAGTCTGTTCTTAGATACCAGCATTGTTGTTTTGTGGAGAGCTAAGGGTGATGTGTCAGGTTTGCCATTCTCAAATTTGCTAGTATTGCTTGGTCCCAGAAGTTTACAATTACCTCACAGCTTATTTTATTTCATATGGAGCACATCGGTGGAGGAGCCTGCTGATTCATCTTTGAGGACCAACCTCCAGATGTGTCTGAATTTCAGTTCTAAAAGGTTGTACAATTTCCTTTTTTCTTTCTTCATGACTGTATCCTCTATCTCCTTCCAAGATTAACAATACTTCACCTTATCTTTTATTAGCACTCCTTGTATTGATGTAAAAGCCCTATCTTAATTAGTCACCGAGGCAGAATTAGGATGCCCAGCTCCATGATGACACTGCACATCCATCACGTCTGTGTCCATCGTGCTCTGTTCCTTTCCTTTTTCTGTCTTGCTCCTTGTAGGTTTTTCTTCCTATGAATCTCCCATTGGTCAAAAACATCACTTAACCAGAAGTCAGAGGATTTTTATTTTATCTGAGGTCAAACAATGAATGTAAGTGCCATCCCCTTGATCCTTCTGAGATGCAGAGGCTGCCACAGTCTTTCTGAGCCATTACAAGCAAGAGAAAGGCTGAGGATGGGAAATGAAGTGCAGGCACCTCCTAATTTCATCCTGACACTTGGAGCTCTCAGTACCAGCTGTTAAAAAGTCACTGATTCTGGTTCCATGCAGACAAAAGCAGCCATGCAGCAGATACCTAGCAACAAAAAATTCACAGCACTTTTATGCTATGTGTGCTGCAGGCAGCAAAATATTTTCCAACAAACTTGCAGCCTCTATCAAAAGAGCAAGAGAACAAAAGCCAAAACGAGAAAATGTTCCAGAAAGTGAGCAAAGGAAATCAAGAATACTTCACATGTCTTAAATTATTGCAGAAGTAAGGTGTGGTAAGTCAAACTCAATGAGCCTAGAAAGCAAGCCGTGCTGTCCACTGGAGAGAGGGACAATTAGAAAATAATGATAGGCTGAAGAACAGTATGAAACTATATGACAAATGCTTTTGGTTTAGAATCTCACAGAGAAAAATGAAAGAGCGGCACAGACTTACATACACATAATCAAACTCCTCCCTCCCCAACCGTAACACCCTATGAGCCCATGATTAAGGAACCTAAGTCTATTTCTAGGCATTCACAGAATTTTCTTCAGAGCACTTAACACACAAAAAGACCAACCTGTTGCATTGGACCAAGATGGCCTGCATCTTTCTTGTCTACATAGAGACTGTGAAACTTTGAATCCTATATAAAGAAGAAAAAACACCCAACCCTATAAAGATTCAAACATCATCCCTCCTTCTCTGCTTGCTAACATCTCATTAGCATCTCCTGCCCTCAGCTGTGTTTTAGCTTCTAAAAGTTGAGGAGTCAGTCTAGTTACAGGCATACTTTAAGAGGTTTTACAGTTCAGCTCTGGGTTATGGAGAAGAGGGTGATAGGGAAGGACCCAAATAATTCTTTCCCATTTTAAGGATCATAAAGGAAAAGGTAAGGCTATGACACTGAACTGTTGAGCAAAGAATATTGAGGAATATCGTGCCAACCTCTAATATCTTTCCCATTCCAGCTAGCCGCTATTAGATTTCCAGTCACATTTCCAGGATCAGTATAATGCAGAACTGTACACACGTGAAAGTTCAGCTCATCCCTTGGTCTCTTTGCTGTTCAGCTTTCCTGAGGAAAGTCTGCCATGCACTTCCCTTCTGTGCGTAGCCCTCAGCAGTGCTCAGCCCCACAGGTCATCTACAGAGGATCCCTTTGACACAACCATGCTACACCTTCTATTCAAACATGCTCTCAAGGTGCTCATGACCATTCCAATGGATTCTGCTTCTCCTGCTCTATGGTCCCAATTCTATGGTCTGCTAGAGGCTTTGGTGTGCACTTCACAGGGGCTCTTACACATCAGTGTAATCAAATTTCTATTAGTTTCCAATGGTTGCATTAACTTTAGATGGGTTCTTGGCATTCATAGCCTGCACTGAAGCACCGACTGAAGCAGTTAAGAAATTCTCTCCCTCCATACACAGCCTTAACAAGGCTTTCCAGCAGCATTATTCCCCTTAGAAAAAAAGAGTTTGTGAATTAAGGAGTTCAGATATGTAATTGGAAACAATTCTATCAAATGACGGCTGTAGAGTGGAATTCCCTTCTTGCCCCGAGGGGCATTGTGCTTTGTTTCCAAGCCAGAAGAATATTAATTTCCATTGACAGAACCCGTCTTCATTCTGAGCACTCAAACTGACCATTACCTGCCACTGGGACAGAAGGCAGCAGTCCCCTGTGATCAGTCTTACACAAAATTTGTCATGCAGGTGTTAGGCTAAACAACTGAGACCAGGCTGTTAGCTGGTGCATATGACCATAGCCCCAGTGATTTCTGTTAACCAAATGGAGTTTGACAGAAAACTCCAAGTTTAGACATGCAAGCATGGAACAGCAGCAACAACAACAACAAATCCATTTAGTCTTACTAGGAGCTCAACTGACTTCAGCAGTACATCTCACTAGGGACACCAAACCTTTTAGTACCATGCCACAGCACTGGTGCAGTGATGGCTCGAAAGACTGCCACTTACTGTAGCGTCCCCTTCAATTTTTGTTGGAAGTCTTCAGTCCAACTGCATACCTAGACTGGCTGACTTAGCTTATAGTAGCTCACACGAGTGCACCCTGAGGAAGTGTAGCTGTAGGCCACTGAGCATTGCTAAACAGACTTTTTCAACCTGGTGAAGGAGGTCTAGCAACTGCAGTGAGAACTTGTCACAGCCTGTCTGCTTTGGAGTCACCCTGAATCTCACTTTGCTTTGGATTTTGATATCCTAAACACAAGGTTCTCACTCCAATTCTTTTTAAAGGAGAGAAACATACAAGGCAGGAGTACAACGCAAGCTACGCCCAGTCTTACTCCTAAAACATGTCTAACTCACAGTCTCGAACGAAGTGAACCTTAATTTGTGCCTGCTCTCAGTATTTTCACATTTTTTCTTAAGGCTCCTCGTGCTGTAGTTTCTACTGGTGAGAGGAAACTAAGCTATCAAAGACAAGTGAAAGGGCCAGTTCCCTTTTTTTAATACAGTCAACCGCAGCAATGTAGTCAGAAGTGCAGAAAGACTAGTGCAAACTAATAATCACATAGAAGCTTATGGAGAATGTAAAAATAGTAGAATGATGAACTCTTGTGGGAATTCGCATAATCCAGCCTGTACACTTGCTCTTGGACAGCAGAATAAGCTTAAGGAAACCAGTCATCTTTCAAGGAACATTGGTTTCTGAGGACGTGCCACAGTCATAGGTGGGATCTTCAACTTGCCTGCAATCTATGGTCAAGCAGGACAGCTGTTATTTCCTATCGAAAACGGCTTAGAGATCTGAGCACCTGCCTTCAAAAGGAGTTCAGTTCAAAAGGCAAAGAAACTGGCTTCTCGGGAGCTCACGGTGGAGCAGCAAATCTCAGACTTGAAATCTGAAAGGCAGCATTCCCATCTGCTCTGAATGAGTTAAAAAGGCTGAGTCTTCCAAAATCAGGAGATTTCAAGCGCTTGGTTTCCATTGACACTTACAGAAAAGGCGCAGTTAGATCAGCATAGGCAGACTTGAATCCCTAAATGATCTTCCAGCCTATTTTGCAAGAGAAAGGGTTTGTTTAGATATTCCTGGCTCAAAGCTCCTCCTTACACATTTCTGCAGCATAATGCCAAATCCCACCTAAGAGATCACTAGACATCAATGGCACTCTCTTTGTTTCTCTCTCCCTTCTACACCCCTTATAAAGCACTCATGGGATTAATGGAAGTGTTTAAAAAGTGGCTTATTGTTCTTATTCCAAACAGCTGCTCTACCCTAATTTTACAAAAGATATTAGTAGCACCACAGAGGCCAAGGTATCTTCACTGTCTTCTTTGCCCAGCTATGCCCCTCACACAGATTGGAGACTCAAGACACTTAAGTTTAGCATCAAGACCTTAATTTTAATCTCTTTCACATCTTCTCTAGCAACCAGATTTCTAATCTTTTCCCCTCCCCAATATGAATGCAATCACATATGTATCCATGGTCACCACCACGGCATGAGAAAGAGCACATGGTATGTTCCCGATCAATGAATAGCATCGCAATGTCTTTTCTCACAGCTACAGTGTGACGTAAGACATCGTAAAGCCAATAAGATGGCAAGGTGGGTGTGGGAGAGGAGATGGGTATGGCTTCACAGGTAGTTTTGAACTGTACTGACACCTTTTTACAGGGAGGTAAACTTCTCAGGTGAAGTTCAGCCACCATTAACCGAGATGGGTCACGTTACCAAAATGAGGGAGAAAGCACTTGCACTTAGTCCATGATGATGGAATTGTGCTACCAGAATAACAGTATCTAGTGGCTAGTCTCCAAGAGGATAGGTTCTCTATGTTAAGAAGTAACACGTATTAGTTAGAATTCGGAAGCCTTTTCCATTGAGCACAAGCATAAGGAATTCTTGTAATCTCTCTCTGGCACCATTTGAAAATATTTATGAACACTAAAACTGGCTAAGAAACCACCCACACATCTTCAATGTACAATAAGGTCTCATGAGAACCTGTATCTTTCAATAAAATGTGATGCTTAAGGATCAGCAAACTGGTTTTTGTTCCTAGATTTTCCATTGGGAAGTCGCTAAAAAAAGTTAACCAGCACTGAAAAATTTTTAAATGCTCCTTCTAGGCCAAAAAAGCATGTCTTGTCAGGAGAATGTTTGGACACTAGCAATTTTTTACAAATTGTTGTTTAATTAATTGTCATTCAGACAAAAGCTCAAATGCTTTGGCTACTTTTGCTTCAACCAGAAGTGATACAGGTCATGGCATCTTTGGGGCAAGCTGTCAGAAAACAACTCAACAATTTTGCCTCTAATTTTACCCATTAGCAGAGCAAGGAAGCTTCCTACTCATTATTCCAAGAGTAGCAACAATGCCTTTTGAAAGGGGATTAGCTGAGATTTCAAGTATGCCAGTACTCCTCAGCTCCAAGAGCTCTTCCATTGACACCAAGCAGCAAGATTAGCCTGTAGGAGGAGGGAGCCCGCACAGCAGTGTTCAGAATCAATGGCGTAAGTTGCAATGTGATGAAAGCTGCTGTCTGTCCAATATGATTAAGCACAGTTACAGCAAGATGGCCTTCCTACTGGCAGGTTCAGCAGAAGAACTCACACCTGTGGGAATCTGCAAAGGCTAACAACCTTCCTGAACCTAAAACCAAAGACAAGGCACAAGGCTAGAACAACACGGAAGGGGGAAAAAGGCTGGTTTCCATTCTGTGTGCATTGTATGGCCTGTTGCTCTCACGTTCTTTCCTCATGCTGGAAATTCTATATAAAGGAATATGTGCTGGGATCAATCACAGAAGGGAATAAACCTCATCATGTGGGAGCTGCATTTTGTTTGTCTATGAGAATATCTCAAGTGCTTATATGAAAGTTTGCTGGTGTTTGCTCGTGTTGGCTGACTGAGGCTTCTATTTTGCTGGCTCTCCATTTTATTTTTCTTTTGCTTGCAGTAGCTATTAGTGACAATCAGTTAGTAAAAGAGATTTATTGCTGTCTGGTAGGGCATGTTGCAACTTTTCAGTTATTTTATTATATCAACCCAAATTAAATATCTTGCTTATGCTGCGCTTCCCACCTCCTGAGATACCTTCTGCCTGAATGGCAGCAGGCAAGGTGTGAGGACTGAAGTAGATAGTTAATGTGTGCCTTGGGGAAAGTTAACATTTTTAATGATACCGTGAAAGAGACCCAAGTTCTAAACATATCCTTTTTCTCTAGTTTTCTTTGTGCATGTGCATTCTTTTTTTGCACTATAGTAGGAGAGAAGGAGAATGTTTGATTTCAGTAAGCGTGGAGACTGGAGGAAATAATTGCAGTGACACCTGTGCATCCTCACAGGGATCCTTTTTTAGCTTAGCAGGACAGGGTTCTTTCTCCATAAGAAGATATCAGGGGCTCTGTTTCTCTCCTCTCAACATACAAGTAGATGTTTACCCAGATGCTGCTGTGCCCATTTATGTACTGCAGCAAGACTTTTCTGAACGTTAGTGGTGATTTCAAAAGAAAGGTGTTGCAGATTTGGTGCGCTCAGAAATAACTGGAGGTCTCACTGTGTTGTTAAGGCTATATGTTCTCTCCTGGAGAGGAGGAGACTGGTTAAAATACCTGTAAAGCTAGCTTATTGCTAACAGCTGAGCAGTATAGGTCAGCTTCATTCCTGTTCCCGTGGTTTATTACTGATGTGAACCATTTAATTCCAGTTCATTTTGAGTTACCTTTGCTACTTGTAATGAATGAGAAAGACCAGGTTTATGCTGCTCGGGTTCAAGCCTTTTTCTGGTTATGTGAGCCATTTGCTATTCCAGTGACAGGCTGCATGGCATTTGCAGCCCTGTCAGAGCAAGGACAATACTCAATTCAGATATGCACAGCATGGTGGTTGAGACTGGCGTACTTGGGACCAGAGTTTAGACTATGTAGAAGAGCACCAGGATTCAGATGCCATGCTTTTCGAGGAGAGCTGCCCAGTTCTGTTCTTTGGGGCTCCTATCCAGAAAAGAAACTTACAGTGACCTTTAGGGGAGCACCTGGCCAGGTGAGCTACTGGGCAGAAGTGACTTGCACTCTGTTCTCTAAAAAGCTTCTCCCTCATTTAAAGAGGCTTTTTGCTCTGAAAATTGACACAAGCCAGGGTAGGAGGAAGCAGTATGAGAGGGCTAGATTTGTCAACTGCAAGCTTTAGCAGTTAAGAGTAGTTTGTTTCTGTCTCGTAATCAGTATACATGTTCTTCACTCCCAACTTATTGAATTCTTTTTCCTGGTTTCTTCCTCTCCTGTGAAATTAATTCTTTTGGCTCCTGTTCAGTATGGTGTTAAGTACCTGCTTAATCCTTTGCTGTAGTTTGAGCTGCTGGATAGAGAAGAAGCTTGAGCTATTGCTTAGAAACCAGGACTGGGGTGTTAGAAAGGTGGGAGCCTCATGCTACAGACAACCTTGCTGTGTGACAATGGACAAGTTGTATTGCCTTGCTTAGCTGTAGCTTCCCCCTGTGCGACGAGAGGAGTGTTACTCATTTCCCTTACAGGGGGTAGCACGAGCTGTCTGCCAGTGGGGTTTGTAAAGAGCTGCTTTTGAAAGAGGAACAGTTTCGCTGCAGTGAGTGCTGGGTGACTGGACATGTTTGACGGCACTTTGTGGAGCAAAGCAATGAGTGGGACTGTACGTTATTGTCACAAAGGGGAGACAGTTTCTGAGACAGCTTTTGAAGTTGAATTCTATATATCATTTTAACGGAAGACTAAATTTTAATTTAGACACAATACAAGGTGCCACAACTTCAAAAATTAAAGTAGAGGCTGAATCAGGCAGCCATCAGAGCCAGCACTGAGCCTTGAGAGCCTCTGATGGGGAGAGACGTGTACTATGCTTAACATCTCCATTTTCTCTTTGAGTCAGGTTAGGTGGAGCAGTTTGAGGTACAAACACAGTTTGGTAAGAGAGCTTTAAGGATGGCAGTTTTAAATTCCTTACCCACATTCTTATTTTTCCTGCACCTCAAAGCAAGCGTAGTGATTAAGACATATGGGTGATAGCACAACTTCCTATCCCAACAGGTGGAAGACAGACCCTGAAAAGAGGCAAGAGTTGTTTGGGAAATCTCAAGGAAAACAAAACCAGTGAGAGTGTTCTGCTAGTCCCCGACAGAGATTAATAATTTTTTTAAATTTAAATATGTTTTGACAATTAAATCTGTAGATGGGTATGGCGTTCCAAATGCATTGGTACAATTTGCCAGTGAAAAGACTAAGAAAAAAATGTGGAGGCTAAAATTCAGATCCAGCTTAACATTTTTACAGGTAAGATTTTTGGATTCAGAGCTCATTTGGGAAGGGAGGGAGGCACAGAGTCAAGTCCCTGCAGATTCAGAGCAAAGGTTTTCCTCTCCAGTCACTCTGAATTAGGTAGAAAAGGAACACAGCTCACTTAGTTTTCCACATGCCATCTCAACAACTGGAAAAGCCCATTATGCAGGTCGTACACTACAATCAGAGGTCTCCTTTTGGCCCTCTGGCACACTCATGAGAGGATGATGTAAGACACGATATGAGATAACTAAAGATAGAGATCATTCTGCTGCTCTTTTCCCTTCAAACAGAGTTTAGCCCTGGTGAGAAGTTCAGAACTGATGTTACTAAGGTCTGAGATTTTCTGTTTACCTCTGAAAAGAAGCACAGCACAGGCTGTGGTAGCTCTGGCTTCCACAGAGTGCCTCAACAAATCACCATCATCCGTCACCCAAAGGCACACGCTGCAGGAGTGCAGGGGTAGTATCCTTGCAGCCACCCCCACTTTACTCTTTCAAAGCGTCTTAAGCCCAAGGATCAAAGGTCTTTCTAGACTTTCCTAAATTATGTGCCCAGCACCTGGAAGAGGTTCCCTGATCGCAGTGAGGAGACGGGACAGCTAAGAACTACTCCTTTTTTTTCCTACAAGTGAAACACACACCACCTTGTGCTGCAAGCTGTGCCTGCTCCCAGCATCGACTCAGTGGGACACAGTAAGTCACGTAGAACTTTGTCATACTGGCACACGGACTCTGTGCGGGTAAGTGGGACAGTTCACACTTCTCTTGCTGTTGCTTCAGTTTTTTGGGGGCTTGTGCTGGATCATATGTTGTGGATTATATATGAGCCACAAATTTTTCAGAACTGTATGCCTGCACACATAATCTCTCTCTAAACCCATGTTCAAGAGGTATTCTGCATGGAATCATTAGGGATTCTTAAGGTCAGGGTGTTGATTCTTCTACCCATAGAAAAGCATTCCAATTTGAAGTTGCTTAGTTACAAATGCAAAAAGATTGACAAATGCAAAAAGAGAGGACAACATAGGCACTGCTAGGGGAGGCTGCTGTGTGAGAAGCCGTATTGCCTACTAATTCTCCCACTTGAAATGGCAATAAGTGATATTTCCCATGCAACAGACACAAGAATAAGATCTGTTCCTAAGTAGGAAGGATCTTCATTTGAATGCAGATAGTTTGAGTCAGGACAACCCTTAAGAGCTGAATTGGCTAGGATTCACTGCATGGGACTTGAAATCAGATCATGTACAAACTCAGTGGAAATACTGTTTTAATGGGAGCTGGAGAAGATCCCAGATGAATAACAATCAGATTCCATTTCAACCCTTACTCTTGGCCAGCTGCTTCTTTTGCATGTGCTGGGAAAGATTAAAAAGTTTGGAAACAGTATTCGTGTTGTGCTTTATCGCAGTTCTGAGGCATCCTCTGTCTCTCTCGCTGTATCAGGAGTGCTAACAGTTTAGTAAGATCAGGGTTTGGGGTTTAAGAGTGTGATGTTAAAGGATTGCATAGAGCCAGCCGGGGTACATTTTGTTTCAATCAAACCCGTTCTGCCTTGAGTCAAGGACAAAGGATGATTAGCTGTGAAATTGATGCCTACACAAGCAAGTAGGTGCTTGTGAAGACTTTAGAAGCTTTATTTCTCCTTTTCTGGCTAGTATATTGGTAGCAGTTAATTATATGTTTCCTCTGAAAAGAGTAAGAATTGCATAGAGACCTCCAAACTTCTCCCTTATGGTCTGTACCTCAGACTCTGTACAGAGGTCTCCCTGTGCATCACTGGAAACCTTTTAGTCCTTTGGAATCCTTCCAGTGTTTTTGCTTATGGGGAATGTTCTAGTGCATTTATGTTTTGCTTATGTTTTATTTATGTGGTATCTTCTAATATGGTTAACCTTTGTCAAAGTCTCAGATCCTGTCTCAGAACTGTTGATAAGTGGATTGCATGGAAACATTACCGTGGCACCAAGTTCTCCAACAGAGCTGGACAAACTGATTCTAGAGTAAAAAAAATCACAAAATTCACTGAATATATTATTCGTTGATGTTCACTTTATTCACACATCTACAGAGTGAATAAAAACAAATTGTAAAATGACTCAGTCAATGTAATTTGCCTAGCTACTGTGTAAGAACAGAATCCTGCTTCTCCTGGTACCAAGAGCTGACACTCCTGTTAAATTCATTGATTAGGCAGGAGCTGCAAGTCTCCAAACCAGATCCATCTGTGCATAAGCTATGTAAATGCTGTTAATGCCAAGAAATTTACCGTAGGGTTGTATTTTGCCTTAAGTGTCCTTTTAGATTATTCTTCTCCAAAAAATCCAGTCTCCCATTGGTGCTATATAACACAAATTCACTCTGGGTTTGACTACTGATTTTTTAAAAATAGCCTCGAATCTTGAAAACACACAAACCAGCTAAGCATTTTCAGCTATGTAAGCACTGAAAGCTGACTACTCCAGCCAACATCTTAATAATAGTACCTGAAACATGCAATTGAATAATGGCATACAGTTACACCATGTGGCTGAAGCAGAAAAAAATGGGATTTTTTTCTCTATTGCTGACTTTTGTGCAATTCAAACACTGTTTTGCAAAGAGGCTTGAGCTGTCCTGTGACAGTAATCACTACGAAATCTCAATAAATGCTAGAAAGCGTAGTCCATTCCAAGTGCAGCCTAACCATGAGACTCCAATCTATAATGCAACCCGTTTTTCAAGATGGGAAATTCTGTCTCTGTCCAACTAAGAATGGGTCACTCTTTGGAACTGAATGTGGGAATAGAATCCAAGTGCTGCTATCACAAGACCTGAAGAGAAAACCAGTCTCTTCCACTGAAGTTATTTGAAGAACATTATTTTGTCAAGAAAATAAAAATTATTGCTATTCTAAGACTTTACAAGTTCTAGAATAACGTGCCTCTGAAACATCACAACATACTCTTCCAGTGAGCCTTGTCTGTGCTAGGTCAAAACTCTGGCAATAGTATCTTCACTGTCTTAGTACTGTATAGTGAAGAGATAAATGGTACACAAGAAAAAAATTAAGGCAGTGTTTGTTCCTAGAGACGTGAATTAAAGTGCCTAGTAACTGAGGACATAGAATAGGGTCTAAAATGTCTTACGTATTCCAGTTATTCCATTAATTTACTTTGGAAAAAAGAGATGGTGGTCTTCAAGATGCTTAAAAGGATGGAAGGGTTCAATTGTTCTGCACAAAGGTGCAAAACCCAAGCAAATGCCCTGAAATTCACAGTGGTGCAATCACCTTGAGCCTGGGAATTTGGAAGATATGCTTCAAATAATGGAGTAAAGCAGAAAGAGAATAAATAAAACACAGCCAGGTATGACATTGCCCTTTACAGACAGACAGTCATGGAGTGAAGTAGCAAAGCAGTTGATACCACAGTTAATCAGAGAATAATTTTGCAAGGGGAAGAGAAAAGGCTTTGTAATCTACCCTTCCCTTAAAGAGGCAAACCTAAAACTTTTATGTACTTGCTACCTCAACCCCCATATTCCACCATGCTTCCTTAGAGGAGGGAGCCTGGCAGCAGCAGAGGGAATTCCACAGCAGCACGATTAAAAAATGCCATCAGCAAGTGAAACTTCTGACTTGTAAGAATCAACCTAACTTTTTTTTTTTCTTCAGTATTCAGCTTTATACAAATTGCGCATACTTCACGACTGTAATATACTGTTTCTTTCTACCACATACACACACAGACCTGTACCTTTAATGATGTCTCTTTGGTAATTTTGTAAATGTCACATAATACATCCTTGCTTGCAAAAGCGAAGTTCCTCTTGATAGAAACTACCTATCAGAGTACCCCACCGTGTAATCTGTAGTGGCCACTGTTATTGTCCTCTTGCCCAAGTACCTCTTGCTTATGATGGTTCAGATCCCAGCAAGGACCACTGTGCTGAGCCCCGTCCCAGTTGTATTGTGGGAATAACTGCTGCCACACGGACTAGAGAGATTCATCTGTTAGCATCAAGCTTAATTGGAGAATATGGCGGGTAGAAGGAGAAACAAACACATCAATGAAGTATGAGTTTCTATGTCTTGAGTAAGCACTGACTAGAGAGGTGATGAAAGCAATCAACATTCAGCTGAGAAACAACTCTTAGGAGAGGTACAACGAGAAGGGGAATAAAACGCAATGAGAGTTAAACTTAGACTGAGCTGGGAGATCTGCTACTTCATGGAGAGGTCAGCTGAGAAACATGGAGCTATCAATGCAACTCTTCTCCCCTGGTCTGGGTATGATGTTGGCCATTGTATTGAAGCAATCGATAGAAGGTTAGCATATAAAAGGTAGATTTGCCTCTCAGTGTTATTTACTTGTTAGCATTGCAAGCATGGCAGAACAACTTTTATCTCAAAAATTGAGAGTATGGCCCTTTCTTACCCCGTTTAGGTGATTTTTTGTCAGTTTGCTGCAAGGATGGACATTATTCAGTATTATTTGCCTTCGACTTTTGATTTTTTTTTTTAATCAGGTGACTGTCTAGCAAGAATTTCACTTTACAGGTGGTCCCCAGATCACTGTCAAAAATTACCTTGGAGGCCTCAGCCTGTAGAAACTAGACAGTGGTCTTCAGCTGCAACTCCAGTTCTACCTTTCTCAAGGGCACACAGGCAGGAGCCCAGGACAGCATTCCTGCTTCTTCACACATTCCAAGAGTATTTCTGCTGTGTGAGCGTTCTGGTCTCTGCTAACTGTCTAGGGAATCGAGTACTAATCCTTTAGAAGAGGAAGGAGCAGCTGTGAGAAGACAGGAATTCTGGCAATCCAGAATCAAGACACAAGGCATGAAGAATGATATCTCCCTGCAGGGTGGGACTGGGGTGGAACAGCAGAGAACTAGACAGAGTACCTCTCCTACCACAGGAGGGAGGGTATTTAGTCTCCACGGCACATTGAGTGAGCCCCATTTCATTGCCATGAAAGAAATCCAGGGACTAATGAATCTCTGTCACCATTTGTTTGCTCTGGAGTCACCCTGAGAAGAACTATTTGTAGCTATGCCCTGAATGCAGGGGGCTGTGTTTCAGCTACAAGCAAGGCTGACCCTCCTAGCATAGGAGTGTGATAATTGCTCTCGCCTGTTCATAGCTGTGCTTAGAGAATAAGAAGGAAGATGTGTCTCCTTTTTAATCCAGAGTTCTACCTCTATGCTTCTCACTGCTTGATAATTTTTTGATTAACATCTTATTTTTACGAGGTTGTTTTTCCTGTGAGAGGCTTTGCTGTCTCTTCCCAACACCTTTTATACAGCTCTGGGATCTCTTCATGCACTACACGCTTTTTGTACAGAACAGCAGCTGCCAAAAGTGGAATTTCCCCCACCACACAGCTTCCAAGGCTAAACTAGAGTCTAGGCAGAATCAGTTCATCACAAGAATCAAGATTTCAATAGCTCCTGCTGCTAAAGTAACCACAGATGCAGATATAGCTACTGCCGTCTCCTCTTCCCAAGATGGGAAGTATTGTCACATCCCAGCGCCTAAGGTCTGGAACCATCACTGACGTGATGTAGCTTCACAGCTGAAGTGTGAAAGCACGAGTAGCGCTGCCAGCTTATGCTGAGCCACATGGTATCAGCTTATGCGACAGCCTGGCACCAGGGTACTGAAGCAAACTTGTTAAATCTCAGCTGTTAGAGGAGACTGCCCCGCTGTAAGTACCACAAGGTTCAGAAGGTCTGCATCAGCCACCTTGTTTCAGGAGCAGAAATAATCACTCCCACAACTCCTCACTGTGTTTTCGCGTAATTGTTTTTGCAGCTTTCCTGAAATATCTCTGTAGAAATCAGGCTCCTGCAGTACAGGAAAATCTCTTTATGTTTATGTTCCCAGAACCACCCCTTATATGTGTTTTTGTTTCCAAGCAAAGGAAAGGAAACAAAGGACTCCAGCACATGGTGGGAAGCTCAAAGCTTTATTAAGTAGAGAGCTGTGGTGGATTTGTAGCTCAGATGCTTTAGCAAGTTAAGACTCCCCACAAGGCACAAGTTAGCTGCAATAAGACACTACAGAGAGATCCAGCAGTATAGACAAACCCATTTGATTCAAGATGAACTGTACATTTGGTGGCAGATGCAGGCTGTATGGGTTCCTATAGTCACCACTGCCGGGAGCACTTCTCTTTTGGCCAGGTGCATGAGTGTAAGCTGATAAGCTATCTCAGTTCTGCGATAGCACAGGGATGAACAGTTAGTGTATGCAAGGCATTAGTTTAGAGGTGAAGCCTTCTCCATTTTTGTGGTGATTTTTTTTCCCAGTGTTGCCGCACCAGGCAGGGAGTATAAAATAATCCAACTCCTGGGATTAAGACTAACCTATAAACTGTCATCATCTTGATAAATTCACTTGACAGTACATTGTATGTCCTACTGGTTTGAAATCCCAGGAATTACTGAGCAGTTAAAATGGGGAAAGGGAAAAACTTCCATAGCTTTTCCAAACTTGGGATACCTCATTAATTCCACCTGCTCTTCTGCTACCTTAGCAAGGTCAGGAGTTTATGAAGCCTCCAGAAACTATGAAATCTCTTAACCCAAAAACAAGTATCAGTGATGGTCAAGTGCTGAGCATACAGGTTGCATCCTCTGCCCACTTGCACTAATGCCAAATTACACTTTCCTTCCAGAGCAATTACATATGCAAATTCAGCTGCTTTTGGTGTCAACCAGCTGCTGTGTCCACAAGCAGTCTTGAAGACTGCCTGCTTTCCATATGTCAAGGCCCTGGTGGAAGCACAGGGGTATGTGAAATTAGATTTCCACTGAACTAATGGTGACTATTCCCATCTGTCACCTGAGGCATTAAGTCAGCTCTGCAACTGGCCCTGCCCTTTTCCTTTGCTCTTCCCCTTCTCACAACAGAAGCAGCTCAACTCTGAAGCATCAGCTAACAGCAAAATCTAGTTTTGTGTACTCCACCGAGCAGCCTGTGTCCACTTCTGCATTCTTAATTCTCCTTGTCCTTCCCAGTTAGGAAACCACTCCACTTTCAATTGTAGGTGTCATTAATGCAACAGCCCCAGATACCTGCAGATCTGTTGGCAACTGGGTTTCCACAGCTAATACCCCAAACCAAGGACCCAAAGCAGCCTTTTGCGAGCCAAGCCAAGCCAAGCCAAGCCAAGCCAAGCCAAGCCAAGCCAAGCCAAGCCAAGCCAAGCCGAGCCATGCCAAGCCAAGCCAAGCCAAGCCGTGATCTTTCTCACTGCATCCAGCTGCACTCCTCTTGTTATACTGTTTTGTGTCAAGCTTCAACATACGGTAGAGTCCAAGCAGCTTGCAGGGGCAAGTCTTCAGAAGACATTATTGCTAAGGCGTACAAAAGGCTCGGTGGTGAGCCATTTCTGTGTAGCTAATTTGCGTGTGTATGGTATTCTGAATTACTGAACAGTACTCCTTCATATAGCTTTGAGTCATTCTCCAATGGTGAGGGACAGTTTGATTTTAGCCTGGAAAATTCCAGGGCTTTCTTCCAGTGCTAAGGGGTTAAACAGGAGCCACATGAGTGAGAAGCCAGTCAGAAATCTAAGCCTAATTAAAACAGATATAATAATCAGTCGTAACAAAAATCCTTTTACTGAGTCCACTGGTACTTCCTCAAAAAGTAAAAATAATTTATTCTTACTGAGGAAAAGACCTAAATTCTGTTTATATCTTGCAGTCCCAGTAGTTATGAAAAGGGTTGCCAATTCCACTAACACAAGCCTTAGCTTTTTTATAGTTTTCGTATATATTAGCCCAAAATAGGAGAGAAGAAGAAAGGTGTCTGCTATGAGAGCATTCAGGCAGAGTGCTAGTTCTGGACATTTTTAGAAGGATCACATACTCATTGGTATTAGGCTGATAAACTATAATTATTATATGAAGAACTGGAGGGGATTTGGAGAGTGCTCATCAGTGTAATTAAAAGTGAGCTTTTGCCAGCTATTTCCATTTTATATAGTTATAAATTTGTTATTTGAACAAAGGAGAAAGGGAATTTGTATAGGACAAAACAGACAAAGTATGAAAAGATATTTCAAAGCTACAGAAGGTCACTATCAGCATGCACTTGCAGACATGTAATTATTCTATTACATATATAACCTTTAAAAGAAATTATGATATTGAAGATAGCTGGAAGCGAGGGATGCTGTCTTGGAAGAAGTCACATGTTGTCTCAGAAAAGTAGTTTTGTATGAGTGTACCATCTTTCCATTAAGGAATTAATTGGTGCAGCTTCTGTTTATGGCAATTATTTAATTGAAATTATTTCAGGAACATACATAAACTCCCCCTCACACATGCTTCAAATTTATATAGCAGCTTCCTACTTGTGATATCTGAAGTATAGTTTTGGCTACATCTTATTAAACCTGTGTTCACTCCCAGTGAGTGTTGCGTGTGTCACTGGGGGATCCCCTCCACATGGTTAACTGTGCCCATACACTTGGAATATTAGATTGCTCTTTCATACAGTAGCTGGTTTTCTTGAGTACCACTACTCATCCTGTTAGCAAGTCAGAGCAAACGGTGTTGTGACTTGTCTGTCACAATAAGTCGTCAACTGTTTCTACCATTGACAGAGGATCTAAAGAAGACTGGTGGTGCACACTGGGCTGTTGCATAGTTGAACAGACAGAATTTCCTCCCATCATGGCTGCTTTGCCTTCTTCCTCTTGGTGCTTATGAAATGCCGGTACAATTAGTAGACAGACGTACTCTACGTGGCTGATGTTCCTCTGGAAGAGAGAAATACAATCTAAATGAAGTAAATGGACTCCCCATTGACATGTGGTTCAAAGACATTTCAGGAGAGGCAGCCCCCCAACCCCTCTAGCAGTTGATGACAAACTCTTTTCCACCCAGGAAGTTTCTTCCTGGGAATTACTTAGTAAGTGCAATCATTTCCCTCATCCCTGTTCCTACTGTGCCTTAGGAAAGAAATTAATAGCAAGAAGAGAAGCTTCTGAGTGAATCACTTCTGCTGGGCAAATATGAGTACATGAGAAGCATAAACCTAAAGAGTATTTCCTCAGCTGGTAATTCTATAAGAAACACTGACATAGCTCTATCAGAGACACAAGAACTTCTCTACAGAGAGCTTTCAGCAATGCTAACTTCTCCCAGACCATCCACATGTCCCCAATCTGAATGTTTTGTTCCATCTGAGTTGAGTACTGTTTTCAAGTCTCTTCAAGCTGCTGCTTTTTATTAAGGCACTGCATGTGTATGCAATACATTGTGTTCACTGCTTGAAGGATCAGAGTTTCTTTGAACAGTGGAGACTTGATCTCAGGTTTCCTCCTGTGGGCAATTTCTGTCACCTAGACTGACTTTGGTTGTAATGAAGTTATTCCACAGATAATTGACAGTGAGTGTATCATCCTTAGTTCACCTTAATTATTTTGTCCCACTGTAGCTGAAACAACAAGAGCCACAAAACTTCAGAGAGAGTAATGCACCACCTAGCATGGGAGGTGCTGGAAGTGGGTTCAAAAGCTGGCCCCACACTTTGCTTCTGGCTGTCACAAGGAGATTATCTGACAGACTGGAGCCAGAAACCAATCTGGACTCTCCCCCTCCAGTTAGTTCCTGGGGTTTGTACGAATACCGGCTGCTCCTTCCATTCCTTTTTCTGCTCTTGCACATTTCTAGCACGTAAGGGGAATCTGGCAGTTAGCCCAACCACTCCTTGTAGGCTTAACAAATAGATGAGACTTCCTTCAAGTGTTTCTGGGTAACAAAATGGACTTGTCAGCAGCAATTTTCACTGAGTACAGTGAATCCACAGGTGACATCTTTCCAGTTGTCCTCACTCTTGGTAGAGACGTCTGGAGGCTAGATCCTCAGGTAAGGGAATTTCTGTCAAGTAGCCTGTCACCAACAAGAGAAAAGTGAGTGTCTAGGTTTATGGCACAGGAGCAGACCCCACTGAGCTAAAACACAAGAGTCCACAGCTCATTTTCACCATCTCCCAGACATGTTGCCGACTCTGACCCTAAGCCCATGAATATCAGCTCACATTATCCCTTCATGCTCAGACCCTCCTTAGTAAACATCTACACACATTTGTCCACTGGTCATGTTCTTCACACTGAAGTTGGTGCAAAACACTGCAAATTCCTTCCGAAAGCTGTGCACTCATCTGCCAGTCATGCCGACACTTTTCCCCAAGAATTTCTTCGAGGTAAGCCGAAGGATGTACAGGAGAAATGCCTGCCTCATATATGGGCTACAGTGAGCTGAGAAACCAACTGTTCAGGAAGATATGGCATTAGTATCTCCATCCCTAGAAGCAGATGGTGATAAATGAATGGCATATTTGACATATCTGTTATAGTCACTCATCTAGTTAACCAAAAAAAAGATCAGATCACAGCAGCATTGGCTCAGATCTCCTTCCTCCAACACAGGAAATTCAATTTCCTCAGCACAGTGCCTTGTGCTTATCCTTCCAAGCTGTGCTGTTCTGAAGAACCCACAATAGCTCAAAGAGACACATTTGCGTCAGCGTGTCACATTGAATTTTCACTTTCCAAACAGTAGCGTATGCATATGGTATTTTATACCACTGAGGTGAATTTGTTTTAAGATATTTTATAGGGTCTCTAAAATCAATATATCCTGGTGAGAAACTGGAAATACTCTCTCAGTGGGAATCCCATCTTCATCCCATAGATGAAGAAGAAAAACAAATTTGTAGTAATGCTATACAAAGGATGTATGACTTAAAATGGATTTGTTCCATTTTTGTTCCAATATGATGATTAAGCAGGTGCTAAGTAGGTTTTAGAGAATGTGCTCTGGTCTTTTGATCATCAAATTGCTAGAGAAGCATCATGGAAGAAGACATTTTCTCCAACACTCATGAGGTGTTCAAGGCAGGCCAGGTTCCAGACTACAAAACATATTTGATTTTTCATTTTTGGCAGGCAAGCAGAGAGAATAGATGCTCCTGTTAAATTCTCCCCTCTCCACCCTTCCCGGCATGACTTTGAGGGGCAAAGGAGGGAAGAAGGAAGAAGAGCTTTGAAAATGCTAAAGAAAGAGTTGTGGAATGATAGGCACTCAAGTGGGCTGAAAGAAGAGCTACCATGCATCCTGGCAAGGCTGGCCGTGTGTGTGTACGCTATACATTCATCCATCAGACCGACACTGCCAGGAGGTTTGGCAATTTGTTTTTCTAGTCTGTAGTTACGTGCCAGTGTCTAGACATCATGTAGACAAATCTTCATTTTTTTTCACACAAGTAATTAGATATTTTAGCCTGTGAAGGGTTATAGGCAGAACTAGACAGTCCTTGGTCTGAAATAAGTTAAGAAAATTCTAGATCTGGATTATGTAACTGGCACTCTGCACACAGAAACATTATGGACATCTGCCCCCGTAGGCAACAGACCAGAGGGTCTGGTGGCATAGGCAAGCCCTCTACAAATATGACACTAACCTTCCAGACAGGTAAAGGACTAGGGACAGTCTCTGCTACTTGAGACGATGTTTCTGATGAGGAAGCCGAGGCAGTGATGACTTGGTGGGCAAAGGGAATCTATAGCCATAAAACCAACAGATGTGGAGTTTAGGAAGAGGCAGACGTTAGGGAAGGGGAAATAAAACCAAAGTAGCCTTAAGGTGTCCCTAAGAGCTTGCTGGGTCAGCACAGACAGATTCCAAATCATCTTCCTGTCATCTTTTGCTCAAATCTTCCACCCGCTTCATTTGTTGTAGTTTCATCCTCAGCGATCTGCTATGCAAATCTGACTCCAGACTGATTGCTTCAGTCTCGTTCTCCTCTTTGGGGATTAGTACTGGGACCTTTTTTGACTGAATCCAGAAGTGCTTGACAATTTAGAGAAGATTGACAAATCAGTCCATGCCTAAGATGCATTCCAGGGACACTCAGGTAGGATTGTTGTAGTTGCCGGGAATGTAAAATAAAATCACAGTTTCAGTCTTGTTGCATTCCTACATTTCAATATCTTGGCTACTAAGCCATTTGCCCTTTAACACAGGATTTCTCAGACAGTCAGATTTGTGAATCTGGTTTGTGGTGTTTCAGAGGTAGCCAACATCAGATGTTCAAGAGGGAAGAGCAAGAAGAGTCACAGTAGGTAGCCATAAAAGCCACCTTCTAATGTTAAAAAGTTTGAGTCATTGGCTTTGAGAAGGATCTGCATTAAGTATTCTCATAGGACAGTCTTTAAAATCATAGAATGGTTTAGGGTTGGAAGGGACCTTAAAGATCATCGAGTTCCAACCCCCCTGCCATGGGCAGGGACACCGTCCACTAGACCAGGTTGCCCAAAGCCTCATCCAGCCTGTTAGCCTCTTCGTCTTTCATACCACCCAACTCCTCTTTACTCACTCAGAATACCTTTTCTTCTTGCTGCCTTTTCTCTTCCAAGATTTCATCAGGGTGC
Organism: Pterocles orientalis; assembly: GCA_011057875.1. Classification (NCBI taxonomy): domain Eukaryota; kingdom Metazoa; phylum Chordata; class Aves; order Pterocliformes; family Pteroclidae; genus Pterocles; species Pterocles orientalis. The sequence continues at coordinate 50,216 of WKFP01014302.1, forward strand.
AGCCCAAGAGATAATAATTTGTTTGTTTTTAAAGCAATAAACTGGAAACAGAACAGTTGAACAGTAATCTGACAGACTGGAGGAATCATCCCCCTCCCCATTCACCTGCCGGATCTGCCCACAACAATGTTTGTTTATCTGCAGTCTCCGCGATGGTTTGCAAGTCTGGGGAGGGCAAGGTAGAGGATGTAGAGGAAGAGAAGAAAGGCAAAGAAGCAAGCCCTGGCCCTACCCTTTTAACTGGTACACCATTGCCACCTACCTGAAGTATTTAAAAAGAAAAAAAAACATAGATCAGCACCTCAAAGTAGTGAGTCTGAATCAACTGTCACTGGACTGACTACACTTTGCCTTCCTCCATCTTTTTCAAAAGCAAAACAAGCCTTAATGCTTTCTGGTTTTTAACTCCTCAGGGGCTGCACATTCAAGTTTTATGTAGCCTTTCTGACTTATTGTGGCAGGTTGGCCCTTGGCTGGGGGCCAAACCACACACACCCGCTCACACAGTCCCTGCCCCCACCCAATGATAGAGGAGAGAATTAAAGAGGTAAATGGCAAAGAGGACTCGTGGGTTGAGATAAGGACAATTTAATAACTAAACTACAATAATATTTGAAATAATACTATATTCAAATATACAATGTGATACACAGTGATACTGCCCCTCCCCACCTGATGACCAAAGGCCCAGCCCACTCTCGGCCAATGACCCCGGAGGAGGGAGGGAATGGGTGATACACAATGATACTGCCACCCCACCCGATGACCAAAGGCTCAGCCTGTTGCCGGCTAACGATCCCCAGAAACTGCACTCACGATTCCCCCAAACGGGGCGGGGAATGAATGCAATTTGGAATGAACGCAAACTGTTGCTGAATCAGCTGAGATCCTTGTGCATTTCCACACTTCAGCTGATAATGTCTGTGAATCCAGGGCTGCTCTGCAGAGCCAGCTGCCTTGGTGTAGGTGCCTCACACCTCTTGGGCTAGCCAGCTCCCAGCATTGCTGCTTTGGGAGTTGGGCAGAACAAAGAGCTGGGTGGAAAACCTGATGGCCCCTCTCTGAGAGGCCACGTGTATATCATAGCTACACTGGAGATGCAGGGTGTGGAAGCCTGGCCCTCCAGCACCGTGCCAGGAAATCCAGGTAAAGCCGTGTAATTTGAATAACCTTTGTCAAACCAAAGATATTTTCACCAGATAGTTTACATTTGACGAATCAGTTTTTTTATGCAAAACCAAAAATTTGTCAGAAAATTCCTGACAGATTCTAGCTGGGAGCAGAGTCACAAGATGTAGGAGCTGGAGTATTTGTGTGAGCCTGCTTGAATGTAGACTCAAATGAGACCCCATCACTTGCTTCAATAAAAAGACAACACAAGTAATATATGGACACGCCAGTCAGATAGGCACTTGCCACCTGAGAAGTTCTAATTAGAAACAACATAGTGAGAACTAGAAATAACCAGGCTGGCAGGAGAGAAGGGATGTGAACTGGGTAGCTACAGAAATGGAAGATGAAATTAATTTGGTAGGTCACACAAACGTGGCCTCTCTTTTCCAGCAGGTTGCATGTCACAGGTGGGGACAGTGAGGTAGAGCTAATGCTATCGTCTTCCTCTTGCTGTGTTGCTCCTGCCATTCCTGTTGTTTCTAAGGAAAGATTTCTTTTGAGAATGCATTGGAAGCAAAGGAAGCAGAAATAAGCAGTTTTCTGTATTAAGCTAGCTAGGAGGCTGTATTGGGGAAGTAGAGAATAACATATTTTTGTTTACCTTTTGTTTCTGTGCATGGCCTTGGCCTTTGCTTTGATTAAACTGCTTTTACCTTGACCCATGAGTTTTTCATCTTTATTTTGCTGAAGGGGGAGTGACAGAGGGGCCTGGTAGGCACCTGGCATCCAGCCAAGGTTAGCCCACCACAGAGGCCAAGAAGGAGGTGTCTGATAGCAGGATCATAATTGTCTGTAATTTAGCTATCTTTGTGGCCATGTCTGTCAGATTTTGAGAAAGACAAAGGTGATAAGCTTCACATTTCAGAGTGACAGAAATTGCGTCAGGGTCTTTGGAAGAATCTGAGACTCCGTGACAAGCCAGAAGACTTAGCTTTACTGCTTATGTCTGGGTTAGAGGCTGCAAAATTTTTTTTAAGAGGCGATTACTCCATTTGAGCCCTGGGTCTCCACAGCAGCACTGAGCACAGAGCTGTTCCACTGACGTGGAGACATGGTGATTTTATGCCTTCTGAGGATTCCACCTGCTTTATCTCCCCTGCTTTTCTTCTTTTATTTTTTTTCCATTCCCCGAGTACTTTCCCCCTTTGACACCGTGTCTCTTTTCAGTGACTGCTTTTCATTGATGTAAGTCAGTGTGTTGAAAATTGGTCGTTGATTTGTGCTTCCTATGACACCTCAAGGGTCTCCCTAGAGGGATCTCAAAAAGATCTAATTTTCAGAGGTGCTGAGCAACTCTTACTGGTTTTCAGTGCTGCGGTAAGTGTCCAATACCCCTGCAAACCAGTCTCCTTACAAATGTTTCCAGGCAAAAGACCCAAGAAGAAGTCACTGAAGATTAGTGAGCAGTTGTGGAAGTTTGGTCTAGGATTTCTTCCTTTGTATGAATCCTTTTACCTTTCATATCTAATAAACACATTTCAGCCTTTTGTTTCCCTGTTTTCCTCAGGTTTGTTACTTCTTATGGTTTTGCTCTTCTTTACTATGATCTCTTGCTCTTGCCGTGATCCCAGCCCCACTACTTGTGCTTTTCCTGTCAGTTTTCTGCGGCTGTTTCTGGTGATGCCCGGTGCTGATGTGCTGAGGCCGTTTCTGTGCTCTAGAGAGGTTTCAGGAGAAACGTCTGCAGAGTTGATTTAGCCACTGTCAACAAAAAATATCAACTTCTTTGCATTACAATATACAGGAAACATGTCTAAGGAAATATATCTAAGGAGATGTTTCTGTCCTAAAAGAAATAAAAGATAAAGACAGGCAAAACAGTTTTTCATTAGATATATGGGAACATGAGACAGGTACTGATAGAAAGAAAACTTTTTATTTGGGCCCTTTTGCCCCATTCTCTACAGCTTGACATCAGCAGCAGGACAGGTAGTGTAGGTGACTAGAATTGTCAATCCCCTTCTCTCCTACTCCCTACCACATCAGAGTGCCACACATTCATGTAATGATCAGATTTCTCTTTCAGCATCACTGGGAGTCACTGTCCCCCTGGAGCAGTCCTAGGAAAGGGCTCTCCCTTGAGTTTTCTGCTGGGCAAGCTGAACACTGACCTGATATATTGTTTTTTTTTCTTACAGGAATGAAACTGTTTTACACCAGTTCTGTTGCCCAGCAGCTGATGCAGAGCAGAAGCCTTCATCTCCGGACTCCTCACCAAGGTGGGAAATTGCTGCCAGCAAGACCTTTTATTTTCCATCCCTTACTTCCTTATCATCACTAATCTTCCTGCCCCAGACAAAACTCACGTTATACACACTCATCCTCCTCCATCCTCCGTTATGTCCCACATCCCCAGCACTACTGTCCTTCTCTTTTCCCAGAGATTACAGTTCATCCTGTTGTGTAATTGCTCACAAGCCCCTTCTGGCCTCCAATCACATGCACTCATGCACCTCCAAAAACATACTTTCAGCCTCTCTTCAAATGTCTGCTTCCATCAACCCACATTCACACTTGAACCTTTTCTTACCCTTCTGCGTCACTTTGACATGCTTCACTCTTCTCCATCGAATTAGTTATCCCACATTATAGGGTGCCTGGACACATACCAGTGTAAACGCGAAACCTTTATGCTACAGCAAAAGCCACCGAGCAAACCCAGGGTTCAGGATCACACTCTGAGACAGGGCGGGGGGCACAGTTTTGTGTGTGTTAAAGTCCTGATTTTGCCAGTGAAGGACATTTACAGGCAGGTATTACTAACTATTGCCAACTTGTACCCAGCGCAGCCAGGTGTGGGTCCACCAGCAATTGTCAGAGTTCTCCCTTGTCAGTGAATGACATCAGTGCCAAGACCAAGGGGTCCGAGGAGCTTCAAAAACACTTGAGGTGCACGTACTGTGTATAGCTTCCATGCTCAGCCTTGTTGTTCTGTTTTTGCAATCTCCTCCTCCTCTCACAACTTCTTACACCTCCATCTCACAGACTTACTCCTTTTTCTTATGCCTCATCACCCTTCTTCCCACAGCAAACGGGTTTCTCTTTCAAGATTTCGCTCATCCGACTGCTAGACTTTTACACCTGACCTTTGCTGAGTTACTAGGGAGGGCTCTGGACAAAACTGAGCAGCTGAATTGCAGTAGTGAGGCTACAGCATTTTAAAAACTATATTTCTCTTGTTTGTTCAGCTTAGTGGAGCAGACTATGGTTTCTGATTTCCTTACAAGAAACGGTGTGAGTGCCGGACAACTGTAAAGAGAACAGGGGGTGTGTGCGTGCGTGTGTGTGTGTACATGTGCTCAAAAGCAGGGATCAGCCACACCCGAAGACAGGATAAGGAAGCAGGACTCCTCCTGCCCATTTATGTATGAAGGTGGAAGGGTTAATCCCCATGACGTCTGTGCTGAGGTTCTTCAAGCATTGCTAAAGTTTGCATGACAGCCCTGTGGGACATCTGCATCTCCTTGGCAGATGGGGAGATGCTGGCAAGGAAGAGGAGGAGACAGCAGAGATTTCTGTGATAGGGACAGCCACCTCTTCCTTGCTTTTCTGGAGAGAGAGAGTTTTGATTATGTGCTCTATTTTGTCTGAACCAAGGCTCAATTTTGCCGTAGTGTTCTATCTACCCTGACCCTTGACCTTGCCCCATTCTTGTCCCAGCCTCCATCTTATTTCTGATCAGTTCCCTTAGCTTCTAACATTTTCTTGTCCTACAAGGCTGTCACTCCTACAGTGTTTTAAGCTCTAGGATAATTTTTGTCATGCTCGTGCTTCAGGCCTTCCTTTTGTCCCACTGATTCCCAAAGGCCCTACCCGTCCCTTGAGCCTGAATTTCCCTGCCCTCCTTGTGCTGAGAGCCACCAAATTTCTCACCTGGGGTTTGGCAGGTAAATTGAAGAGGAAGCAATCATTTGTTTAAATAATTTAACAACTTTGCACCCAAAGATGAGTCTGAGCCAGGAAAGTCAGGAGTGGGGATGAATGACAATGACCCCTACATTATGTTGCATCTGGGCTTCCACTTAAGGGGCTTCTCATACTGATCTACGCCTGTTCATTTCATATTTTTTGTAGTTTGTCCCACTCTGCAGGCCTCCTGCATTCCCTTTTCCCCAAGGCTTTCTCTTGTCCTCTCCATTTCTAACGCCCCCAGTCCCCAACAGCAGTCCTGAATCTGTCTGTGTGTTCTGTGCAGAGATATAGTTGAAGCCACCATGGCTACTTGAAGGTGACTCAGGCAATAAGAGCATCCCTATGTCCCACACGGTGCCAGAGGAAAGGCAGAGCACATGCAGGACTATTAAACTCACCGGTCAGCTTTATGCTGGCCAGAAAACACTTCCTAGCCTCTGCAAGGTCCTGCAGACAGCCATGGGCTTCCTTCCTACCTGAAGTTACATACACAGTGCAGCAAGGAGGGCAAAAAAATGTCAGAGAGGGAAAAACACGGGGTCGCCATGGAGCTGACGTCCATAGGTGATATGCTGGTCTGAAGTGGCTCTATACACTGCTGAGAGAAGCTCATCAGATCATTTACAGAGCCTGTCACCCTGCTCAAGTCACGAACGGGCTGCCCATTGAACCAAGGCAGAACAAAAGTCAATCAAGACTGAAATATGTGGGTCAGGTAGCCTGAATAGGCAATCAGTTCCCGAGTGAGCCAGGCATGTCCCTAAACAAGCTCATCAGGGCTCCTGATGGGACAGCCTGGGACACAAGGACTCCCTGTGCAGCATTCCTGAGCCCCGCTGGATGGACAGTCAGTCACAAGTGGTGCTCCGGTGAATTTGATAAACCAGCTCGGGTTTATTCTTTCTTTTCCCCCTCCATGATCAGGCGTTTCCCTAAATGAGATAAATCCTGTCAGAACTGATGCCACTAATAACCATCAGCCGTCTAGTTTTAATTAGAGTTTGCTTCATTAATGCCCCAACTCCTCTCTGCACAGCAGATTAAATAATGTACTTGCAGCTCATTTACACAAACCCCAAACTGCAGGGCTGAGCTGCAATCCTTTAATTAAACAGCCCGGCTGATCCCTGCTGCTGCCTCGGCTCATCAGTCTAAGCCGATTAAAGAGAATAGGGACTAATAAAGAGTATAAACAGAGAAGTGACTCTCGTTTCTTCGGGGGACTTGGAGACTCCAGTGGTGATCAGCTGCTTTCTCCTTCTCTACCAGGAGCCTTACCTCAGCCCACATCACTTCCTTCTGGGACCTGCAAGAACGGTCCTGCTTCGAACCCATCCTTGTGGGACAGAAATCCTTTGGGAGACTGAGGGTACCACAGCAGGAGGGTACCACAGCAGGGAGGGGATAAAAGTATAAAGGCAGTAAGAAGAGTGAGTGCCTGACAGCAGGAGAGACCAACAAGAGCAGCCACACAGCTCAAGTGTGGGGCAGAAGGAAAAGGAAACACAGAGCACAACAGTAGGAGGCTGTCAGGACCAGGCTGGTTTGTCTCTGCTTGTGCTTTGGTGATTGTTCTTGGGTGGTCTTCCCTAATGTTTGTCCTGCAAGGCTTTTTCTTTGCTACCTGTCCAGCTAAAAATGCCTTGGCTTCACCTGTGGGAGAATGATTAGGAACGTTTCAGTGTCTAAACACTCAGTAGAGCCAGCTTGCTGAGGCAGATGCGATAATTCCCCCTCCTATTGCTCTGCTTTGCTTCACTGACTGCCACAAGCAGTGCTAGCCCCTTCTCTCCTCCAGCACGTAAATTCCTCGGAGGGGAGGTTACAGCTCCGTGAGTTTAGCAATGCAAATTTCCAACCTGGCTGCCTAGCTGGGTTGCACCAGCAATCAACAAGACTGGTGCTGTAGGCCGTGAATATTAGGAAACAGATTTGATCCCAGAATCTGCCCCCAAGAAGCTCAGAGCCAAAGGACAGTGTGAGGTGATGGCAGCAGGCAGATTCCTGTTGCTGAACTCTTACAGAATCACATAATCACAGAATTATCAAGGTTGGAAAAGACCTAGAAGATCATCTAGTCCAACCATTACCAATACTTCCCAGCTAAATCATATTCCTCAACAAGCTTAGGGCTTCCTCATTTCAAAGTACAGGGTAACTCCTGGATGTGGACCACCATTGTCTCCATTGGACTTGTACACCACTGGCTTCATGACCCATCTTCCAGGTTTGGCTTCCACTTGAGGGTGCCAAAGATCAGGTTGAGGGGACTCCGTGAGTGGCAGTAGGAGCTAACCCTGCTGCTTTACTGAGGTGCTGATTAGATTCTGATTTAGCCAAACCATATAATTTCATAAAGCAACTGCTCTTTTTCTTGCTGGCTTCTGCCAGTTAACGGCAGGGTTTCATTCTAAGGATTTGAATAGCCTAGTAATTGCATTTCCCACTTCTCCCAGTCTCACACAGTGGAGACTGACATGCCAGAACAATGACCTTAAAATGTGTCCAGTAGCAGCCCAGCTTTAACAGGATTACATACCATTTTCCTTTGTGTGAGGTAATAGGGCTGAGATGAGAAAGATTTGTTTCTATTAGAGTAATGAGAGGAAATGATGGAGTCACAATTGGAGGGAACAGTATATTCATTCAGGATTTTTGGAGCCTGCCTCTGGCTCGCCTGTGGTGCTGAATAGGAAATCAGCAGAAAATCACCTCTCCTCCAGTGATGGGAAAAGTTCTGCACAAAACTTTAAGCACGTAGAGCAGGTCCACTTTGCAATGGACACGGGAGTAGCACTGGAGGGCTGAAGGATCGTGTCACAAAGGAGACTGGATGGCATACGGGTACATTTGTGTGAAGGGCGTGATCAGGTGCCACGTAGCTCTTTAGGAAGGGAGGATGCCCCACCTGCATTTGTGGGAGAGAGAAGATCCTACCTGTCTGGTAGAAGTGCAGATGAGACCTGACCTGCTTTTAAGGCAGAGGAGACAGAGTTCTCCCAGGAAGAGGAGAGGTCAGGGATCTGAACAGCATCTTCTTGAAGGGCTTGGATGTGTACTGAGCAGAAGGGCTAAGGTCTGAAACATCTGTGGAAACATCTGTGGAAAAGTTGGGCAAGCTCTGCTCGTATCTTCCCATAATATTTCTTCACTTTCCAGTAGGGAGACTGCTGCTTGGATCAGGGTTGAAACACGATTAGTGCAACTGGCAAGTGTTTACTTCGTGATTACGGACCAATTAAAGTGTAACTCAATATAGTTTAGACTTCAAACAGCTGTGTACTCATTTTTAAAGTGTCGTTGGATTAGTCACCGTCACAGACTGGTTACTGCCTGGCATCACAGCACCAATTAGTGGTAAGGATTGATGCAAGCCGTTGGCTACCTCTCCAAGCCAGCTTTCCTTGCAGTTCTGGTGAAATTCCCTCTTGCCACACTTCTGACTTACCGAAGTACTCAAATGGAAAGATGTGTTCGTGCTGGAAGAGGTCCTTTGTGCTTGTTGCTCCGTTTTTGTGTATGGGAGGGTGAAAAGTGGATGGACAGATTTTGGACAGTTTTTTGAAATCAAACCTTCAAACATCTTTCTTCCCAGCTCTCTGAGCTGCATAAGAGTATGCTTACACCCAAAGCAGCACATGGTTAACAAAATCTGATTTCACTTACTTCTGGAGGTCTGCTGTCTCAACTCCTCGTGTCTCTTTACCTGAACTCTCTGTTTCCATTGAACATGCATTTTTCCTTTGTCCTATGAAGTCACGCTGGAAAGCATTAGCACAAAAAAATCCATGAATATTATCCATTGCACAGTCACAGTATTGTGTCCCTGGCTCCCCACTGCTGTAGCCCAGGAGCATCTCTCCTCCCTGTACAGCTCTCACTTTTCCCTTGGGTCACTCTAGATCTTCTAACAGCTAGATCCTCCTGAGAAACAGGTCCTGGTGGACCTGTTGGAGCAAGTCCAAAGGAAGGACACGAACATGATCAGAGGTCTAGAGCACATCCCATATGAGGACAGGCTGAGACAGTTGGGGTTGTTCAGCGTGGAGAAGAGAAGGTGCTGGGAGGACCTTATAGCAGCCTTCCAGTACTTTAAGGGAGCCTATAGGAGAGATGGGGAGGCACTCTTTATCAGGGAGTGTAGGGATAGGATGAGGCATAATGGTTTTAAGCTGAAAGAGGGTAGATTTAGACCAGATATTAGGAAGAAATTTTTTACAGTGAGGGTGGTGAGGCACTGGAACAGGTTGGCCAGAGGGGTTGTGGATGCCCCATCCCTGGAGGTGTTCAGGGCCAGGTTGGATGAGGCTTTGAGCAGTTGGAACTGGAGGATCTTTAAGGTCTCTTGCAACCCAAACCATTCTGTGATTCCATGGCTCTATGAAATCCATAAGACTTTGTTTGGATTGTGAATGCAATACCCCTTAAGGCTGAGACCAATGAACTTGATGAGAATTGAAACTCTTTCCAAGTTGATTCTCCCTTTAAATACCACTGAAGCATCTTGATGAAAAACAGGTGGGGAATGATGATTTTCCACCAGTATTCATGACTCTTTAAGCATGACAGAAAAACAACTGAGCTACCCAACATTTTGTTTAAACATGTAAAAAACTGACCTTGCCTAACAGAAAGAATGCAAATCCAGTTAATGAAATGGGAAATTAGCCTTTCTGAGTTAGGATTGCTGGCAGGATATTGGATAGATAATCTGGAGGTCAGTGTTTCCTCTCAGCTCGAAGGTACTCTGTGGCTCTGGCCCAGGTGTGAAACATGATAATGATTCTAGTCTATATCAAGTCAGATCTATAACCTACCACACAAAGCAACATAACAACTCTGACTAATTGGCCTCCAGCTGGCAGTGTCAAGTGCAAGCTCCCACAATCAGTGGACCATGGAGGCTGAATTCTTCTCTGATTCCTAATGGAGAACAGTTGCAGGTCAGACTTACAGCACCTGGACATGCCAGTGCAAAGCAATTCTCTGCACCCATGGTCTGTGCCTTGTGGGCTCTGAGGACAAGCAACTTCGTTTACAAAGCTCTTCAATCTGACTTCTTTAATTTGTGCTGAAGTCCTCCACGGCACTGTTTTTGAAAACACACAGGAGAAGTTTGAGCAACATTTCTGCTTTGTTAGCACATCCTGTTTGTGCTTCTTTCTCATTTCTTTTCCTTATTGAGGTCACAGGCATGAAGAGAGGAGTTTTTCTGCTTCTTAACAGCTCATCTACTTCTTATTCTTTCCTCCCTGTAGACTTATAGCAGCAAAGTTCACATAAATATTCTCCGAGCTCACAGTTTTCAGAGTTTTGATTTTAGTCTGACACAGAGATGTGGGTGAGGAGTAATGTCTAGACCCAGATTTGAACTCTTCTTAAACTTGGAAGTGAGTCAATCCCTGCTTTTCATGTGTGTTTCCTACAGTCAGGACTAGCAGCTCTAATTGCTTTGCAGGAGCGTAGGTCCAGAACCACAAAGGTATTTAGTGCATGTAGATTTTGGGAAAATAAAGAAACACAGTTATAAGCAAAAAATGTTTTAGAGAACATGCTTAATATCATAATTACCAGCAACCTTGGGAATCTTTTGCAGGAAGGTATAGTTGGCAATTCTTCTGGTACTATGACCTGGGAGGAAAGGCTCTTTCTGGAAGCATCCAAAGAAACAGAAGTAAGTTTCAGCTGCAGTGTCTCAGTCCTGTAAGGAGATCCAGCAGGACATTTTGGCACTATCTCCCACACAGGCATTTCTCTGCTCCTTCTCTCCAACAGCTGATGCAGCCACTTTCAAGCAAGTTTGGAGAACATAAGAATGGGGAAGTAAAATGAGGAATAGATGGGCCCTTCAACAGGAACAAAAAAATCTCTGGCAGAAACTGGAGTCTCCCTGTTGTGTTGGTTGCTTTGTTTGCCTCTGTCAACACCTTTCTTCAGGAAGGAGGAAGATGGCAGAAGAGAGAGGCCAAAGAAAACCAGTCTGAAGCATCCAGTTTTGAAACTGCAAAGATACCCATCAGAGACATGTTTTCTGAGACCCTGAAGCTGTATCCAGCCATTGACTGGCCACATGTTCTTCCAGTTCTTCCCTTTCCTCCATTACTTCTGTCATGTACATGGTCCTGCCCTGGAGGAATTTGAACTTGGATTCAGGTACTCTTCTTCCACAAGTAACAGCGATTGCCATTTCTTGGGCCACAGCAACAGTAATGTCAGTGAAATAAAATCAATCATAGCCAACCTGACAGTTGTGGGAGCCACTTTCAACAGCTATTGACATCAGTAAGTTGCTGTAACACTAGGTGATTCACTCATGGCTTGCAGATGATCCTCATGTTCTCTCTCCTATATTACAAAGAATTCCCTGCCCATAACATAGCAACTTCTTGGTACTGGTGGAATGCAACATAATCACCTGCTGTATCCTGTGTTTTGTGTGAGATAATGCCACAGAGATGCATAAGAAGAGGCCATCACAGCTTTGGAAATAGTCCTGTATCTAGCACTGGAAGACAGCCACAGACGATTGATGAAGTAATAGCAGATGGACTGTGCGGAACCCTCACCATTCATTCTAATCCTCTACTGGTATCAACTGACCTGATACGCGTCGGTCAAGATGCACTCACCAACAAAATCGGGCCATTCCAGATCTTTTGTACACCAAGGCGTGTTCTGTTGAACTTGACAGGTGGTTTCTGTGGACCCTCTGGCCACACACTTGTTCGTGGCTTACAAGGCAGAGAGAGATAAGGCAGGGAGACAGACAAAGAGCCAATGAGAAAGAAAAGGAGAAAGACGTACCCCAACAAAGATAAGAGTGCTACTGTAAAGAAAATGGATGGCAAATATGCTATACAGAGATGAAGAATGACAGGAGAGAAGGAGCAGGAAAAGCAGGAAGTTAAAAAATAGTGCAGATGAAAGAAGAAACTGGAGGGAACAAGAACATATGAACAGAAGATATATGAGCATGTCCCTTGGCTGGAATATTCCTGTTCATGCCAGCATTCTTTGGCGGTGACAGTAATGAAGCTGTGGCCTTTTATTACACATTTTCTTGCAATGTCAATTCAAAGGCCTTTTGTCTTTTCTGTGCTCTGCAACACTAACTCATTCCTATTCAGGTTCATCTTCTGACCAACCCCATGAGGCAGCCTCAGTGTTCAAATACAATAAGCTGTCCTTTTGGAAAAACACATTTGTTCTCCAGAGCTCCTTCTTCTGCATTTGGCCCTAGAACTGAAGATCCTGAGATGCTGAAGAAAAGCATGCTGTATGGCTGCTCAGGCCACTCTATTTGGGCTCTGCCAACAGCTAGATAGCTGAGGGAGAGGGTGTAAGAAAGTTGGGGGATTTTTGGGACTGTCACCTGGCCTGTTCAAAAACTGCAATAGAGCTGGAGACCACTCCACCTTCTGTAAGGAAACATCATCCTGAAGAAAAACATCAAGACATAAACAGGAGCTGAATTCAGTGAGATTTTTCTTTTGGGACTGAGGAACATAACTTTGGTCACACCATTTGGAAGTGTGTTCTAGTAACTTTTAACCATCTCTGGTTGGCACCTTGGTTCTTTCCACACAGATTATACCATCATCTCATCGACTGTATTTGCCTAGTGATGAGAGCCATGTGTCACCTTTATCATGTCCCGCATTGGTACGTTGCTGCTTTCCTGTAGACAGGTTATGATGCTGTTATTACTGCCTGTGTATCTGGGTTGACTGCAATCACTCTCATTACATCTTTTGGGGAAAGAAGGAAGATGGAGATAGACTACCCTATGTACACATTGCTGGTACTCTATTGCACGTCTTCCGGGTGACTGGCAAAATATAACAAACGCCTGTAATTTCCCAAAATACACTATTGTGAGACTGGTAGGTCAAGGTGCACAAAAATGGACGGTGCAGAACTGCATTGTGAAAAGTATTGCTGTGCTGTTACAGCACAATTGGATCTGATAAGCATGTTACAGATTGTCTTAAAATATAGCATATCGGGCTAGATCCTCCATTGACCTTGGTGCAGTCCACTGGCATAATGCTATTTAGCACCCCCCATAGTTCTGCTAAACAACACAGCAGGGTTTGTTGTGACAAGGCAAACTCCAATTTTTCTTAATGATCTTGCCCCAAAAGGTCCGTGTCTGAGTATGAAGTATAGGGATAGGAATAGTTTTCATTCCTCATAGGGAAGAAGAGTTTAAGTGGCCCTAGAGGAACCTGAGTTTATATGACCAAATGTGTAAACTGAGTCATCCTGTTTTCCAAATGGGCGTGAAGAAAGATAGAAAAGGGAACAAGGCCTCAGGGAAGAGAGGTGACCTGAAGTGTGAGTGAAGCAGCTGTGGCAGAATAGGTTAGATCTTGGAAAAGCAGAGTCTTGTGCCTGATGCACGAGGCTGTGTGAGTGGTCACTGGATTGGGAAAAGGAGGAAGGAATGCTAACCATTCTGTTTCTATCTTGGTCTTCAGCCACAGGCCAACCTAAAACTCTAGATCTGGACACACTGGGAAAGTTAAAATCTGGATCATATCTGATTTCCTGAGGCTGGTAAATGGTGTTTGGACTGCCTGTATTGAGGAGGATGATTTGAGGCTGTGTTACTCTTTATGTTGAGGAGGACTGGACTTCCTTCTCCTTGGTTTGACACAAGGAGTGGCCTTCTACTGGGCTGCAGTGGTCACAAGAGACAAAATAGCTGAGATACTTGAGCAGAGAAACAAAATTTATCTGTGTTACACAAAGGTCTTCCTGTGAAGCAGCTCACTCACTGCATTCAGGAATTAATTACCCTGATGCCTTAGGAAGGAACCCAAAGGTAGAGTCCAACCCAGGTTCTGTCACAAGAGGTGGGAAAAGAAGACCACAGAAGCTCTTGTTTGGGTCTAGAAGTGCCAGGAGCTGTGTCCCTTACCCAGCTCCCAGGTAGCTGGAATAGAAGACCAGTGGGCTGAGGAGATGTGCAAGGTTTCCTTGCCTTGTAGAGGCTCTGCTGCCTCCCAGCCCTGAATTCATCTCATTTCAGCAGTGAAATTCTGTCTTCTGCATGATTGCACCGGCAGGCTTTTGTCAGCAAATTTGGTGATGTTCAAACCTGCCTCAGGGATGGGGAGCCAAGAGATCTGAGTCGAAGTGGCAGAAAGACGGCTGCTGAGAAGCCAAGTTTCTCTTTCCCGGGGTGCTGAGCGGGCAGTTACACTAATGCAGGATGTCATCTGTTTTTCCTTCTCTAAAAGGTCGTGTTTACCAAACATCACAGAGGCAAGAGAGGTCTGGGGTTAAAGTAAAAGTAATTAAACCCTGCAGAGCAGGGTCCCCCTGTGCCTTCACTGCCCACTTGGTGCTTTTTTGCACCTCAGTGGCAAGCACAGATGCCCTGTTTTGACACAGACACGAGTAACCCCCTCTGCAGTGACAGGCTGTGGGACCTCCTCCTCATCTAACCTGCGGAGACAGCACAGCGACCAGCCTGGGGCGTTAAGCGCCAAGGTGTGATGGGCAGCTAGAAAGGGACTGTACTTCCTAAACTGAGCCCTGTGCCTGAAACAGAAGGCATGTCTGGGAAGGGAGGATGAAAGAGTGGAATGCCAGAGAGGTGTCCCAAGTGTCATTCAGAGGTGTTGCCAGATACACATAGGAATTATGAGAAAAAATGTGTTGCAACCACACCACCCAGCACAGCCAGCCTTGCACCATAAACACCACTTCTCACACAGTGGGAGCTGCCTAAGCTGAACTCTCTGAAGGAGCTTGTCTATCTCCACGAAAAAGTGGAGATCTTAGCTGTCAGGTGGCTGAAGTTAATCATGGAGAGCCTGGCCCTCAGACAGGCAGCCAGCCCAGACTGACACCCGGACAATCATCTTTGCACCGTGAGGGCATGGGGTGTATCAAAAAAGTTTAGCTCCTGAAGCACCGTTCTGTAGCAAAAGGCACAGCACACCCATGTGGGAATTACACAGCATATGGCATCATGCTTAAATACTAAATCAGAAATGGAGACCCTGACTTTGGTGTGTTGGACCCTGTGGGACGTGAGGCATTTCCTGGTATTATTAATTTTCTGTCTGCTTAATATACATCTCACCGAAACCATTTTAAGCAATGTTGAAAAGATATTGCCTGGTTCAGTCTGTGCTAAAGGATGTTAAATTTAATTGATTTCCGATATATTTTCCCGTACTGTGCTGTCAAATCTATTTTACAGGTGTGCATGCCAGCCTTTTTATGAAACAAGTAATATATTCTGGGGTGGGTAATGAGCTTGGCTAATTATCATTAATTCCTCTTGGGTAAAACTAGTGTGAGAAGATGGCTTGATGCCACTGCTTTGCAAGGTGTTCCGTGAATGTAGACAAAATCAGAATCTTGTTCCTATATTTGTCTGTGTTGGGGGAGACTGAGAATGCTGCAGCTTGGCTGGCAGGGGATGATTTGCCAAGATCAAGATCCAAGTTCTCTGCCTCTCTGGCAGGAGAGACTTTGGCCTTCCATCATCTTCAGCGTGCTCCCAGAGAGCATTGCCTCTAAGTCACCCTAAAACCTGAACTTAAAAGCAAATCAGAAGCAATTCTTTTGCACTCAGACCCTCAGCATGTCAGAAATCTCTGAACCTTGAAAAGATCCCATAATATATTACCAAGCCTGTCTCAGCCATTTTTTTTCGCTGAATTCTGATCAACCCATTCACCATATGTTATGGGTGTCCTCAGGGAACACTGAAATGAAGTAAACTGAAAGGGCACTTTGGGCCCTGCTAACTCAGCAATTGATTTATTTTTTTTTCTGAGCAGGGAGAGGAGAGAGGATGGCGGAAATGCTGAAATGTCTTAAGACAGAATGAGCACAGGTTCTTGCAGACTTGAGGTCTGGACTCTGTTCTCTTGGCATTAGCTAGTGACCTCTTTTATCTAATTCTCCATATGGCACCTTATAAGGGGTTTTTATTTGGACATCTCTGAAGCTTTGAAGTCTCATGTGGCTCTCAGGCCATGGTAATACTAATCGCTTACAGCACTTTAGAGCAGCATATATACAACAACCAGCTGATCTTCATAAGGTGTTCTGTGAAATGGATTCATAAATTTTTGTAGTCCTTCACAACTAGTCCATGCAGTCGTCGCTTCAGTTACAGGTCACAATCCTGCAAACTGACCTTGAATACCATGAAGAAGTTATTTGGTAAGTTACACATTGGAAATAGCAATGTGGTCTTCTCCTGGAATGACACAGGGACACAAAGAGGATGCGAGATCAGCCTTTGCAGTACCTTTGTAACACCTCACACCCACAGCTTCCTCCTATCCAACTAGCTAGATCTTTTTGTGTAATCACTATAATACCTACCAACAGGGCATCTGAGCATCCTCTTCTTCAGCGACTGGTTTCTTACACTGCTGTCCAAGTCCAGAAGAGCCATTGCTATTTTTGTTACTCTGTTATTGCTCTTATCTGCAATAATTTTTCTTCTTGCGGGAGAGAAGGAGCAGAGATGAGTTTTGTGTTTTGACCACATGGGAGCTGTGTAGCTATGGAGCAATCAGTGAGAAAGCTGTTTCGATTTCTTACAGGACTGACATTACTGTCCTTGAGAAGTGTAGCTTTCCTGACCCTAGACGCTCTCCTGTTTAGTCACTCAGCTACCCTGTAAATACCTTTCTGAGAACTTTGAAAATTACTCTTAGACCATGAACTGATTCTGGTATTTGACAGTGGGGCAATGGAATGCAATGTCTGGAGCATCCAACATTCATGTTCCTGCCTACAGGTCTAGCTTGAAATTGTCTTGAAATATCTGGGAGGGAGCGGCTGGATGTTCTTTCTCAAGTCATCATGTGTGAGAATGTTTAAGCCAGACAGTCAGGATCGAACAGAGAACCATAGCTCAGCTCCACAGCTGGCAGTTAGAAGCAGAGATCCTTGCCAAGCTGGAAACTTGTGTTTCTAGCAGCAAGGATGTGGTGAGGAGTATGTGAGGAAGCACACCATTCTAATGCTGTAGGAACTTTAAAACAGTCAAATTCCTCACAAGACAGAGAAGGATAACAACTCTGTACAGACATGGGGAGCTGGGAATGGGTAGATGGGCTTCTCTGGTTTGATAACTTAGTATCACTGGTGTGGGCTTTAGGTTTCAAAAATACCAGGAAGGGAGAAAAAAGGAAGTAAAAAAACCCTTTACATAATACCATTTTTCCTCTATCATCTCACTACATCCTTCCCTCAGTGTACTCCTTGTAGAAAATCTTTCTGAGAAATCTGCACATAGAAGCTAAATATCAGAAGTCCCACTTACCTGTGCTAGGCAAAAATATTTATGGGTGCCCAGCTGAATTATCTCAATGAGAGCTTTTCCACCATCCTGCTTTCTTAAAACAAACACTGGGATTCAGCCCAGAACCCCGATATGCCTGTTTTGAAACGCTAGATTAGCTATAGTATTTCAGGTAAGCCCTGAGTCAGATTGTCGTAGTCACCATCTTTGTTAACAGAACTGGTTTCTGTCTGCAGCAGGCGTATACCAGTCAGCAGTGTGAAAGTGGCAGGAGATACCTGAAACGTGGGAGATGTTTTCTACAGCAGAAGAAATCTATTTGTAATGATGATTTAGCTAGTTGCTATGGGTTATAAAAGTCATGTAGGAACATCTAGGAAGAACAGAACATCTGAATTTGTAGTCTTCCTTTTTTATCTGATTGCAAGTGATTTACATTAATATTACAACTTTCAATCAAACAGAATTCAAAGACATTACAAACCTTCCGTACCTGATTGCATGACTAGCAGTAAATTGCTTCATTTATCATTCAAGAGTAGCTGTAAAAACTGTGAAAGATGGTGAAATATGGTATTTTAGGACAGTAAGTAAAGAATTCTGATTACAGTTGAAACTGCAGGTGTGATGCTGGGATACAGAACAAAATTAACCCAGTTGGAATCTGGCCAGGACATTGGGATTCACACCTTAGACTCTGTGTGGGACTTTTACAAGTGGTTAGAAAAATTTGCTCATCCAAGAAACAGAATGTGCAATAGCTCCATTCCCTTCCTTCACCCCACAGCCAGGGAAGTTGATTGCTCCCTGGCCAAGGGAAAGCAAGTGGATCCCCATAATTTACTCAATAACTGTTTTTTTCTTTTTTTTTCCCCGGAGAGCTTTCATGCTGTAGTGTCTGTCCTTGCCCTACTTACTTTTCTTACTGTTGGGTTTTTTTGTTGCTATGATTACCATACCTTCACTTATTAACAAAAACTGTGCTCCACCAATGCAAATCAGCTGTGTCACTCGGAACAGAGGGAAAAAATCGGGATCATTACTGTAGCATCAGTTTTGATCTTTAGCAGTGTTTTGTCTCTCATATGGGAGCTTCGTCCATTGCTGCTACGGGACAACAGAGAATAGGCTTCCCCACAACACCTCCTCAGAAACAGGTTCAAAATAGGAGTAAACCTAGGAGGAACACAGGGAGGCAAGTGGAACCATAGGGCTGTAATGCTAACATTCAGGATGCTCAGCAAGCTCTGTCTTCACCCCATTTTCCTGTTGCTTGTAAGTCACTGACATTTACCACTGGAAGCTGAAATTTCCCAGTTTTGGTCTCTTATCCAAAGGTGAAGGAGATTTGCCTTTTTTTTTTTTTTTTAGATTTTTTTCCCCACTAAGTAAAAGTCATTCAGCTTGTTTTTTTTTTTTCCACAAAAGAACATGTAGAAAGTATTCCCATTTCAGCAAGAGTATTTGCTATTGCTTTCTGAACAGCACAACAGCAAAACCAGCAGGGGGTTAAAAAGCTTATATTTAGCATAGAAACATCTCGCTGAAAAATGCCTTTGAGTGCTTCAGTGGAATCTGATTTTGATTTGACCGAGTTTTAACCCTCAGAAAATTCCACGCATAAGCACAATACATTCTGTATGGGTGTATTCACTGGGCTGAGAGCATGGATGGAGGACGAACGCAAGGTTATACGTCTACATGTGGTTAGCTTATGTCCTTATCCTCACACAGTGTCTTTAGGGGCTGCAGTTACACACTGTAGGCAGGAGCACTGAGCTTAGTGGTGCTTCTCACACATCTGTGGCTGAATGGGTGCACTTAGTGCTTGCAACCTTAGGACCCTTCTATGTCTTGAGGAATATCCTAAATGCCTAGTGAGGTCAAAGGGAGCTTCTGAGCATTTTGGGTTGGTGCAATATCCTTTGCCTTGTTGGCCAGGGTAAGAATCAGGTCCAGTGAGGGTACCTCGGGTCAGACACAGCCCAGTCACCAATGGGTAAGTCCATGGTGATGAGGCAGGTTCAAGGTCAAGCTGGGGAGTCAGTCTGCAGGTCAGAGTCCAGATTAAGTGGGTCCATGGCCATGGAAAGGGGAAGGTTGTGGCAGAGCTGGAGAACAACTGTCCCACGGTGTTGCTGGTGCAGGGACTGACTGCTTTGGGCTGGGCTGAGAAGAGGGACCTGTGCAGGGGATATTTGTGGGGACCTCAGGTGAGCTTGGTCAGGCCATTAAGGTCTATTAATGCACGAAGGGCCCTGACAGGGCTTTCCAGAGAGCCTGGGGATCTTAATGTCTGGAGATATTGAAGAGTTGTTTGGTGAAGGCCCAGATCAACCTTATCTGTTTTTGAAAATGGCCCTGCTTTGAGCAAGGCGTTGGAACAGAGACCTCCAGCCTTCCCTTCTAACCTAGGTTATTCCATTATTCTACAAAGCCAGCTAATTTTTCTTCTATATTAGCACAGCATGCAGGATACCCTGTCACTATGAAGACTCTAAACTGTGTGCAACAGAAAACCAAATAGGTAGCATACACTACAGGTGATGTACAGCCTTACAGAGCAAGGAGCCTGAATGATGCAAACTCTTATGCAAACACTTCATGTTCTACCACAAGCAGTAGGTGAAGGTCCTCAGAAAAACAGAGTCAAGCGTATGTGCAAGTGTTTAGAGGACCATCACATCAGGGAATATTTGCTGGCATTTAGAGTCCATTTATGGTCTGAGGGAAGTCAACTAGCTCTCTAGTCTACTGCCTCGGGCCCTGATTTGCCCTAAAGAAAGTCTGCGTAGCACACTGTGCCCCATGGCCTTGACTCAGCAGAGTAATTTGGGATGTGTGGCTTGCTGAATCAGAGCTTATGCATCTAGCTGAAATTGCTTTGTAGGGCACAGTCCAGTTCCCACTGAAATACTCATGAGGCTTTTGGCACATACTTCAATGAAAACATGATCAAATCTATGTTCACCTGGTCATCCCTTGAGCTAAGGATAAAAATTACTGCTATGCTGGTTAAAATGAGAGTGGATAGAACAAAGGCTGCCAGTAAAAATGTTACAGTGAGAACTGTAAGGGAAAAGTCTTTTGTTAGTTTTTGCTGCAATGTGGCTAGACATAGAACAGAAGGAGTTAAAAATGAGTAAATGGTCATCTTTAGGTGTAGAAAAATGTTTAATTATATAATATCAGAAATAGAATAAGGGAAGAATTTATAAAGCATACAACCTAAAAGGACAGTTTTATGCCTCATTTTAATGGTTGTCTTTCCTGGTTGATGAGTATGCAGATATGCCATAGCATCATAGAATGGTTTGGGTTGGAAAGGACCTTAAAGATCATCAAGTTCCAACCCCCTGCCATGGGCAGGGACACCCTCCACTAGCCCAGGTTGCTCAAAGCCTCATCCAGCCTGGCCTTGAACCCCTCCAGGGATGGGGCATCCACAGCTTCTCTGGGCAACCTGTTCTGGTGCCTCACCAGCCTCACAGTAAAAAATTTCTTCCTAATGTCTAATCTAAATCTGCCCTCTTGTCATTTTAATATGCTTTGACAAACTTGGTTATATAGTGTTTGTGTCAGAGACTGGTTTCTTCTGTGAATTTGTTTTTAACGTCTAACTGGTGATCACATGCATGTGTATAAAAGAAGAAACTTTCTACCTTTAAATCCTTCATCTTTCTTAGTTCTTAAGTTGTGGTACTGTCAGATTTGTCCCATCAGATTTGGAGCCATTTTGGAAATGGAGGGAATATTTCTAAATTTGATTGTCAAATCTACTGGACAGATGAGCTGCCATCAGAGAGAGTAAACTCCCCTTTAAAGTACTAGTAAGCATGCAAAAGTGCTTTGAGGCTTAGAAGGCAAAGTCTATTTACAGTTAGAAGACTTGGGCTCTTAAGTGCTTACAGCACTTTTGAAAACGATACTTAAATGCTTCTAAGTGATTTGGGCACTACAGAAAAAGCATATCTAATCTCCCTGATTTTGCTCTGACATCAACACCAATCATAAAATGGTTTGTTATCTAGATGACAGCAGAACTGGTCTTATGTGGAGCAAATCCAAGAGAAAGAAATATGATTCAGAAGTGAATTAAATAATTTAATGGTATTTAAATATAGGATGCAGTGCACATCCTTGGTTTCAGTGGAATTGAATGCCTTGGTTCTGTAGGAGTTATTTCCAAACTAGATGTGCTATCAGCTAAATACTTGGCCCCTAGATACCAGTGGAGATGTGTCTGATGTACACCCTGTGGCAGAACCCTGAGTCCATGCAGACTGGCCTGCACATGTTGGAAATTATAAATTATTCCTCTGTAGCCGCTGGAAGGAGACTAATGTAATGACAAACACTCTCATGGTTCAAACAGCTCCCCAGAATACCCAAATCTTGTTTGAAATTGGATGATTTTTGAAAATATTCAGCAAGAGAGGTTAACGACAGACCTCCTCAGCACTTCAATGGATCAGACATATGCTAGTCCCATCCTGTCTGGAGCAACATGTCAGCTCTCTTGGAGTGCATTGTTGTCAGGCCCTGGCTTCACACAATTGCTGCTGTGGCTGACGGGAGAAAAAGGTGTTTTCCTTTCTCCACAAGATCTCCGTAGCACAGCAATCTGTGGGTCAGAAAGAAAAGGCTTTCATGGAAGCTCTGCAGGCTGCCGTGGCTGTATTGCAGATGTGCTTTAAAGAGTTAGGATCTCAGGGCTGGCTGGCTCTGTTGCATTTTTGTACTATCGGCTCTCCAGGAGTTCCTCTGGAAACTCTGCAACATTCATCTGCCCCTGCACCATTTCCCACATGTCTTTAGGAACTCCTGGGGAAAACTGGACCCTCGGGATCCAGGCTCCATGCCAGATGGGACTCTGGGATGCACAGGGAGATGCTGAGAAACAGGCAGAAAGGCGAGAAGGGTGACTACCAGCTGCTAGCTGCTGCAGGGAGCAGGACAGGTGTCCATGGGCCATAACACCCTCCTTGGCTGCTCACCTCCAACTGCAGCACCTCAAGCAGAGGCGGCCAGGCAGATCCAGGAACCACAGGAACCACAGGTGCCTGCTCTCAGAGGAGGGATCAGAGCTTTGACTGCATCAACCTAAAGTCCTGATCCATCACTGAGAGAGACCCCTCACGGCTCAGGCTCCCTAAGAGTTTAAAACGCAGCTCAGTGAATGAGTATAGTGAACAACAATAAACATAATAATAAATAAAATACAATAAAAACAAATAAAAAAAGCGAAACATTGCGTTTTGTTCACAGTGATGACCCCAGCGGTTCCACAAGCAAGAAAGCCGGGTGTGAAACGGAGGATCCGAAGGAGGCCGGCAGACAGAGTGGCCAGGAAGGCAGGTCCGACACCCTGACGCTAAAAGCCCAGCATGCGGAGCTCCAAGAAGAGCAGGCAGCGGGGTGTTCCCCTCTGGTGCAGAAGGCGAGCCTCCACCACACTGGCTCCCCAGTGAGAGTGCAGCGCAGCAAAGGGACGGCCTCGTGTTCCCATGCAGCTGCCTCCGATTATGAGCTCTCCCTTGACCTAAAGAATAAACAGGTACAGAGGCTTCCTCCTCAGGCTGTGGGAGAAGGGGATGGGGTGGGTGGGACTGCATTTGCGCTGTGGTGGGACGTCTTTCAGCAAGTATTTTAGCCTTTCGTTCACCTTGAGCTTTTGCCCTGCCTGAGCAGGTCTGGCCCTTTGGTTACATGGGGCTGATGGAGGAAGTAGCTTCCCCACCTCTGACTGTGACCCCTTTCAGCCAAACCTACTGAGGTCTCTGCTCCTCCTTGCCTGGGTTCTGTGAACTCAGGTGTGACTGTAGGCTTAGAGACTGGTTGCGGGCAGCCAAGAGCTGCAGCATCCAGAGACACTGCCTTGCTCACAAGCATACAGTGCCTACAGGGCTCCCAGCAACTGATGATCCCAAAGACCTCCCTCATGGCAGACATCTCCAAGAGCCGTCCTGCTCTCTTGGATCACACTGGGCAAGTCCTCAGTGCACTTCCACAGTAGCCTCTCATGAGTTTTCAGAGGAAGTGGGGTTTATTCAATGAGTGTCCTGCAGTGTCTGCCCCAATGTTCGTGTGTTGCTACCACTACTGCCTTCAATCCAGTGATGGATGTTGAAGAGACAGGCAGGTTTACTAGGCTGAGAGAAAATTATTCAGTTCTTGAAGTTGCAAGCCTTGCCTCCTGTGCTGAAGGCTACAGCCTAGCTCCAGAGCACAAGTCTGCCCGTCTCTAGCTGCATCTCCCAATAGACTCCCAGCAGGGGACAGCGAGACAGGGGCTAACAGCAGCTGCCCTCCTCACTCAAAGACAATGAGGTGGGATGTGCCACCCCATCCCTCTGCTCCTGCGCTTCTGCAGATTACAGACCAGGAGAGCTGTTGTGCAAAACAAAACCAAAAGAATCCTTTCTGACTTTTGCCTGGGACGGCAGCTCAACCAGAGGCTGTTGGATATGCAGACTCTGCAGAATGTGAGATGAGAAGCAACCACTAGTGACAGTGTCCAGATTACGTTCAGTGGGAGAATTCAGTGGGAGCTGTGCTATTGCAGATGAAGAGTCTCAGCTAATGAGGTTCGCACAGAAGAAGCTGCTGCTCCTGGGACATCACTCTGCTACTTCCCTCGAGGCATTGCTGCTGTCCTTAAACATACATGTCAGATCAATGGCCCAATAAATTCCTGAGCAGAAAAGAGACCTTGGCTCTTTAGCCCTGTCTTTCTCAAAATACTGCATACTCAACTTGGACAGAATTCTTTCTTCACACCAGAAAAAGAAACAAGAGAAACTAATTAACTGGCTTCACAAACTAATGTCACATATCCTCAGGGTGGGCCAGATCGTGGCTGCTGTATATGGCCTTAGCCTCCTCGATGTCCTGGACCTGCTCTGATTTGTCCTGGGGAGTGTCTGTCCTGCGTTATTTTAGCTTTAAGGTCATGTTGTCCTATCGCTGTTCTTGCAGTAGAGGCCAGACCTGCCCTGGATGCATGTGAGACAGAAAGACATGTTAGCTGCTCGTCTGTTAAATTCTAGTGCTCACAGTACTGACCTTGCAGGGACCTAGCCTAGCTCATTGGTGAAGCCACTTTTCTCACAGCAAAGGGAGCTTACAGTGTGTGTGCTCCTCCAGACTGATCGATGTCCTCAGTGGATTGTCTCCAGCTCTGGAAGGGGAGATTTTCTGGGAGTGAAGAGTATTAATCCTCCTGGTCCTGCACTCTAGTATGTGTTTTCACAGATATTCCTATGAACTTACTCATCAGGTAGTTCTCTTGAATGGGAGTAAGGGTGATAGGACCCTCACAACACTGTCCCAGTAGTACCTTAGTCCTACAACAAATTGTAATACATTAATAGAACTTACAGTAAGAAAAACAAATGGAAGGAAGCATTTTTAGTCTCACAGTGCAGCTGAAGTCACATTTAGCTTTCAGGAGAGGACTGAGTGCTGGTAAGGAAGGAGGGTAACATACAGCCTTCTCTGCAGGGCTTAGAGGTGCAGGTTCTCTACCAGTCATTGCCCCTCAGCATCATACTAGAGGGTTGGCGACTGGGGCCATGGCTTTCCTTGCTCTGCATGAAACAGAACATGTTAACAGTGCACAGAGCATAAATACACTGTACTGGGAGGCTCGGAAAGAGACTCCAGTGCTAAATGCCCCTACATTTAGGCTCTGTTGTAATGTTGGGAAAATGGAGGTGATCACAGGAGAGAGGATCACAGAATCACAGAATCACATAATGTTAGAGATTGGAAGGGACCTCGAAAGATCATCTAGTCCAATCCCCCTGCCGGAGCAGGAACACCTAGATCAGCTCACACAGGAGCGCAACCTTTCAGTTGTACATACTCTTCTGCTGTGCTGAAGGGGAGCAGATGTCCCATGTGTGAAGGAAAATGTCCCATTAACGCATGGTCCTTATAGCAATGTCATTCTATTGTGAAAGGTTGGTGTGAAAGAAAGGCGTTCAGAATGGGTGACAGGGAACATGTATGCTCTGTATGTCTTTTTAAAAAATATTTTTTACAATGCATGCATTGACTTGAGTGGCTCACATGTTCTCACTGAGCCTTATTCTCTTCTTGCTAACATGGTGACATGTCACCATGCTCAGTGGCAATCTGGGTGGAAAACCAGTGCTAACTGAGAATAAAATCAAAGTCCATTCTTTCCCAGCAAATTTATGAATTTATGCCTATGGACAACAAAGCCATGGGGTGTGCACCTCAAATGTTTGTCCAAGTCCAGGCCTGGCACTTTGGCTTGCCTTAGGCTGACCTTGTTAAAGCTCCTTTCATGTGCAATTCCTCATGGCAATGGATATTTCCCAGCCATTTCTAATTCAGCCACAAGGCCTGAATTGCTCAGACTGAGTGTTCATATTGAGGCCCAGAAATGTATTAAGCTAATTATTCTCTGAAATCCACCTGCCCCCCCTCCTGCTTTTCCCTTCCTTTGGCACCGGCTGTCCGATCGTTCCCCAGAGAAGAGTAGCTTTAAGTAGGCAATTACTTGTGATTCATAGGGTTTATTAGGAGTGAGAGAAGGCCAGTCATGTCTGGCCTCCCTTGCCTCTCAAATGGGAAGAGAAGGTTCCTCCAGCAAGCCGGACATACATCTCCATTACCTGTGACTGCTGTGGTGCTAATGGATGCCCTTTCTTCCTCTGAAGAGGAAGAAAACAGGCCAACAGCTGTGTGAAATCCGTAATTCCTCTGGAGTGTCAGGTCAACCTGATAGCAAATGTGAACATCTCAGACATTAGTAAACAGGAGACATCAAGGAGAGACAGCGACCCACTCCTTCTTGTTCTGGGTCATCTCACTCTGGGTTGCCCCTCTCTCAGAATCATCTTGGTCTGTCTTGGACTCTTATCTCTGTTCGGGACTCTCCCTACTCTGGGATCGTTAGTCAGGAACAGGCTGAGCCTTGGTCATTGGGTGGTCAGCACTATCACTATGTATCGCTCATTTGAATATTTGTATACATTACTATTAGTACTATAATTATTATTATTTTCAATATTATTGTAGTTTAGTTATTAAATTGTTCTTATCTCAACCCACAAATCTCTTTTCCCTTTACCTCTTTAATTCTCTCCCCCATCCTCAGGAGGGGGAAGGAGGAAGTGTGAGCAAGCGGTTGTTGTGGTGTTTGGCTTCTAGAGAGGGTTTCAAAACCATGACAATGTGCTGTTTCTGGCTTTGCCAGGCTTCTCAAGCAACCTTTGGACCTGTCGCCGGTCCTTGTTATCTCAGCTGCAAGACACTGTAGGACTCCCCTTGCTTTGAACAGGGCTAGATGGCAGTGAACCACATGCAGAACCCTTCTTTGTACACCTGGTATGAACTGGAGAACAGACTAGGTTGGGAATCCTCTCACTTTACATCTTGTGCTCCTTAATGTCTTAGCCCTTTGGGAGGACTGAGATAATGGACTGGAAAAAGCTGGTGATGTTTTATCAAGGTACTGACAGCTTGCACTTTTCCTTTAGACTTTTAGAAGGATCTCTCTTCTTAGCAGTTATTAAAGTCTGTCTTTTCGGGAACTGTCCTTGCATGAGATAAACTGGCCTTTTACTTCAGATCAGGAATGACATCTTGTCTTGGCCTCTAACAAGATCAGAACATACAAATTTCCTGCGGAAGGATCATTAATTTGTCCCTGCTCCGGCAGGGGGATTGGACTAGATGATCTTTCGAGGTCCCTTCCAATCCCTACTATTCTGTGATTCTGTGATTCTGTGAATTTCATATTTTCAGAATGGCTGTCACCTCCTTGGAAACCTCAGATAATGATAAGGCTCTTGCTTCTGCCTTATTTTGCATATTACTGTTATTCTGTCCCTTACTGTTATTCCTCTTTCCCTTCCAACACAATTAGCTCTACATTTTGATTAACCAGACCATTATAGTGAGTGCTTGTGGTCAGTTGCCAGTAATAACTGTCTGGATTGCGCCTGTGCAGGTTATTGGTTTAATTTGCATCTATCTGCATGAGGCATCCTCCTGAAAGAAAGGACGTAGGAACAGCTTAGTCTGTTTCCAGGGAGGCCAAATTTGAAGAGGTGTGGCAGGACTGCTGGTTTTATGGTGGGATTTAAGATGGTCGTTTTGAAAAAGGAAAGACAAAGAACCCCAACAAAACCCTTCTGCTTGCTGCCCAGAATCTCTTCTTGTCCCTGTATTCTTCTTTCCTACCACATCAAACTCTGGGAAGAAGCAGAGACCTTGTTTATCCTAAGCCTACTGACAGGTCTTGTGGTAAATGAACCTGAATCCATGATCATTGTGTGGGTGATTTTTAGCACCAGTTCTGCAGACCCTTGCTGGGAAGGCAGCAGGGCAAATATTAGGGCAATGTTTTTTTTTAATTAGGGGCAAGCAGAACTCTGAGCCAGCTGCCTCTACAACTGCAGTGGCCAACCCCATTGCTAAGCAAATTGCTAGTTTTTCTCAGTGCTGTGCTTTGATTTTTGCTTTGGACAGATGTGAATTCAAGGGCAAGGCAAACAGAAAACAGAAGCTTACCTTATGTTTGAGCACAAGGCAAAGGGTCCCTGCTTCATTTCCAGCAAGGGAAATATGAAAGGATGTGCCCCCCACCCTGTGCCGGCTCCCTTCCAGAAATGGCAGCCTCCCAGATCCGCTGCAGGGTCACCAGACCTGTCGCTGCCTGGGGTGGTGGGGTGTCAGTAGGCAAGACCTTCAGTACTTACTCCAGCAGCTAGGATACCAGTGCAGGGACAGAATGGATGGGGTCATGGTGTTCCCCTCTTCCTGTCATCTCTCAAGGTTGTATCGTCTTCCCCTGTTTCCAGAGGAGTTAGCATTGGAAAGATGCCAGGGGTGATTTACACTTCTCACAGCTGTCATTCCAGACCTTCACTTGTATCTAGATCACTCACTGATGGTTTTATCTGCAACTTAGGTAGTGCTACAAAAAAGGAAAAGAAGGAAGCAGATGAGATGAGATGAGATGAGATGAGATGACATGACTCTGCAAGCTGAGGCTCATGCCTGTCTCGCTTTGGCTACAAAAACAGTTTGCACTTAAACTCAGATCTTCTGTGAGCTCAATACTTCATCCTGTGAGTAGTGGACCAGCAAGAGATGGTGTCTGGGGATAAGGATGCAGTCAGTAAAACTCATACTTTGGATCTGCTAATGAGCTCATACTCGCCGTGTGAATGATGTAGTGAATCTTCTGTTAATTCAGGACTGATTTTACCAGCACTCCCAGTTTTGCACTTCACCTTTTTTGGAGTTTTCCACTTGTGCACACACGCATATAAACACTACAGTCTGCACCTTCACTCTGCTCTGTGAAGTGCCAACAATGTAGAGTTCAGCCAAAACCTCAGTGAAGGTAGTTTGAGTTCGTCCGTTTTTTCTCTTCAATCCCTTCACTGTCATTTTCACACTGTCCCCCCTGTCCACTGTCAGTCACTTACTGGAACCAAGTCATCTAACATTCTTCTGTAGCATGTAGTGAAGGCCCAGCTACAGAGGAAGAGAGGGGATTGCCAGGAAGTATAAATACTAGACTATGGAAGAGAAATCACCATACATACTTGCTGTGTTGAAGCCTGTTGAGATGCCACTTAGCTGTGTGTGTATGTATTTCCATGTGTGTCTGTTGCCACCAGCTCAGGAATGAGCAAATCCTCCTTCTACTTGTTCTTAATATCTTGTCTCAACATTTAAGATCAGAATTTTTTACCTTTCAAAACTGAGAGTCTTTCTTTTCTTGTCTAGTTTTCATTTTACTGCTGGCTGACACCTGAAAAACTCAGATATCAGAAAGGAAGACACTTTGGGATTCAGAGTGCTTTTTAAAAGATACTGAACAAACCCAGCCTCCAATAACTTCTATGGAAGCTGATGTTTCCCACTAGCTCCTCTGATCAAGCCAGCATTTTCTGCATTTAAAATTTAACTTTGATCCTTTTCCTGAATGGTTTCTCCTTTCCCTGAGAATATTTCCTAAAGGAGGGGAGGAGCATTAGTAACACTCTGAGGCGAGGGATGATGCTTGACATAACCAGAGCACTGCTGAGCAGGAAGACACATTGCTGGAACACTGCGTTTGCAGTGATGAGCTTCCTCTAAAGGCCATCAGAAGTGGGTCTGCAAGGGAAGGGGCACCTCCAGCCTCTGGCTTGTATGGCTGGCACTCTAGGAAGAGGCATGGTCATGTTACAAGTGTGAGGAAGCTCACAGTACTGATGCTTTAGCCAGCCATGCCCAAAGTGGGGCCTTCTGTTGAAATCAGGGGCATGGCAGTGCAATAAAAAGATAATTCCGTGTTAGAAGTGCCTCTAACAGTCATTACAGACTAATCCGTGTAGGAACGGGAGTAACAGAAAGCCATCATAAGTCAATTAGCAAAAAACATCTGTTTACGTGTCTTTCAGATCGAAATGCTAGAGCACAAATATGGCGGTCACCTCGTATCTCGCAGGGCAGCCTGCACCATCCAGACTGCTTTCCGGCAGTACCAGCTCAGCAAGAATTTTGAGAAGATCCGCAACTCACTGCTAGAGAGCCGCATGCCACGCCGCATCTCTCTGAGAAAAGTCCGGGTCCAGAACTCAGAGAGCTTCTCCGCTGAGAAAGCCCTGGTGGAAGGGTACAACTTTGTGGGCATCCCATTGGTGAGGTCCCCATCTTTGCCAGCCACCATCAGTGGGGCACTGACCGAGCTGGAGGACTCCTTCACGGAACAAGTTCAGTCCCTGGCCAAATCTATTGATGATGCCCTCAGTACCTGGAGTCTGAAGACCATGTGCTCACTGCAAGATGGAGGCTCATACCAGATAAGGGAGACCTTCAGTGCCAGCTCAATGCAACCAAACCAAGACTTAGAAGGTGAGCTGCAGGACAAGGAGAAGGAGGAAGGGCTCCTGACAGATAGCCTACCCAAGAGCAGCAGCACTCTCATGATGGCTTTTCGAGATGTCACAGTCCAGATCGACAACAAGAACATTTCTGTCTCATCATCTACCTCGGTGTCCATGGCAAACTGCCTCAGCGGCAATGCCCAGGCTGAACTCTCTCAAGCTACCAAGGCTGAAGAAAGCTCAGGAGAAGGGGAGGGAGAAGCCAGTGAACCACCGGCTGCCCCAGAGAGCTCACCTGAGTCCAAAGCTCAGAACAGCCACACTTTCACCGAGGTGAATGTCAGTACTAACGGCACAGGAGACAGCAGTGCTGAGCCTGGACAGATGGCAGTGCAGAAGCTCCAGTTTGATGCTAGCAACGAGACAGGGCAAAGCAAAGGCTCTGAGTCTGAGAATGCAGACAACTCAGAGCAGCTGAGCAGCAGCAGCACCTCCACTTCAGCCAAGTCAGCCTCTGAGGTGTCCTCAAAGGAAGCGCTGCAGGCCATGATCCTCAGCCTTCCAAGGTACCACTGCGAGAACCCAGCTAGCTGCAAGTCCCCCACACTGTCCACAGACACCATGAGGAAGCGCCTCTACCGCATTGGGCTGAACCTATTTAATATGTAAGTGACTCTTCTTCTTTCATGTTTCCCAACCTATTTCATGCCTCACAGGAACAGGGGACGGCAGGATCTTGGTCTAGATCTCCATCTCCAGGGAAGTTCTTTCATAATCAAGGACATGATCAACTGGGTATGCAATGCAGACCACAAGTTGACTGCCCAGAAGCTTTTTTCCATAAAGACCCCTAAGTGCTGTCCTGATCTGCCCAACAGAGGAACAAGCCCAGTGCCCTATTAGTGCCCACACTCTCCTGAATTCTGAACCTTCAGTCTCAGTTGCTGTCCATTTGTCATTCAGCAGCTGAGCCTGGGATCTAGGCTTCTTGCTCCACTCTGTTCCAAAGGAACAAGCATAACTGGGATTGTAAACCTGGCCCTGGTTACTTAACATGGGGCATTTCCAAGTAAAGAGAGAGAGAGAGAGAGGTAGAGCTGAGCTTAGCTACCCAGTATGAGTGCTCTGGCTGTCATTTTCCTTGTGGTATTTGGGTAGATTTTCACCTGAGATACCAGGTTTAGTCATCTCAGTCTCACACATCTGAGTCTGGTATCCTATGAAAAGGCGTAGGTGTGAAAGCAAAAGCAGAGCAGCCCAGGATTACGATCAGAAGAGGTTAACTCAAGAGGTCACACATAGCCTATTTTGGATTGTCAGAAAGCAGCTGAGCTCCTATAAGGAGCTTTAGATTTGCTCATTGCCTTTCAATTATACTTTTCTCATCAAAACAAGCAATGAGAAACACTGGGGTTTGCTCCATCATCACACTCTCATTTTATGCTGTCTTGGTTTCCATTTGAGTCCCCTGATGAAGATGCTGGGGATGTAATGCACCCATGCTAGAAGAATGTTTTCCCACATATTAGCATGGGCCTTTTGGTCAGAGCTAGGACTAAAGGCTATGCTGTCCTAGGCAGAGGTTTTTCACAGACAAGGGGGCAACGCACAGGATTTATATATGTGTATTTTGGAGGCTGTGGCTACAGGAAGCAGGAACCTGCAAGAGAGGTTTTTAAGGCTGTGCTCAGAGCGCATCCAGAACTGAAGTGATGTTAGAGCAGACAGATTGGGGACTTACAGAACTGACGAGGACATTTTACTAGCTCTGAGATCAGGTGTGAGCGAGTGGGTCCATCTGTATATATCAAAGTCAGGCTCTGGATGCACACAGATTTGTCTGAGGGACACAAGCAGGCTGGAACAAGGGTAGGTATGCACCAGACATAGCCAAGGGTTGATTATGAGATACTTCCAGGTCCACACAGATGCTCTGGTTTTTGTGTTGGGATAGGTGTAGTTCTGGAGGGGGATGTGGGGCTCGCATCTCTGCTACTAGGTGTTTCAGTATTCTCAGCCATTCTTGGCCGGAGCCCCTCCGACCAGTGTTTTCCTTTGGTTCCTGCACAGTTGACGTGAGAACTGATGTGAAGATAAAGCAGGAGCGAAAATGCTTTTTTGCAGCCTCTCCTCCTCCCCCAGTCTGCCTGGCACACATTCATGTGACAGATGAGCAGTGCCAGCTCTGTTTTGGGGAAGAAGTTCTGCCATCCTCCTTCATTCCGTGACCTGGGTTCACTGCATCTCACAGGTCCCTGTGGGATAGAAGACTTACTGTGGAGCTCTGAAAGATAACTTCTTAGACAGGCCTCCTGCTGCCTTGAAACTAGCTGCCGAAATAGCGTGTGGTAACCTGTAAGGCTCAGCTTTCCTGATAAAATTTTTGAGGACAGGGAGGGAGGGAACTGACTTGTTAGCTCGGGGGACTGAAGCCTTTTTTTTATTCTCTGGGTGCGATCTAAGGGACACATAGCTCCCTTTGTGACACCATAGTGCCCCTCCATCCAAGGGGCTGGGAAGGCCATTCAGCTTTCTGCAGTTATTTGGTTGTTTCCCTGTCAACTTCTAGCAAGGAGCCAGTTTATCACTGTAGGTTTTGTGATGTGGGCACCAACCCGTAGTGTTGTGTGGCCATGTGTGCACGTCCTTTTTGCTGACCACTCCCCTCCCCTGGACCAAGAGCTGAAAGCCTCCAGTTGCTGGCAGCAGCTGAGATAGTCTATCCAGCCTCGTGCTGCTTTTTCAGAAAGCAGTGGTCAGGCTCAGAGCAGGCCTCTGGGGACACACTGATGCTGTGGCACTTTCCCCATCCCCACTCCACAGTGAGGGGGTGGAATCCCTGGAACGGAGAGTGCTTCATTATGCAGCGCTGCTGTAATAACTCAGTGTGTGTGGGCAGCTGGCTGCGTGGGCAGAGGGAAAGCCAGCAGGACGTGAGGAATCCCGCAGCATTTGCTGGCTGTGCTTAACACCCCTGCAACACCAAAGAAAATAACAGGGACCAGGCTGAGGAGAGATGGAAGTGGAGTTGCCTGCTGCACACCTGGGTAAAAGCTGCATGCTGCAGTACGTGGGATACATCTGCAGGTGTTCAGTGGCAGAGGTGCTGTATTGCTCTCAAGGATTTTGTGGAGAACAAATTGAATTCCAGGGAAGACATGAAAGGCTGCTGATAGTGGAAGAATAGTCTATGCAAGTATATTTGAGTTCTAGTCAAGGCAGTGCAGGACGGCTGTCACAGCTGGACTGTTTCATCCTGCATCCTCTTGCATTGTGTGTGACATCTCTACTGAAATCTTCACGTCCATGCCAGTGTGTGAGCTGCATTTTTCTGGCCATATTCAGCTCAGCTCCTCTGGAGTGAATCCAAAGTCAGCCCAGTGGCTTTGGAGTCACACCATTGTAGCTGAGATCATCCTTATGCTGTGAATACCATACTGTCCCTTGCCAGATACCGAAGTGTGCAGGTGGAGGTGCATTTTATGAATCTCTGTTGCTTAGCTTGACTTTAGTCCTGATCGTATGACCTTTGCACTTAGCAAAGAACTTTGCCTGTGCTCTTTAAAGGCGAACCACGAGATCTGTGTGATAATACAGAAGGTGCACTGTTGCTTTTCCCTGAAGAAGGCCTGGGTTTTTTCATTATCAGATCTTGCAGCAATCCTGTTCATAAATTTAATGGACTGACTTGTTCTCCCAGCTGCTCTCCCCAGGGATGCCACACTGCCCAGGGTATTTTCCTTGTGACATTACAGAGTAAGTAGAACTATTTCAAGCCCATCTACTTTTTGTATACCCATGAGTCTCCTGTAAGGAGCAGGCCGTTCTCCTGAATGTTGATCCCCTTATAGCTAGACATATGTTGCTCACCCACATCTTTCACCACCTGACGGTGTCACAGTCTGTGCATATCATGCATTCACGTGCTCTGAGATATCATCCTGTCCTTTCCTCACCCCAGGAAACTGCCTGAGCAAACTCACTCCTTGAGCCTTGACAAAGATCCCAGAATTTGGGTTAATGATGGAAGTATGGCATCCTTTCTCCCCACTTGCCGGCTCAGAGAACCAAAGGAATGTGGAAATCTTCCGTGGCATTGCACTAATTCCCCTCAGAAAGAGTGTATCACGACAGACACCCTTCAGCGGGACAGACTGAAATACAGGAAGCAAACCTGCTGCCCAGTACACACATCCACACTCACTCCTGTCTGTAGTGTGGGACAGGCACCACAGGATACATAGAAGCGTGTGTGCTAATAGGAAACATGAGGAGAAAGCCAAAACATGCAGACACGTGGGCTCTGATGAACATGTATGGTGCACGAGAAATCTGCATGTACAGGACGTAGACACACACAAACATGTGTGCTTGTCGAGACAAGAGCTGTGTATGCAGGCACAGACACTAACAAGCAGAAAATCAGTCCCACAGCCAGGCAGTCAGGCCCACTCAGCACCAGGCCTGTTCTCAGAGAGGCGCTCAGCCACAGAGGGAGAAAACCCCTCTGTCTGGGAGCTGCAGGCGGCATTCTCCCAGCTCTGACAAGGCATCCTCCAGGTGTATGCTCTCATCCAGCCGCACACAGACTTTTCTGCCTGAGGGGGTAAATCGATAGAGAAGGGAAGAACAACACAGCTAAGGGTGGGGGAAGTGGAAGGAGAGATAAGCAAATCTGAGCACAGGATTTCTGTTCGGGCAGCCAGCACCAGGCTCAGGTGAGGAAGACAGAAAGTGTCACTCAACACTACGCACTAAAAATGTATGAAAAAGAGAATTATTTTTTTACTAGAAAAAGTGCCCACCTGTGGCTATCCCCTTTTTGTCTTGAGCTTCATTTGCCCATAGAATAGGACAGCAACGTCTCCTAAATCTCTTCACAGCCACGTTTTTCTCTTTGCTTTTGTCTGCCCTACAGAAGGTGCAACCCCAGCTTCCCTAAAGCAGAGGGTCGCGTGCCCGGCTCTCACCCCCGGTCCTTGGGGACGGCTCTCTGTTAGCTGTGTTTGAAGCAGCTGAATGTGCTGATGTTTCCTGTGCTGTGTGGGACACACAGTGTAATCATGTCCTCACAGAGACCATAAACAAACCAAGCAGGGGCAGGGAGAATACAAGAGC
Organism: Pterocles orientalis; assembly: GCA_011057875.1. Lineage (NCBI taxonomy): Eukaryota > Metazoa > Chordata > Aves > Pterocliformes > Pteroclidae > Pterocles > Pterocles orientalis. The sequence continues at coordinate 85,562 of WKFP01014302.1, forward strand.
CTTTGAATCTGGAGCAGATGGATGGCAGAAGAGAGTCACTGATGAAGCTGGTATGGTGCAGCAGGATCCTTTGTAGCAGTGGGATGGTACTTGTGATTGCCAGGTGACAGCAGGTGCTGCAGGTGACACAGCAGGTCCCATGGCATCCTTTTGTCCTCAGTGGAAACTGGGGGAGAGTCCCCAAAGTCACTTTTCCCTGCCCACACCAGTCCCATCCCTGACACACATGGACTCATAGGAGCTCATGCAGTTACTGAGGGCTGCATTGCTGCAAGCCACAAGGTGAGCCAGGGGCAAGAATGCCTTAAAGAGATCATGCAAACTCACCATGTCTCTGTCCTTCTCTTTCAGAAACCCAGACAAAGGGATCCAGTTCCTGATCTCCCGAGGCTTCATCCCAGACACCCCCATCGGGGTGGCACACTTCCTGCTCCAGCGGAAGGGCCTCAGCCGCCAGATGATTGGGGAATTCCTGGGCAACAGCAAGAAGCAGTTCAACAGGGACGTCCTGGAGTAAGTGTGGAAACCTCCTCCCCTCTTCCCTGCAGTGTAAAGGAGATGCCAGCCCACTCTGCCCCTGGCAGCACCAGCAAGTCCTCGTCTTCCATGCTCCTCTATCCCCACTCTGCAGGAACTTCACCATTCCCACTCCCTGTCTGCCACCTCTCAATGCATTTCCCAGCAATGTGTTTCTCCCTATCAGCAGCCCTTTCATTTTAGTCTCTCCTCAGAGGGTCTGTGATCATCTAGCAGGAGCTCAGCACTGTTGGGTGGTGGAACTAGTGATGCTGAGAGGTTTTGCAGCTGGGAAACTCTGTGAGTGGCATCTCACCCCATCCAGATGAAGGACCTCTGGTGCTTTCTGGGAAACACTAAGAGAGGAAGAGGAGAAAAAAATATCTGCTCCTTGCTGTGAGACCAGCACGGAGCAGCGAATGCTGGCTCCACACCTGGTTCTCTTTCTGTCTGGTTTTGAGATGGGTGGCTGTTTCAGTTTGTCCAGCTGCACTACAGGGGATGATAAAAGGGGAATTGGTCCTGTTTGTGGCAATGAAGAGGCCTGCATGAGGAAGCATGCTACTAAGGGTTTATCATTACCACTGCCATCACAGAGCACTGAGGAACATCCCACTCTAAAAACTGCAGTGGGGTGAGCTGTCCCTTTTCTGAACAAGATCTCAGGTTTCCTCCCTGCTTCTCTTCGGTGGTTGCCTTTGCTAGATTGTTCCCTTCTGTCACCATGTTCCTCTCCTGGTCACACAAGCCATGCATCTCTCAGCCTACACCTCTCTCGTCTTTCAGATCTTGCAATTTGGGCTCTAAGATCCCGTGAATATCTGAGACCTGTACTACCTCTGCACTTGCCTGTTGCTCTGCCTTCCACATTAGAACTATTGCTAACTTGTCAGGCCCCAGCATTGCAGGAGCAGGGTGTGAAGTGTTGGGAAGCAAAGCATCTTACCTGTTGTGAGCATTGTCTGAGGGAACTGAGATGAGCCTTTGTTTCCTGCCTGGTCCTGATATACTTCATGAGGGAAAAGGAGGAAGCACAGCTCGCTTTATGATAAAAAGAGGACATCAGGAATAGGGGACACCACCCCTCTCCCCCTGAGAATGGCTACAGTGAAAGCAGGGCGGGTTTGCACCAGAATGTGAATGTGAGGGCTGCCAGGCAGGGTGATGTGACCCGTGTAGTCAGGGGGCAACGAGCTCATTCAGAGACCTGTTTCAAGGGATGGCCAGCACTCAACTGGGTCTTTCTTTTACTAGGCAGAAGCACCGTTCTTAGCGAGAGCTGCCTTTTCATTAGGCAGGAAGTCCTTTGCACTGGATCCTTTATTATATTCTCCCATTCTCCAAAACGTTCTCTATCTGTCTTGAATTTTGCAGTGTTTTCTCTTGAAACAAGCCAAATGGAAACCCTGAATCCAGTACACACACCACTTCCACTCCAGGGAAAGACTGGAGTATGCCAGTTCAAGAGCCAAATCTGGGCCCAAATTTTAAAATTCATTCCTGCTGCAGTTGCTGCTGCTTATTACTGCAGATACCTGACCTTCAATCCAGCTCTTTTTTTAATATACTGTATGGATATTGATTTGGCCAGCAACAAGACACATGTTCTCTCCAGTCTCTTCATGCTGAGACCTGCAATTAAAAGTAATTGTCTCTTTTTCTCCAGTTAGCAATGTGTGGGCTGCTTCCCTTGACAGATACTCTGCCGAAGTCCAAACCTAGCCTCTGCACAGACAGGGAAATATTGCAATAGCATAGGCTGGCACTTCCTTGTAGTCCTAAACTTGTCATCATCCCTGCAAGTGACCATGTTCTTCTGCCTCACACATGACTACAAACTCTGTGTTCACAGCTCCTGGGAACAGTCCCTATTGCAAAGCTTGGTGTCTGCCTCCCAGCCTCAGTGCCCGGGAGCTGCTATGTGGAGTGCCCAGGAGTTGCTTGTCTTGTCTGCATGTTGCAAGAGGGGCCATCAAAGCAGGTGGCCCTACTTCATTATGCTTGTTACTCTTGGTTTCCACTGCACCTCCCAATGTAGCACTCCAAATGTTAGAGGAAAGTGACCCTGCCATCCTATTTACAGGTGTAGAAAGCAAGGCTCAAAGATGGCAACTGAGCTGTTGAGGCTGTGTGTACATGGGCATATCTTGGACATGGACTGTGTGTACGTGGACATATATCAAGCAACTGAATCTGAATTCAGGGTTCAAACCTGAGTCTGATCTCTCTAAGCAATAGATGATGTTCTTTTACTAACAATCTGTGCTGCTATCCCCTCGTCACAATAAATATCTGGTTCATCTTCCTTAAAGGCAAAAATAAAAGAAGATATAAAATATACACAAGATGTTCTAAAACGGGAAAGAAAAACACATTCAGCTGGCTGTAGCTGTGCTGTTTGCAGGTACTTTCACTCTCTTCCTGTGTCAGTTCTGAGCTTGGGGATAGCAATGGTTGGTGGTTTTTGCAAGCAAACTTTCATCAACTACTTGTGAGAGCTGGCTGGTCAATGACTGCACAGCCAGCGGTGTGACGTGTGGAAACAAGGCATTGCCAGGAGATTCTGGCCCAAGATTATAATCCTGGATATTTTTTCCATCCATGCTGCAGGAAGAAGAGGGCTGGCAGTGTAGTGCAGTGTGCTGACATTTCCAGTGCACTGAAGCTCAAAGGCTAGCCACAACTTCTGAGCTGTTTGTGTAGGTGCAAGAGGCAGCTCAAAGACCTTTTGTCATTCTAGAACTGTCTAAGACCTAGTCTGGTTCTAATTCCCCATCCCCCTCTAATCAAATTATCTCAGGAACACTGACATAGGTTGGGAGAATGGAGTTTGCAAGGGCTGTCTCACAGTCCTCACATCTACCCACACTTAGCAAGCCAGCATTAGGGTATGTGGTATTTGCTGGAGAGCATGTGGCAGACCAGATACTTCCTACATCTGCACGATTTGCCCAATGCCACAGTCATTTTTGTGGCCCAAGTAGGTAGAAGAAGAACAGACACTACTGGTCCTGGCAAGCTCAAATGCCCAGGCAGGGTGTCCATGAGCAGGCAGTAGTTGTTGGACAGCCACTGACCACCTGCGGTGACCAAGCCTGTGTGCAGGGGGAGATGTTTCTGCTCTTTCATATCCCAGACCTGGCCCTGGAGCCTTCCTGGCCCATCCTCTCCCTCCTGAAAGCAAGTTCAATTATTGATGCTACTTGCTGTGTTAGTTATCTTTCACTCAATATGAAAACTTGTGTTAGGATTGTGTATTGTAAGCATTGTTTCTGTTGCAACCAGGTTGAATTAACCCAACTGCATGAATAAATAATAGGACAGCTTTTAAAACATCTGCAAAAGTGTCAGCCTCCCTTGTGAATTTGGAGCGGGGCAGAGCTGCCCAGGTTACAAACTCCAGCTGTAAGTCCAGCCATAAGTCTGTACTCTGCGAACTCGTCTTGGCTTCCATGGATATTGAAGCTATGCTAGCTGACAAACAAGCCAACCATTGCCTGTTCCTGGAGTCAGGCAACAGAGCTCAGGAGAGCACAGTGGCATTTGGCACTGCGAAGATGATCCCTCTTTACTGCCCACCTAGTAAATGCAAAACTCCAGAAAAGTGCCATGTTGGTTGCAAAGCCTCTTATGTACATGGGCAGGGGGGTGAGTGAGGGTAAGCATAGTATCAAGACTGAGCATTTTGTTATGCTGTTTTGCCTTTCCACACCTGTGTGCCCAGCACTTAAAAGCCCCAAAATCATATTCTCCCATTCTTCTACTCTGTCTTTCAACCTTTAACTTATTTTCTTGGAACCCAGAAAGGGCATATGGATAACTCACAAGTAACTACACATTCTAGCCAGAGGAACAAGGGAGACAGCAGGGGATTTTCAACAGTGTGTGACTATAGTTGGCACACATCCTTTGATAACTCTAAGCTGCTCAAGCCTTAGGGAGACACAGTATGTCATTTTCTCTTGCAGAAAAGGCTTCAATCTTTAAAAGTGGGATTTATCTCACCTGTTGTTAGCCAACACCAAGTTTAGTGTCTTCTATCAATTTATGAATTCCTTTAGTCAATGGAGAAACACAGACCCCCTCAAGAGTGTTGTTTTTCTTAATGTGCTAGTTTCGGCTGGACAACTAGCTTTTAGGTATTTTATGTCACAGGGGATAAATCCCATCTGTAACCAATTTTGAGCATCCCACAGTAACAACCGCTCACTGTGATCCAGCATCCCACAGTAAGTTCCAGCCTCTTCTCCCGCGAATCTGCTTCCACAACCTGCCCTGAAGGCAGCGGGGAGCTGTCACTGGGGACCTACCCCAGGGTTTCAGTGTTTACCAGTCCAAGGAATACGGCTGTAGAGAGGCATCCTGGACCACTAAAGCACTGATCTGGTACGGAGCATTTTTAATAAAATCTTGGCAAGTACTGCAGAAAAATCATTTTGTTGCTTTCAAAAGTAACAAAAAGTCAGGCCCAAGACATTAACACACATTTTTACTGTAAGATACATCACCGTTCTTGTGTCCTTTCTTCATTCCTTTCTTTTGTATTACATGCTCAGATGCATTGTTTATTTCTTTTTGTGCACTCTGCATTCTGTGTTTACTTTTGTTCTCTTTCATTCATACTTCACTTTAGTTCATTCTTCTCCTCCACCTGTTTCTGACTCAGGAATTGCTTCCATTTATAGTTCATTCGCGAACAAGGCAATGCGAGTGATGCCATGAATGGAGTTGGCAGTGATGCTCGTACTGGATGGTTTGCGTTCAGGTTTTGGGTCTTGAAAGTGCAGAAGTGGCTCTCCTGGTGCATTTACTGTCAGAGGAGAAGGGGGCAGGGATTCAACCAGAGGAGACATTGTGCTGGGTCGGGGGCTGGTTGGTGTTAGACTGTAGGTTGCTGTTAGACACCCTCTCCCTTGTGAGTGAGCAGCTCTCATATCTGTCAAGAGTGTATTGTCTTCATGGGAAGTCAGGGAGAGAAAAACTGCTCTTAGGAGTGTACGTGCAGAGCTGGGAGCCCAGCAAAGAGGCTGTCTCTCAAAGAAGTGTTAGATTCCTCTTAGAGTGAACTTGACAGGTTAGTCCAAACTAGCCTCCCTTCCCCTTCTTACTAAGGACATTGCAGAGGATCAACAGGGGACTTGCATTACGGGAGGGTTTGAGCAATAGATAATGATGTGATGGAAACAGGACAGAGGGAAGAACATGTTAGGCAACTCTGACCTCCTGCTGCAAGCAAACTTGTGATCAAGAGCAGCTTTCCCATGCTGGGCTTGCAAAGGCTGAAGGTGCAGCTTGAACTTGGCTAGGTGCTCAGGGAAATAGTGGTTTCCCTTGTCCCTTGGGGGACAAGGGTTCCCAGTTGGAGGTGAAGATGAAGGCTGGGCAGAACCTTCTCCTGCCTGGCCAATGTGCCTGGAGTGGGAACAGCTCTCCACCTTGGAAGGCAGCTCTGGTCCAAGGCATAGTACACTAGGCAATTTCTCACTTAGTAAGGAGTGGATGTCCAAGTGAGTAGCCATGTGAACTACCAACAAGCCTGGGAGGTCAGCCCCAGAAAAAAACAGGCAATACATGTATGCAGCATCCCTCAGAAAGGGGAGACTGGTGTGGGCCATGGTCTCTGTTGCAGAGACCCTTGCACAAGGAGGGCACGGAGGGCAGGATTGGGACACATGCCTGTGCCACCAGTCTTGCTTGCTCTTTTTTCTGTGAGCTTCAAATAACACATACAGGGCAGCTTCTGCACAGGGAGCTGAGCTCTTCCTCTGCAGTCCACCTTAAGCCTGGTTCATCTTCAGAAATCTTTTGGGAAGGGGAAGCTGAGTGGAGGGATGGGTTTTGTTAATATCTTTGTGCCTTGTGGTTTTAAACTTTCCACCTGGCTGCCACCCTCTTGCTCCTTCCCTAAGTGTGGGCTGCAGGTTCATTACAGACACTTTTAGTTGCAGCCCAGCTCCTGCTGCATTGTCACCTGAGCGGAAAAACAGGAAAATAGGTCATTACACTTGGGCAAGCAGATGCCAGCCCCACACAATACAGCTGCTTCCTGCCTTCACTGAAGCCTTTTGTCACAAGGTTTTTTTGCCCTGCTTAGAGCCCTGCACTAAATCCTTGCAGCTCTGATGCCACTACGTCCACCTCCTTTTGGGGGGTTCTACGCCCTGCAGCCTAGGAGGCAGCAAGGCTGCCACAGATATAATGGACAAGTTAAATGCTCCAACTAGGAGGCCACCCTTTGGTCCTGTCACCTGGCACCTGGCGTGCAGTTCTCTGCAGTTGTGAGGTGCCTGTCTGCCGAGTGCCTCAGGACATGCCAAATTCCCCATGTATACAGGTGGCACAAGAGGCCTCAAACTCCACCACCTTGTTTATGGGGCAGGGTGTCAGCACTTTTCCTGCTCACTTCAGCAACATGATCCAAACATCCAAAGTCCTGTCCCTGCATGTACTGGACTAAATGTACCTCTAGATGCACCGTGAGCTCAATTCATGTGGCTTGTTGCAAGTCTGTGGGGAGGAAAGAGTTGAAAAAGGGGGAGATTTTATAAGGTGATTACTCTGGCCCTCCTTCCTTATCCTTCTGGCCTCCTGGTGGTCCTGGAACAGGCACCTTGCAGGCATTCTGCTGTTTGTGGAAAAACAAACTCAGAACTGGGTTTGGCACATGCACGTAAGCTGCTGGTTTATTCCTTGGATGCAGAGAGCCATCCGCTCTCAGCAAAGCCTTTGTCTCTTACATTGGCAAATCCAGCTCTGGATTACACTGCCTTTTACATTGCAGCTCTGGAGGCTGATGAGATCGATGTACTTCTTGCAGTATACTTGCCAAGATATTCTATGTCAGCTTCCAGGGTCTCCACCTTGGAAAGAAAAGACCTCCTTCCTCTGGTTTCAGAAAGAAAAGTTGCATTGCATTTCAGGGGAGTTCTGACATGGGCAGCACAGTGCGTTTGGAAAGTTAATGAGAGTCTGTACAGGAGAGTTAATGAGAGTCTGTACAAGGCAGCAAAACCTGTAGCCACCTGGAAGAGGAGCAGGAACATGGCAGCCCCATGGAACAAGGCTCTTTGGCTCTTTGAATGGACTTTGCTTTGTCAAGTTTGCTCACTGAAAATATCAGACAACTATGATCCACCATTCTTCCTGTCTGTCTAGCAGCAGAAAGTAGCAGCATACCTGGTGGGTCCTCTAGGACCTATTCCTCAGGTCTTTGGCACAAGCTTTGTCAGATAAAACAAATGGAAGCTCAGGCTGACTTTGCTTGGGTCAAACTTTCTTCCTAACCTGTCCTTTCTGCCTACTCAATTTTTCTCAGGAAGCAGAACAGGGGGCACCCTTTTTTGGGCTGAGAAACAAATGGAAGGGACTCCCAGGAGTTCATCTTAGAATTTACAAAGTAAACCTGCATCTGTGAGTCCATGAAAGACAAAGGACAAGCTGAGCATAACTCATGTAGCAATGCCCGTTTGAGTTTGAAAAGGGCTATAAACAGCTGCCTTGTCCTACTTGTCCTAATAAAGACTTGATGCTTTCTCTATCAAGGGCATTGACTTTATTATTTGAGATTTGTACACAAAGAGGCGGATGTGTTAGAGCAGACTGTGTAGAGGGGGAAGGATTGATCAATGAGGGAGGGAATGAAAGATACTTGATTTAATGCTGGTGGATTGAGGTTACTAGGGTGACCTCAGCAGGTCTTACTGGTGTGTGCAAGGACTCTGCTTTCACATGTCTGGAAGGAGACAATAACAGAAGAATCATTGGGGTCAATGCTGAGAAACGTCATGTATTGGAAAAGATTAAAAAATAGTAACAAAAGTCCAATTGCAGAGGTGGTTGCAGCTGTGACCAGAATAATGACTAACCAGAGAAAAACTTTTCTTGCTATCAAAGATAAATTCCAGGAAGCAGAATGTGTTGATGTCAACTCAAGGGACATGTGAGTATAACTATGAGAAAAATGAAAATAACAAAGGAAAGAGGCTGTGGACGAAGTATTTGCTGTTGCCAGAAACCATTTGTGAGTGTTTCTGCAGTCCACTTCTTGGAGAGGAAAAAAAAGATTTCATGTAAGATTTCCTATGAGAGCAGCCCCATTGCTTCTCTGCCTTTGCTCCTCAACAGTTGTTCCTACAGTTTGTGCAAGGAGAGAGCCCTCATTTCCTAGTTGAGGAGTTCAAACAGAGCTCCTGGTAAGTTATTCTGTGGGTGTCACTCCAGTTAAACAATGATATCTCAACTCTTGAATCAGTAGGGGAATAGAGGAATGGAGAGATGTCTCTGAGCATTTGAACCCTGTCCCTCACCCATCTGAGACATCATGCAATAGATTTGTATCCTAGCAAGACTGCCCATGACATTCAACAACCTAGCTCACAAAACCCTTCCCAACAGCCTACAGCAAGGTGCAGCACTATAGAAAAGACCAACAGACACATCTCCAGTTTATCTCTGAAAGGAAGAAAAATAAACTGATGACAGCACATCCCTTTATTAGCAGAGATTTGTTTGGTAAAATCTCCAGATAATCCTGGGAAATGAAAGGATCTAAAAGAGACCTAATACCCTCCCCCTCTGTTTTTGCTGTGCTGCTCCTCATGCAGTGCCAGAAAACCTGTCTTGGGAAAATTTCCTCCTAACCTTAAATTTAGGGTCAGTTTGTCCTTTACAACACGAGCGCGCAAACCAAACACAATACAGAGGATGAACTAAAAGGGGGTAAGGGGGAGGCAGAATTAGCATCCAAGGTATATAGAAGCAGAAAATATGAAGTACTCGAGTTTTTAATAGACTTGTAATGTCAAGGTGGTGCCATATGATTGAAGATTAGCAAATTAGTAACTTTGTATTTAAGGAAGGCTTAAGGAAAATGGGATTTTTGTCACCTGTGAATTTCTTGGTCTGTCAGACAGAATGTCAGCTTTGAGAATTTATTTATGGGAAAGAATAATGGCAGACAGGAAGGTAAGTGGTACATACCAAAGGCAGTGGAGACTAGATTAATTCAATGTCTTTCTTTTTAAAATAACTGGTTTTCTAGACAAGGGACATGCAGAAGGTAATTCTGGACATCAGCAAAGCATTTAACATGAGAAATTGTCAGTTGAGAGTGGAAGAGAGAGAAATTAACAGAGGAATCACAAACGGGGAAGATAATTAGCTGATGCACATATTAGTGCCTACATACTCAGCTGAAATGTGAAGCTGGACCTAAGGGAGGCTATGAGCAGAGTTTTCTGAGTCTAGTCTTTTGATTAATGCTTGCAGTCATGACCTGGACACAAAAGGTAGGAATATGCTAACAAAATGTGCTGAAGCCACAGGGGGAAGGTGTTGTCATTACAAATTACCAAAATACCGTGCCAAAAAAAAAAAGAAGAAACTAGGATATTTGACTAGTACAAACAGCAAGAACTATAGTAGTTGGTTTTGGAGGCTAACAATAGGACTTTTATAAGCTGAGAATGCTTTAGTGGTAAACAAGAGAGGTGGCATCCTCTTCTTTGAGTATCTAAATAGGCTCTGGATTACCAGTGTGCAGTGCATCACCGTGAAAGGAAAAGCAATACCAGATGTATGAGGTGAAGGATTTCCAGCAGATAACAGGAAAGCGTGGCACTGAACTATGGTGGAAATGGAAGATTGTGTGTAAGTAATGCATAAAATGAATAGGAGTTTGGACAGAATGAATTGTTGGGGACTCATGGTATTTGACTATGTGGGCAGAGTTTTACCCACCCTTGATGTTACAAGCCAGCTGAAGTTGCAATGTTATTTCTGTACAACAGCTTCCATTTTCTATTTTCTCTCAGCTGTCTCTTGTCTTTAAAGACATAATGAACATTGTTGCTGCAGTGGTTGAGTGGGAGTGAAGAAAGTATGGATTGTAAATTGGGATGTATACTGATCAGAATGGAACGTGAGGAGACAAGTGCAGGAACAGCCCAGTGACTAAAGATAAGAGAAGGATGCATACGCAGGTAGTGAACAAGTGTGTGTGCTGAGAGGGAGGAATGGACAATGCATGAAGGATTACCAGGTAATAGGAAAGGCAGAAACAGATGGACCTATATCTATATTGATATTGGTACTGATATAGGTGTTTAAATATATATGTCAATATAGATGTCTAGATACCTGCATCTATACAGATACAGATAAATATCAATATATATATGCTTTCTCTGTATATGTATATGTAAGTATAAATGCTTTATGTGGTATGATATGATTATGTATCAGGGTGTATATACACACACATGCAGATATACTTGGTCAGGCTCAAGAATTGCTCACCTGCTGTAGAATGCGGGAATCTCTTGTCTGAAATTACTGACCATTTTAAGTATAATCTGGGCAGCTGTAGTGATGTCTCAGGCTCCCTCCCATGGTATTGCCCTTACGGACTGAGCCTTGGCACCACAGTGGAGGAGCCTGCTTTGCATACTCTGTGGGAGGAGGTGCTGATGAAGGCTGTGTCCCCCTCCCACAGCTGCGTGGTGGACGAGATGGACTTCTCAGGCATGGAGCTGGATGAAGCCCTGCGGAAATTCCAGGCCCACATCCGCGTGCAGGGGGAGGCACAGAAGGTTGAGCGGCTAATTGAGGCTTTCAGGTAAGAGAACGAGCCCTGCAGCCCCACTGCTGCAATCAGGTGGAAGCAGAGAGCACACCCAAGGCAGAAAACATGTAGCAGCCATAGAGTGAATGGCCAGGGACCTCCCTTCCAAAGAAGGTGATCATGGAGGGGCTTCTGAAGCACAGAATCCTCTGTGCCACTGATGTGGCAGAGCCATGTCCTTGCCAGATGTTCAGTGGCATGAAGGCACAAAGGGCCAGACTGAGGCTAGTCCTGACACGTCTGCCAGCAAGGGACTCCCTGTTCATCAGTGACTGAGAGGAAGAGCAGCAGTGGGGCTTTCAGGGGTGCTGTGTTGTTCCCTTGGTGCCCTTAGCAAGGCAGACTGGAGTAGAAACCTCCTATATCACCCTTACACCAGCCTGAGTAGTCCTCTCTAGTCTCACTTGCTCTTTTGGTTCCTGAGGACAAGAAGGCTGAAGTTTCAGTGGCCTGCTTCAGCCACTGGTGGGTAAATTTGCCTTTAGAGAGCAGTCAGTTCCTTCTCATTTGTGTGAGAGGTGGAGTGAAATGAGGAATTTGATCCATTTGTGATGAAGCCATTGCCACCCTGGAGCAGAGGACTTCCATGTTCTGTGTTAAGTGTGTGTATCCCTCCTGCTGCAGCCAGAGGTACTGCATGTGTAACCCAGACGTGGTCCAGCAGTTTCACAACCCGGACACCATCTTCATCTTGGCCTTTGCAATCATCCTCCTCAATACGGACATGTACAGCCCCAACATCAAGCCTGACAGGAAGATGATGCTGGAGGACTTCATTCGCAATCTGAGAGGTGAGGGTCCTGCTTTGATTTTTTTGCCATCTTCCTGCTCTAAATTCTGCCTAGGTGAAGGCAGCAAAAATCTAGTGGAGCTGCCTTTCTCCAGGGCTGCTGCTGCTCCCTGTGAGCCAGACATAGAGGGCCCTTTGAGGTGTCTTCTAGGATGCTGGGGAAGGGGAAAATACAAGCTTTGTCTTCTGCAGAAAGCTGTCCAGCCTTCTCGGAAACCAACCATTTTCTTTGAGAGATGGCTTAATCTTTTAAAAGATCTCACTGCTTGGAAGCAGTCCATTGTATTACTTTTTCCTATTGTTCAGCTCCATCCTTCTTAGACTCTGCTGGGTTATATTAAACAAGCCCTTCTGTTCCTTGCTGCTTTGAATATATGAACATATTTTCCTTCTATTCAGGCTAAATCTTCCCCTTCTTAATTGCTTGCAATTGCTTATAGTAACTGTAGGCCTGACAGAGTGCATGCATACATTACCTCTTCACCATTCCTGAAACATCAGTTCCCCAAATCAATTTTCTTCTGTTTTTCAAGGTCAGTCCATCCCATCTTGGTAATAGGTTGCTAAAAGCACTTTTTCAGATGTGGTCACAACATCTGGTCATATATAGAGCGACTGCCTCCCTTTTTTTCAGGTCTGCTAATGCAGTTTAGTATTGTTGGCCTTTCTGACATGATGTCTAGATAAATTCTTGTCTCATTTCCCAGCCGTGTTCACTCCTAGGTTATCCTAGTTCAGCCATCTTCTAAGTGTCTCTTACTGCACATCTGCAATTCAGATGAAGCTCCCTTAAAGTTTTTCCAGTGTAAATCCCTGCCTAGATTTTGAACTTCTTTGGGTTCCTTTGACTTCTTTCTTTGTCCTGACTGCTGCTCAGAAAGCGTCGTCTCAGCCTCCCATACCTTCCCCAATTTGTCATCCACTTCAGACTGATATAATGTGACACTGATGCCCACTTTCAAGTTATATCCTGAGACACTGAATGAGGCTGATACCTGCCATCGCCCCCTTTTCGATCATAGCTGATAGCACTAACTCAGAAGGGGTTTTTACGTTAATTTACACTTAGAGTTGCTTGAAAATCTGCCAGTTCACATCACAAAGAATTTAGCCAACATGAGGATCACTCACCTCCAGCGCGTAACACACCACAGCTCACTAGAGCGAGTGGATGTTACCCCGTTACAGACAAGGGGAGACAGTTCATTCCAGACTCACCTGCAGGCCAATGCCCAGGTCAGGAGCTTCACCAGCCTGTGTTTAAAAAAAGGCAGAGTATTCAGGCTACATTTGCAAGGCTGTGGAAGAGGGAGCCAGGAGATGACAATGCCTCTCCATTCCTCAGCAGTCCCTCACCTGCGTCATTCAGGGTGGTCGATTTCAGACCAGGGAGTTGGGGGGAAAGCAGAGAAAATCAATATAAAGTGACTGAGAATTCAGTTCAGAGGAAAGACTGGCAGTTTAATTTGTGGTGTTTGGCTCAGGGACGGGTGAAAGAAAAGTTTTCTGCCAGGCTGTGCAATGGGTCAGACAGCAAAATTTGGCGAGTTATGTAAAGAGATATAAAAGAGGAAAGGGACAGGACCAAGACAGAGATATCACAGACAGAGTAATATGAAAGTATTGCTCCAAAGAGACATCACAGAAGGAAAATGGTGGAGGTCACCAAGCAAACAGGATGCAATGCAATGCTTGCATTCTCAGGAGGAGCAGCTGGATCCCATCATAGATCTCTTCCACATCTAGCACTTCTGATGAAATTAAATCAATGCAGGTATTGCTGCTGAGCGGCCCATCGTATATGAATGTGAAATTGTGGCTATAAAACCTTAGGGAGCGCGTGGAAAGGAGCCACCATGCAGAGCAAAGGAATAATGAAAGCTTCTGCATTGGCCTCAGAGGTGTCAGTCTCTCCTGCTGGTGCATTAGGTGTGTTAGAGCAAGAAAGAAGACAGCCTAAAGCAAACCATTGCTCTTCCCCTTCAGCCTTCCCAGCACTGTGCAGTGCAGAGGCACTAGTTGCCTGTCACGGACCACTGGTTCTTCCCTTTCCTTTTCTCCCTGCCTAGCCTGCCCAACATTTTCTGTGTTTGGCAGGGGTGGACGACGGTGCTGACATTCCACGGGAGCTGGTGGTGGGGATCTATGAGAGGATCCAGCAGAAAGAGCTAAAATCCAATGAGGACCACGTGACTTATGTCACCAAAGTGGAGAAGTCCATAGTTGGAATGAAAACGGTGAGCATCCATAACGCTGCTGGCACCCACTTACCCCTCTCAACCCTACCTCTCTCACTGGCTCTCTCTTCTGCCTTTTTCCCTCTGTGCCCCTCTTCTTGTGTAATGCTTTCCTTGCTTGTCTTGATGGATTCACACCTTTATCTCCAAATACCTTCTTCATTGCTATCTTGTTCTTTCCTAATTTTGGGGGATCTCCTTGGCCAGAGTTTACAGTATTTGGTACAGTAATTGTTTGCCCAAGAACCTCATTGCAGGTCCTGCCTGCCAATGCAGGTCCTGCCTGCCAGTGCTCCAGTGATAGCTCTGCAGTGTTTCAAACGTTCAGGCCATGTGAGGGTGTTGGAAGTGGAAGGCAAAGTAATAGAAAACAATTTCATCCAACTGTCTCTAATGAGTTCCCTAAGGATTGTTGAGGTTAAGAGTCCCCCAAATGCAGAGACAGCTTCTTTAGCAGTAACCAATCTGTAATGGAAAACAATACATACTCTTTACCCAAAATGAGCAGAATAATTTCTCCAAGGCCAGGAAACCTGCAGATGTCCAGTGGGGTGAGAGAGGATGAACAGTCACCCAGCGATTGGAAGCCAGAGGTATAGGAAGGTAGGATATGTGAGCAAAATGGTTGTGTATAGCCTGTCCCACTCCTCTGCTGTGTACAGATCACAAAGGCATAGCTCTGTCTGCTATTGAACCTGCAGGAAAAGTGATGGTGAGGAGTGGTGGTGTGCAGACAATTTGTGTGGGCAGAATTGCTTTGTGCTGTTGTCACTGGGCAGGGTTGTCCAGGTTGAGGGTAGGGGGGACCCACAGTGGCACCTACCTCAGCCTCCCCATACTCTTGTGGGTCTTCTGCAGGTTCTGTCCGTGCCTCATCGCCGGCTGGTCTGCTGCAGCCGTTTGTACGAAGTGACGGATGTGAACAAAGTACAGAAGCAGGCAGCTCACCAGAGGGAAGTTTTTCTCTTCAATGACCTGCTGGTGGTGAGTCTTCTCTCACAATTAGGCACTGCAGTGATAAAACTCACACTGGTTTCTGTAAAGAAATCTAAAACCAGTCCACAACATCCATTTCCCCCCTGTCCTAAGGACAGACCATCTTCTGGTCCATCAACATTGTAAGATGCAGCCCTGGATCCTTCACTGTTGAAAAGCTAACAAATCTAAAACTCCTCTAACCCTTGACAAAACCAACTGTCACATCCCACAGCCATCTAAGCAATGTCATTGCTCTCTCACATGCCTTTGCCAGCAGGAAAGTTCATTTAATGAAAGGGAGGTTCATTTCTTTGCCTGTTTGTACTATAGTATACAGAGCCCTCCCATGCACTTCAAATCTTTTCTGCGAGACACTTTGAAATCACTGCCTTCTAACATTGCAAAGGCTGTAGGAGAGTAGATATTACTTACTGGAGCCCCAAATGTGTACAGCACTTTTAAAAGTGTCCTACCCCAGCAACATTGCAACTGAGTTGAGACAGGCACAAGGGAGGGCAGAGGTACACTGACACTGGGAGGAGGCCAAACA
Source organism: Pterocles orientalis (assembly GCA_011057875.1). Lineage (NCBI taxonomy): Eukaryota > Metazoa > Chordata > Aves > Pterocliformes > Pteroclidae > Pterocles > Pterocles orientalis. The sequence continues at coordinate 101,254 of WKFP01014302.1, forward strand.
GAATGGAAGTTCTGCTGAATTTAGTGGCAAAATGAAACTGTGAATGTTACAAATGTATGGCTAAAACCAAACCCTTTTGTAGGAGCAGAGAGCTTTCCCCACCTATTTTTCTGCACCCATTTGCAGAGTTGTGAGTGTCGGGAGAGGTTCTGCTCCTTGCTACCCCTCTACCCCATAGGATAAATCAGATCCATAAGAACTAGTGCTGAGGGAGTGAGGGTAGCCCAGCATTCACATATGTTCTTCTTCCCAGCTCTAAGGTATTTCTGACAAGCTTCTCTTTGGGTTTGATGTGGCCCTTGATGGAGAGAATTACCCTTGCGAAGTCAGAAATGTGGGCATCAAAAAGCCAGCTGCCCCTGGGAGACAGAGATGAGTGGGCCCCAGGGCTATGCCTACAGAATTTCCGAAGTGTTGTTACAAGTGCAGCTTGCCAGGCAGCTTTCTGGGAAAAGAGCCTGTCAATCACCAAGTGTTATTCCTCTGCACAATTAACAGAACTTGCAAAAAGCTTTTTTCCTTCGGGCAGTTTGCATTGTTCCTGCCTCACAGTTTCCCTGCCCAGTGATGCATCTCTCCCTCCAACAGATCCTCAAGCTTTGCCCCAAGAAGAAAAGCTCCTCAACGTACACATTTTGCAAGTCGGTTGGCCTGCTAGGGATGCAGTTCCATCTCTTTGAGAATGAATGTAAGTCCATTTCTCCTTGGTTGCGTGGAGGGGTTTGGCAGGGAAAAGGAGAAGAAGGGACGGGGCTGTGTCACCCCGTGTGAGTTTATATCAGAAGAGAGATTCCATCAGGGTTAGAAGTGGAGGGCAGAAGACTGAGGCTTGGTGCTGAGGAGATTCTGCAGGTACAGTGTGATGAGAAGAGGCTCTTGGTACCTCTTGCTAGGTCTGAGCACCTGCAGAAGGGATGAACTTCAGCTCATTGAAGAACCTGGCTTGTCATGAGAGAGCAGTAGTGGGGAGGAATGAGGGAATCAGTCCCCAGATACATCTCACTGAGCTCTCAGGAGCCAACTGTAGGTGGAGAACCTCATTGACAAAACTGCTGCTGACAGCTTTAGCCCCTCATGCCCAAAGTCATAACTCTGACCTCTACCTTTGACACTGATGAAGGTGCTGCTTTGCCTCCCTACGTTGTGCTATGCTGTGCTGTGCTGAAAGCTTCCCAAGACAGAAGCAGAGCCCTTGGAACAGCACCCACTAAAGCATGGCAAGAGGCCAGCCCTAGTCAGCCTGACCTTGGTGGTCTGGGAATAGAGCCATGATGTGTCATGACTGGGGCTGGTTGTGTGGTGGAGGAGTTCCAGACCCAGGCAGACTTCCTGCTGGCACGCGCAGAGGGGCTGTGCAGCAGTTCCAAGCAAGCACGGCTGATGCCCACTGGGGTTTTTGTGAGCACCTACAGAACACGCTGCAAGGAAGGAAGACTGTAGCAGCACTGTGGCTACACTAAGTTTTTCACATCCTCCCTCTACCCTATTGGCAGCATGAGTCACTCTCTCAACAACCTGCCCTCTGCAGCATGGAGACATCCCTGTACGTACAAAAGAATCATCCATAACTGAGCATCCCCAGGAGGCACCATCAGAGCTGGGATTAGCTTTCAGGGGTATCATGAGTACACTGGGAGTGTTCAAAGATCTTCTGGCAAATGCATCCTGTTGTGTATCCCCTGCAGAGACAGAAAAGCAAATGTCCTAAAGAGCTTGTGATCTAAACAGATGACACAGACACAGGGTGGGAAAAGGGGCCTGGGATACAAATGAGGGGGGCTGAGGGCTGGCAGCAAATAGCAGGTTGGCCCTTTGACTTATTTGGTAAAGTGATAAAGGAAGAGGGAGGAGAAGGCAGGCAGATGCGGGAGCAGTGGAGGAGAGAAAGCAGGACAGGGGAAGAGAGAAATTAAATGTAGAGAAAGTTCAGAGGGAAAGAAAAATGGGACGGAAACCACTGGCCACTGAGCAAAAGGTAGAGAAAGTCCAGTCACAAGTGAGGCAAGTTCTCTGCACACTGTCGTTCTCCTGCTTCTGTTAGCTGAATCTCCAGCCACCATTTCCCTGCACATAACCTGATATTTAAAACACAAGGCCTTTTGTTGTGATATTTTTACTCTCTGGACATGCCCTATCATTTACATTGCTGTGCGTTTTGCCTGCTGGGGAATACTAAGTGGAGACCTACAAACCCACATCTTTCTCTTTACCATTCTCTCTGCACAGCCCATGCTGTGCTAACACCCCTCCATGTTCTCTGCTGATGGAAGCAGAGACTGGGGAGAAGTCACAAAATCACAGAATGGTTTGGGCTGGAAAGGATTTTAAAGATCATCTAATTCCAATCCCCCTGCCGTGGACAGGGACACCCTCCACTAGCCCAGGTTGCTCAAAGCCTCATCCAGCCTGGCCTTGAACCTCCAGGGATGGGGCATCCGCAGTTTCCCTGGGCAACCTGTTCCAGTGCCTCACCAGCCTCACAGTAAAAAATCTCTTCCTAATATCTAATCTAAATCTACCCTCTTTCAGCGTAAAACCATTACCCCTGCTGCCACTGTGGATGTTAATGGCTGTTCTGGCTTTGACTCCAGGAGCTAGCCTCTCCAGCTGCATCTCCCACAGGAGAAATAGTGTTGTTGGCCTCTTATATATACTTTTTACTCCTCCACAGATTCAGAAGGGCTTTACAGTCCTACCTCTGTTCTCAAGTTCCCAGAGCTAACTTTGCACTACGTGTAACTAAGAGCTAGAGTTTTCTGGTTTTGGTAGTGCTGTGGTGCTGGTGGCACCTGCCTTGCTGCTGCAGCTTGGCCATTCTGTTCCCTTGGAGGGCTGCAATGCTCCAGGTTCCCACAGTCTGCAGTGTGACAAACTCTAGGTGTGCCTTTCCTTTGGACTTATGTTAGAAACACTCTGTCCTGCAGAGGTGTAATGCCTAACATCTCTTTATTTTGTTGACACATCTTCTTTACAGATTACCCCCATGGCATCACACTGGTGACTCCAGTTTCAGGCTCAGAGAAGAAACAGGTACTACACTTCTGTGCTCTGGGTGCTGAGGAAATGCAGAAGTTTGTGGAAGATCTGAAAGAGTCAATAGCAGAAGTGACAGAGCTGGAGCAGATACGAATTGAATGTAAGAGCCTCTAATACAATTCACACTCCAATGCTATCACACTGCATGTGTCTACCAGGGAGAAAGGGTAAAGAAAGGGGTTCTTCAGGAACAGGGGGAGTAAGGATGAGTAGCACAAGTCTGCACAGGATTGTTCTTGTGTTCACCGACAGGGTGAAAAAGCAGTCAGGCTCTGTGATCACCTGCCAGCAGGAGAAATAAATGGAAGAACTTAAGTACTTATGATGCTTATGAAACAGGGTGTATGATACAGTGGCCTGGAATAGTGAAGCTTAAACTGTCAGACCCAGAAGGCTCTTCTCCATCCCATACTCCTTTGACTATGCAAATAGGATCTGTAGGTAGCTGGGAAGTACAGGACAGGTCTGGTAGCCTTAGCAGCGTTCTACTTCGCTCCAGGAATGTCTAGGAGACAAGCAGTGTGTACTGTGTCCCTTTGTGGCCTGTCTTACACAGGTTAGATGTCCATGTAGCCTTTGATAGCCTTTCCGTATATAAAGTAGCTCAGCATCAGTGGTCCCCTCCTGTGCAGCAACAGCCTGTTCTGTACAAATGCAGGTCATATACAGAAGGTCATGTGGAGATATACAAGTTCCTCCATATGCCAAGTCCTCTCTGGTTTCTGTTTTTTACTTGACTGTTCCTCTCTCTCCCTTCTTGACACTCTTGTCATTTTCTTGCTTTAGTTCTCCTTGCTGACTTCCCATATTGCTCCTTCAGTGTGCTGGTGTCCTTCCCTCCATCCCTCTCCTCATTCACTTCCATATGTCTCTCTTGCAGGGGAGCTGGAGAAACAGCAAGGGGCAAAGGCTCTCTCATTAAGGACCAATGGAGCTCAGATGGAACTGCAGTCTAAGCAAGGCTCTCCAACAGGTAAAAGGACACCTAACTTCTCTTGGTCAAGCAGTCCTGCTTTTGCAAATGTGTTCTCACTGATTCCTACGAGAACAACTGCAAAAAATAAATTACAAGGTTTGTATCCTTTAGCCTTGGGCAAATAGTGGAAATATGAGAACATACGCATTCTTCAAATACCCTAGAAAAGCCATCAAAGTCTCATTATCCAATCTGGCAAAGGGGTGTTACTGATGGAGCACCACTTTTTCTTCCCTGAACTGATGCAACACAGTAACTTGCACTATCAACTTCCTCCAGCCTCTTCACCAGCACTTTGGACCGGCCTCTTTGTTTCCAAAGCTTTGTGTCCATTCATGCCTTGGCTTGTATGCCAGCAAAAATCAAGTGCAGAGGTGAGTGACTACCAACTCACTAGAATGGCACTGAGACCAGGACTGAAGTATAGGATTCCGAAGGGGCCTCCCCATATCCCACTAAGTAGCTATCAGGTTGCAAGAGCGTCGGGATTTGTTCTTGCAGTCAAGAGTCTTGTTTGGCCCCGTACCTCTCCCTTTAGCTTTCTAGTGCACGGTATAAGGGCTAGCTCTTGACTAGAGGTACAGACCTCATGAGTGCAATCTTTTGTTTTATTTCAAAGGCAAGAAGGATTTGGGGGAGAAGGTCTCGGACAGCACAGTGGAGGTAAGTAGAGTGCAGAGCAGCTGAGGTAAGTAATTCTCTCTCACTTCAGCTCTTCTCACATTCTCTGTTGTTTCTTTTCTCAGGTTTTAATCAATGCCTCCCCAGCCAGACTGACAATTTTACCAATTTCCAGAGATACAATTAAAAGTTACTGCTAGGACGGGTAATACAACTTTCAAATCCAAACTAAACTTCAAAGCATTTTCAATCCGTTTTTATAACTGTAACATCCCTCATGGACCAAGCTCCCAAACGCTGTAGACTAACCCACCCCACTGCTTACGGGGTGACTGAGAACCCCACTAAGGACTTCCCTGACATGCTAACTCCATGCAGCATCACATGCAAATTCCCTGCAGCCTAGCTTTCCTGCAGCTCTGTCTCTCCATCCCCTCTTGAAAAGGGGATTAAGCATGGCCTTTGTATACCAGAGACTTTCCCTAGAGCTTTTCCTTCCTAAGTAGGGAGCTTGGCTGTCCTGTGTACATCTATCTTTGCAGGGATGTCTAGCATCCAGTGGGTTGCCTAGCATCCATACTCCCACTGCCTGTGAGAAAACAGGAAAATGTGATCTTCACGTTGAAAATCTTATCTACTATTTCCTACTCTGACCCTGTCTGGAATATCTCAGTTGTCCTGAATTTACCCTTTTCCAGGGTAGTACTTTCTCCTCTTGTCATAGTAAATTTACTTGAAGAGTTCAGCTTCTCTGTGGGTAGTGGGTGCTGCTACTTTCCCCTGAAGAGCATGCCATTTCCCTGCAGACAAGCCCTTCCTGGGGAAGGTACCTCTCCCAGCCAATCTCCTATTCCTGTTGGGAGGAGTGTTTCCTTATGGAGAATGGCTTCCATGTATCCTAATATAATTAGCATTTCACGGCCCAGCAACTATTTTTTGTAGAGGATGTTCTATTGCCTGAATAAATATTGACACGATATCATGTCCTGCTGTGCAGCGAATCTGAGCGACCTCCATGCTTGAGTAGGGACAGACAGTTCATCCTTGTTCCAGCATGGTGGGAAGCCTGGCCACTCCACAGCTTCTCCTTCCCAGTTGCTGGTGCTGCTGCCCAACACGCCAGCCCATCAGGGCACCCCTGATGTCCCATCTGCCCACCTGTACCCCTGCCTAGCTGGAAGTGCCATGCTAACCTGCAGGCGCTTCTTTCCTACACAGGGATGGTCAACTTGACTGACATTTTGTTTTGAGATGGTAGCTTTGCTCTGGTTTGGAGTCTCCATCAGCCCGTGTCCTTGGCAGGAGGAGCTATAACTTCATCCACCATTTGGGAAGCGCTATTTTCCTGCTGTGCTTCCCCCTCTAGGGACCTCCAGTCCAGGCCAGCTCCTCCTTTTCAAACTGGACTCAGTGAGCTGACTCCATTATCAGCATCTCTCTGTGGAGACCCTGATGACCTCCTGCATCCCTTCCCCCTTTCAGCTACCCAAGTAATATTCTGCCAGCAGAGGACCATTTCCATTTCTTTGAGATTATCTAATCTGCTGCCATTTCATCATGAATTTCTTTTATCATTGTATGAGCTAGATGGACATTTTTTCTTTCTTTTTTCTTTTTTTGAAAATCATTTCCTTTCACTGACAAACCATCAAATGGATCAGAGGGAGCTGCCTTTTGCTAGAGTATGTCAGATTTCTGCTTTTTCCTTTGTAAACAGATTAGCCAGTCATGTGGTGTACCTTCCTACTCAGAAACTCAGGGAGCTGGGAAAGGCTTGAGTCTCTCTGTCTCTCTCTGTCTCAGATTCAGCTACTGTCATTTTGCTGAAATGTACAACATCAATTATCTGAAACTTTGCTGTCTGGTTCCCCTATCCTTTTTGTTGGTGGGGACAAGGGCATGACCTCCAAGGTCTGTTCACTACCACGAGAATTCACGGATGCCTCCACTCGTAGGGTTGACTTGTGTTCCCTGTGCTATTTGGATAACCAAAGTTGCACGGCATTTGAGAATGCTGGCCCGGTTGCCTTTGATATGATGGAAAGGACAGGGGCACTTAGGCCTTGATGGGAACGATGGGACTATTGGGAGGGGGGCAGGGGCTGTGCAGCTGAGGGTTGTGCCTGTTCTGGGTTTTTTTTGAGGGGAGCAGGGTTTAATGCATGTGAGGCTGATCGGTGGTGTGGGTTCAGGGCAGCCAGCAGCAGCAGATGGGAAAAGTCTTGTAACATTTAATGCTTCTTTGGCTGTTTCTAAACTAGGTGTCAATTCACAACAGGCTTCAAACGTACCAGCACAACTCCGCCCTGGGGCCCGAGAGTGGAATGCAGCCCAGCATGCGTCTTAACATGCCACGGGAGCGGCTGGAGACAGCACTGGTGCCCTCACACCCCGCCTCAGCGGGGACACTTGTACAGTGCCAGCAGATTGTCAAAGTCATTGTCTTGGACAAGCCGTGCCTCGCTCGAATGGAGCCGGCCCTCAACCAGACTCTGACACGCTATGTCACCTCAGATTCCTGCACCTCCACCCCCTGGCGTGGTGTGGGCAGTGGGCTCCCCGGGACCCCCATGAAGCTGGTCCATCAGCCTCCCCTCCCACCTCCACCACCTCCCTACAACCACCCCCACCAGTATTGCCCCCCCAGCTCCCTGCTTCAGAGGCGCAGGTACTCCAGTGGCTCACGCAGCCTCGTGTAGCCACACCACCAGCACCAAAACAGCACAGACTTCCCCGCTTCCCTCCCCAGCCACCTCCCGGGGACCCTTTCTGCCTACAGAGATCTAGTTTGTGATTTATTTTTTAGTAAAAGAAGAAGAAAAGGAAAAAAAAAAAAAAAAAGCCGACTGACCTAACTCTTACCCTGTCTCCCCTCAAGATGATGCTAATTGTGAGGAGCCATCTATAGAAACTGCCAACCTACGTGCTCACACATCCTCACACCCCGCCAGCCCTGCTGGCCTTACGTGCTCGTGCCATCCCCATGTAGCACTTTGCTGCCCTGCTCCTGAAAGGCCTGATGACCTGCTGCTTTCTAGGCACTGTGTCTTCCATTTGCTACTTCTCGATCTCCTTCCCTGCCTTGCATTTACCTGGCCATAGGTTTGTACCCGCCCCAAAACTTCACCAGCCTCGGAGAGAAACGGACTCACCTGTGCCAAGGACTGACCTCGGGGCACTCCTGGGGGTGGAGTTCCCCCTGCCACTGCTGCTGCCACATGCTAAGCTGGAGCTGAGAACTCGTACCACTTGCCGTGTTTTCTCCTCATCACTCTTCAAATATTATTTCCTTGCAGCAGACGGTTCCAAGTGAGGGAGTGCATGAGTAAGAGAGCTGGAGAGGAGGAGAGACTGTCCTAAGCTGCAGTACAACACAAAGATGGCCTCAGTCTGAGCACCAAAACTCTTTCTGTTGTTATATTGGAGCACTGTACCAGAGACCTCTGCTGAGACCTAGCAGACCTCATCACATGTAAATACACCTGTATGGTAGCGTATGTATGGCGCATGCTTACTAAAGGAAACACCAAGCAGTCATGAGGGAGCAGAAGGGATGGATTAAGCCTGAGGATCTTCCTGGAATGGATGAGTTATTTTCCAAAGATTTGGCACCAAGAGGTGCCCTCCCACCTCAAAACACACAAACACACACACACACACAGAGATTGTCTTCTCTAACATAAACCAAACCCACCTTTTCTCCTCCTAGCTGGTTTTGTGTTTCCTGCCCACCTGCTTTTTCATATTCTGAAAGCAAAGCCAAGTGTTACGTTCACTTTCTAGGGTGGATCCCTTCACTTGGGCTCTTCTTCCTGTGTTAGAGGGAAGGGGCTTTTTGGAGACCACTCGTATGAGGTCCCATCTGTATCTCTTGTCTGGCTCCATCAGCCCTTCCTGTAGGAAAGCTGCCCAGATACCACACTCCAAGGCCTCTTCTCCTCTGTCTCTATCTCAGCTTTAAAGAGAGGGGAGGGGAAGATTCTGAGATAGAAATGGCGGCTCAACTCCTCTGCTTTATTGGGGACATTGATGTGAAGGAAGATGGCATTAAAATTGGGCTATGGATGTATTTTTAGAAAAAAAAAAATCTCTTTGAGCAGTAGGGAGGGGAAGGTATTAATTATCTTAAAGGCTTTGGTCTCGCTCACTCACTCTGTCTCCGTTCAAGGCTTAAGAAGATCAACTTTAGGATTTTAAAATAGGACAGAAAGCCTTTTAGGGCCTTTTTTTTTGGGTTTTATTTTAGGAGAGAAAGGAAGAAATGCTCTTCCTTCCCATGTGAGGCGGAGAGATGAGCACTGGGTGTTGATGACACAGCTGTTGGGTGAGGAATGGCAGGAGTTCTTGTCAGTGCTGAGGATGAGCAAAATGTCAGGGAAAGGGGGACAGTGAAGACTACAGGAAAGTCTTTTTTACCTTGTGGGTTAAAAGGAACACAGCAGTTTCCTTAGGGATTGCACCAGTGTGCTCATCTCTGGGGGGTTATTGCCAGTAACAAAAACTGCAGTGCATCAGGGACCGGCTCCCCTCCGTGCTCTTTGGATGTCTGCTGGCTCTGCCAAAGTGTTCGTTTGAGAGGGTTAATGTAGTTGACCTGGGCATAAATTCAGATGGGGTTAGAGAAGCGGACGGGGATGGGGGTGAAGAGTCTCCTGTGCTTGGCCAGCCCTCCAGGGCAGGAGCCTGCTCACTTCCAGGTCCCTTTATTTCTGAGCCTGATGCATGTACCCGGGTGTGCCAAGAGGTCTGTCTAAGTTGTTTGCTTAGCTGTCTGGAGCAGGGCACTGGGCTGCCACTTTTATACACAGTAGCAAATGTACTGACCAGGAGCCAACACGCACAGCCTCAGGGAGGGCTGCAGAAGCAGAAGACAAAAAAGATTGTAAGAAAACCCTGAACAGAAGCCCAGTGTGCCTCCAGACCAGAGAAGCTTTCTTCTAGACAGGCTCCCAGGGCAGTGACGATGCTTCACATCTCAAAGCAGGGCCTAGGAAGAGGTCCTCACCCCCAGCCAGCTGTGACACACATCTGGCTTGATCTGCTGCTGGCTCCCTCCAGGGTGACATCCCGCCACCTCATGGCAGCTGGGTTCTCTGACTTGCTCGTACCTTCCTGGAAGAGCATACATGTGGCATCAACCATCATCCAGTCAATGTAGCGTGTCTGCCATTTTATTTTTACTCACTGCTGCAGTGAAAGGGATGGTATCTAGGAAGCACTGGCACTTCCGTCCCTCCTCAGCAGTTGCTTTGCTGTCTGAAATGAGTGGCAGTACTTGTTTGGTTTTTTCCCAGAGTGCAGTGAGCCACTGAACATCTGCGTGTGTGTGTGTGTGTTAAAATAAATAAATTAGATTTTACTTGATGTTTAACACGAAGTGACAACAACAAAAACCTTAAGGTACTTGATGAAATAATTTTTTTAGATAAAATATTTATAACTCTGTCTATGAAATTTCTACAAGAGAGATTTGCTGCTTTAATAATTGATTGGGAGACCTACAAGAATTTAAAGAAGGAATAAGGAAGCTTCTGTAAGACTCCTTTCTTTGTGCTGGAAGGTCAGAAGTAAGTTAACTGATGTGCCAAGGTACCTGGGGCACAGCAGTCTCTCAGGGCAGGTTGGCTCCATTTCCTTGACCTTGCAAAGGCTAATGCTAGCCTTGAGCTTTGGACAGAGAAGCAAATGTAGATAACCCTGCTGGCTACATCTTTTGTCAGGTTTAACTGGAGAGACACCAGACCACTTTATTCCAGGTTGTTGTGGAACAGGTTGCTCTAAATTCCACTGTGTAGCTGAGCCCTTCGGACTTCGCTTCAAATATGGATTTTTTTTTTCCTTTGAAGGCTGGTCTCAAAGGATGACAAGCACTTTAAAGCATGTCTACGCCTCATCTGATCTATTGTATTGCCTGTTCCCACAGCCCTTCCACACGCAAGCAAGAAACACAGACTCAGTGTAGCTGTAATACTGTGAACAGACGCCCTTACACACAGACTGATCGTTGACAGGGTGCAGGCTAGAGGGAGCACATCAGTGACAACCTAACGAAAGACAAAATGTGTACCACAGCTCACCCGGGTGGACCAGCCCAAAGAAAAGTCACAGCAGCGATTTTCATCATGAACCTAGCACAATCTTCCAGGTGGTGGGATCAGGCAGGAAGCTGCTGCAGAGATTAAATCAACCTAAATGAACCAGTGGCTTTTTGCTGCCAAATTCCTATCCTTCTATACTAAAAAAGAAGGGAGGAAGAGAGAAAAGAGAAACCCAGTGAAGAGCATTCTGCAGTGAGTGTTGTGTACTCGGTGGCCAAACAAGAAGGTGGCTCTGCTGGAAGGCAGATGAGAGCAAGGTGTTACTGAGGTCTCCACAAACCATCAGGCTCTGTCCTGATTCTCTCTTGGTGCAAATCCAGTGAAATTAATCTGTTTACACCAGTAGCAAAAGAATGGAAAAATGTGACAGGAGAATCAAGCCTAGTGCAAACAATTTGGGTTTAATTAAATGTTTGTCTTCTGCTTGTAGTACTTTTAACACCATAATCTGGGCCACTGTGGTAGCAGCACTTAGTGCTTTCTGCAAAACCTTCAAAGCATACTGCTGCTCATATTTTCTCTCCTCCCTGGAGATGAAAGGTGTGGGTATGGTCCACAACCAGAATTTCATCAATAACCAAACTTTTTCACAAAACAGTAACACCAGATTTGGAAGTATTTGAGGGCCTCTGAGCCCTAAGAGTTGGAGTTTTGTTGCATATTTTTCAGAAGGCTCAGCCTGCAACTGTCTGCATGTCTTTGTGAGGTTTCCAAAAGAAATCTGAGCCCTAAATCAAGGAAGCTGCTGCTTGGCAGAGTCTCTTCTTTGAAATGTGAGTTGCTGAGCAAGCTCCCCCATCTCCTGCTCCACCAGCTGCCTCACTGTGCTAGTGTAGGCTCCAGGGACTGCCAGCAGTGTTTTGTGAGCTAGAGCTGTCCTTGTCCTGCCCGCTCTTTCACAGCCACACCTGGGACAGCAGCTTTGAAGTCACCCAGCTCTTCAATACTAGTCACAACCCCATCTGAATGTGTCTTTTTAAAAAAAACTTAACAAGAGAAGTGTTACCTATGTGTAGGTTTTTGAAAGCACCTGTCTGTCTGTACCTGTTACCTGCTGTAAATATCACCAAGAAAAGCTTCCTTTGGGAAAAGTGGTGTGGTCACACCTAGCAAAGTGTCCAAATGGCTAATATTTTGTAACAAAATAACAAAAAATAGATCAGAGGTATTTTATCTGTTCAATTAATAGAGTTTTAGAAATTATATTGAGATATGTCACTTGTGCGCTAATGTCGTCTTTGCCTCAGCCGCCCCTCCTGTGTCCCTGGGCTCCAGCAGCATGGGCAAGCACATGGGCCACGCACCAAGGGTGTGCCCAAGGGATGCTGAGCACCGTGGCTTCCTGCTGGCCTCAGGGGCAGCCCGTCGCGGCTGCTGATGATTTTTCAAGGAGTGCAGCAGGAGGTAGCTCAATGCTCACGGTCTCTGAGGATCAGATCCAGAGGAAAGCAGGAAGAAATAATCTTGTCCAAGAGACAGCAACTCAATGTTTTACAGTGAGGCAGAGAGGAAAAGACGGTGGAGGGAAGGCAAAGCTGTTCAGTGCTGCAGCTCCTTCCTTTCCATCTTGCTGGCATGCAGCAGAGCCAGCCCCAAACCCTCTGCTCACATCTGTGTAGCTCTGCAGCTCTGGGGAAGGAGGGCCACACACCCATGCAAAGTGCATGCTGCTGTGTGTGCACGCTGCAAGGAGACCAACTTCCCAAGCCGCATGTGCCGATGCACGTGTTGGACTCCAGCTGGCCGCAGAGACGCTCATGCGCCCAGAGACATCAGCACATACTGCGTGTTAATGCACACACCATCTGCCATCGTGTAGGACTATATGGAAGATAACATGCAGGCACCTCTACTATCCGCACAGCTGAACAGGCTGTACAAAAATATCAGCCGTGCACTGCCTGAGCAGGACAGCTGTGCTGGCTGCAGTTACCATCACAGCACATCTCACAAGCTACGTAGGCTCAGGCTTGGTTAACATTTGGATGGGAGACATGTAAGGAAAATTACATTTCCCATGCAAATCAGCTATACATGCATATTTACACAAAGCATAACCCCAAGGTTAATGAAACTGGCCTTTGTGAAGTTCTGCACAGGGATGAGAGAGATGATCAGAGATAAACGTGCACACAGAGCAAGCTCTCCTCTGCAATGGATGGGGGACAGCAACGTACATCTTTGCTGCTAAGGCAAATAGATGCTGGGGTCAGATTGCACCTGTTAAAAAAACCTGTCTATAGGTTGCAAATTCTTTGCCAGCTTCAAAGAATCCCTTAGATCCCCAGGCCCATGGTGCAACACTTGGGAGGCCAGAAATCCCTATGAGATACAGACAGGAAATTTCCCAGTGATTCAGAGGTTTCCATTGATGTTTTTGTGTGCCATGGATATATTACAAATCAGCCCACCCCAAACAGTCATTTTCTAAGATGTTTTGAAACAGGAGATTATCGGAGAAGTTTCTGCCTGATGTTTAGATCACACACCTGGCTGTAAAGATGAAAGCAATAAAAAACGATTATCTATATGTGAAATACTCCTAGCTTGCTCCAATGTGCAGATACTATTATTAATTGGAAGATGGCAGGTCCCTTTGGGACGGATACTATGTAGACACCTGTAGGTAGTGCTGGTACAGAGATTACAATCCAAAAGACATATACCCCAACTGTCACATTGCATCTGTACTCTGTTCCATCTATATGGTATACATAACGTGCGATAACGTGTGTGTGTGTATATATATATATATATATAAAATGGGCTGCTCTTTTCCACAGAGAATTTTCTCTGAAACTTTCAAGCAGGACTTTAAATTAGGCACGTCCCTCAAGTGCTTTGCTCTGAGCGGGTTACACCCACCCTGTCAGGCAAGATGCAGAGGACTCACCACTGAACCCAACACTACACCGCCTGCTCTCTCCTGCTTTGCGGGTGTTGGCTTTTTCCCCACCAGGACAAGCAGCTCTGGCAGGAATAGGAGGGACCTGGGACAGCTGATATTACAACTGTTGTAACTGTCCAAGTACAAGGCAAGAAAAGCCACCAACACATTTTTCATCTTCCCAGGCAGGCAGAAATGAATGCCAGGGCAAACAAAACAGCGAGCGGTGCTGCAGCCCTGCTGTGCAGGGAGCCCAAACCCATGCTAACCCTCTTGCTGGGGCAGGCATCACCAAACAGCTTGGTGCTAGTGCTGCCAAGTCTCCAGCACACTTGGCTTTGAAAACTCTTTAGGAAAACCAAGTACGGAGAAAGCCTGCTAAAAGCAAGGAAAACAGTTGCTGAAGTGAGCCTGGCAGTACCAGGGCCTCGTGCCTGGTGCTGGTGTTTCCACCAAGGCACTGCCACAAAGCAGCTGATGCCCAAAGCCTCCTCCTGTTTCCCTGGTCTTCAGTCTCATGCAACGAGAAGCTTTCCCTTTGCTCCTTGAGCAGGTCCAGAAGGGTTTGGGTCTTTGTACGTCCCCTCTTCAGAGCCGGGGAGTCAGCAACAGCAGGGGGAAATCCCAGCTTTCTGAAACAGCTTTCAGCCCCACTCAGTGGCTGGCTGATCCCTGCTGCCTGAGTTCTCCTTTATCTTCCCAGTCACAGCCTGCGACCCTCTGCCTACAGAAGGAATTACCTCCTTTGCACCCCATGGGCCACAGCAAAGCCACACAACCGGTGGCAGTGTGAGCCAGAGCACAGGTCAGCCCCCGAGAGCTGGATTTCAGCTGGAGTGAGTGGGAAGCATGCTGGTTGCAGCACTTACATTGTCCTCCTGCGCACTCAGGATCTGCCTCATAGGACCCAGCATTTGACACAGCCCTCCTCGCCTCCCTGTGGGGACTGCTCCTCCATCACGTCTTTTTGTAGCGAGAGAGAGAGTTGCTCACCAAGGGTCACATGAATCCAGGCAGAATTATCTTCCCTTTCAAAAGGGAACCCCCCCCCCCGCCATGCCCTGGGATCTGACCTCGGCGTTCAGCCTCAGCTCACATCTTCTGTTATCCTCGGTGAAAAGGATAACCCATCCAGCAGCTCCGAACAAGCAGCCAGGAAAGAAATGTGCAAGGGAAAAGCAGGAGCTTTTATTAAATAGCTTGTTCAAAGATAAAACCTTGGCCATCTGTCAACTTGCCCTAGAAGAAGCACTGCTATAATAATTAGCCAAGGGAAAGGCAGCAGAGATTCCAGAGAAAAAAAACCCAGCAGTTTGCTAACATTTCACACAGGTCTGCCATGAACACAGAAGGAGCAGGGGGGAAAAGTGCAGTGAGAGAATGCTCCCGTTGCCTCACCAGGGCAGATGCTTCCCGTGGTGAGGGGCAGAGTCTTCCCTGGGGCCACAGGATGCGGTGGGCGGGTGCAATTTGGCACTTGGCATCCCAGGAGCAGATGCTGCCATGGGGACCTGCAGCAGCACATCTCTCTCATATCCCAGGGCTCTGTCCTGTGAAGTCCCCACAGCTGGGGTGAGGGGTAGGG
Source organism: Pterocles orientalis (assembly GCA_011057875.1). Taxonomy (NCBI): domain Eukaryota; kingdom Metazoa; phylum Chordata; class Aves; order Pterocliformes; family Pteroclidae; genus Pterocles; species Pterocles orientalis. Next base: position 116,457 of record WKFP01014302.1, read on the forward strand.
GGGCAGGTATGCCAGGGACCAGGACAGCCCCTGTGAGGCTGGGTGCACGTGGCATCCCACTAAGCAGCGGCTGGGACGCTGCCAGAGGGACCGTGCTGCTGCACACCCGTCATCATGGCCATGCTGCTCACCCATCAGTGATGCCTGATACAGACTCACCCTCCATCCCCAAAGAAAAAGACCCCTCTTTCTTTTCAAAGCTCAGAGCATCCAGGAATCCCTTAAAATCCATTGGTGCAGCCCAATGGCAACACCTGCCCAGCACTCAGACGTGCTCTGCAGTGCCAAGACAGGTGCCCAGCCATGGGACAAACCCCGTACCCTGGGCTGCAGACTCCCCCACCACACCCAAAGTGTCACCCCACTCAGCCACTGCCAGAGCCTCGGCTGCCGCTGCCCAAGGCGGGGACTGGGGCTGTGACAGCTGCTCTGTCACCCAGCTCCTCTAGGAGCATCACGCTGAACTTCCGCTCGCAGAGCTGAAAAGCCGCTTTAAAATAAAAATCTTGGATTGTAGTTCCTAATGCCTTCATTTGCAGCAAGTGCAGAGACGGGACAGAGATGCCGGCTCTCTTTCTCTCCTTCCTGCAGGAGATGCTTCAAAAATCTCACGGAAGTGTTCTTGCTGTGGGCTGGGCAGGCAGCAACCTGGAGTGGCCACTGGTCCAGGGCGTCACGGCACCGTTGGGAGGGCAGGGAGAGGCAGAAGGGGATGTTGTCCCCCTTCCCACCAAGAGTGCCTGTCCCTCTTCATCTCTTGTCCCTGTCCCCACCAAGGAGGCACGTCTGTCAGCGCTGGCATGTGCCAGAGGGGGACACGCAGAAGAGGGGTGGTGGGCAGCTGCGCTCAGCGATGTGCACAGGGGCGAGCTGTGGCTGAAAGGCAGGAGGGCTCCTTGGGGACGGTCAGGGAGCGTGGCAGGGTGGCACAGGTGCTCTTGTGTCTTGGCCCTTGTCCCCCAGGACCAGCCTGGGGTCTGATGTACCTACAAGTCTGTGTATGCAGCTTTGGAGCCATCAAGCAGGCAGGAGGCAGGCGCTTCTAGCTGATGGCAAGGGCTGAGTTTACACTGAAGAACTTCGTTATCTGGACAAATTTGGGTCAGGCTTTGTCTGAAGCCAGGTCAGCAGCGTCAGCACAAAACTCATGGGTATTTTTCTGTGGGGGGTTATCGCAGGGTTATTTGTGTTTTCCTGAACATCACAATGCAATGTGAAACAGCCAAGAGCCTTCTCTGAGCCACGCAGCCTTCAAAGGGGGAAAAACGTCCAGCTGGGCAGCCGTGCCCTGCTCTGCTGGCGGCCCTCTGGCTCACAAGAGATGTGCTGGCTGGGCAGGAGTGCTCCCCAGGCAGATTGCCTGCCCCACGCTGTGGCTGTGGGGTCCTCTGAGGCCAGCCCCCGTCCGCCATCATCTCAGCAGTGACTCAGGCGAGTCCCTTCTGTTGGGCTGAGTTTGGAAGCAAAAACACCCAGACCCCTCTCCCCCACACGTCCCCTGGAAAAAGCTCCTGTGGTGCAACAATACAGGCAGGATGAACCCCTGTGCATTTGCTCCACGCAGGGCTGCAGCCGTGGGGCTGAGGGCTGCTGGTTCCTGGGGCCCCAGTGGGGACATGTGCCACCCTGCAAAGGGCCACATCTTTGCCCCCACGGGCAGGCTGCAGCGAGCCGAGGGGCCACGGCTGGTCCCTGAGGCCCCGATGAAGGCTGGTGCTGTTTTCTTGGCAGTGCAGCAGCATCATGCCAGGCTGTCAGGAGGCATCTCCATCAGTGTCATGGCCATCACTTATCGGACTGGGGAGCACTAACGTCTCCTGAACGTCTCCAGACATGGACACTTCCTGGCTGGCAGAATCGCAGGGATGAGGGACATGTGCTTGGCAGGAGCCCCACACTGTCCTTGGTGGTGCTGCCTCAGCCAGCGCTGTGCTGCGGACACCAGGAGACCACCTCTGTCTCCTGCCACCCTTCAGGACTCTGCCCTGGGGCCACCACCTGGGCTCCCCAATGGGCACAGCCCTGGGGTTCAAACCCCTTTTTCCAGCGGTTAACAGCTGCGTGTGGATCCCAGCCCCCTTGGGAAGTTCCAGGGCAAGTGCTGAAGCTGGGAGAAACTCTGCACCACCACACAGGCAGCCCTCCAGATGCTTGCCACCAGGGCACAGGAGGGGACACGTGGGGACCTACACTGGAGAGGGCACCCAACGTGCTGGAGGGAGGGACACCAGCCACGAGGGTTACTCCTGATGTGGTGAACAAGCCCTGAGGGTCAGGGTGGTAGTGCCCCTGCTGCCATGCAGCTCTGAGCAGGTCTGACATCTGCCTGGACTTCTGACCACGAGCACCACTGTAACATCCTACCAAAAATGCAGGCACTCGAGGAAAGCTGTTCAAACACACGGGGTGTACAGCACCATTTCACAGATCCTTTGTTCCCCTCCATCAAGGCTATGGAGAGATGTCAGTATGGGGAGAAGAAAATATCTGACAGCCCCGTTAGATGTCAATGAAACAGCGCTGGCTTCCTTCACCAGCAGAAGTGCTGTTGGCAGAGGTGCTGGGAAGGGAGAGGAAGAAGGCACAGACCCTGCACAGGGGTGACGGGGTGAGCAGGGAGGTGTCAGCGCCCCAGCCCCGGTGCAGAGCCCACCCTGCCACTCGCTGCCAGCCTGCCCTCCTCGGCCATCCCCCGGCCCAGCAGCAGGCATGCCTGGTGAGTGATTGGGGCTCATGGGACACTGGCACCAAGAAGGGCTGAGGAAGAGATAAAAGCTGGCACGGGCAGGCAAGCCTCTTCCCAAAGAGGGAAGGTGAGACAGGCGAGCAAGAGGGTGCAAAGCAGAGAAAGGAGGAAGCAGTGACGGGTACCTGACCCAAGGGCTGCTGCAGTGGCCAAGACGGTGGAGGGGGAGATGGTAGCTAGCTCCCACAGGAACCCCCATCTTTCAAGTCTCCCTTGATATGCCTTTCACTCCCCTTTCCAAGGGCTTTGAAATGTTGCAATAATCAGAATGGTCTTTGTACTCATTTTTAAGAGCTAGCTCCTGGGTGTCATCAGTAGGTTTCAGGTTTCCAAGATTTTTCTTCTGACCCCTGAGATGCTCAGGTGGACTATGACCAGTAACTGGAGTTGTACAGAAACAGGATCAGACATCAGGAGAGGAAAACCGTGCTGTATGGGCACACCATGTAGTTTCCAGTGCCAGTATTGGCATCCAGGGCTGAGCACCATGTTTCACGTGCTCAGCTCCCGAGGAAAGCAGGCCGTGTGCTTGGTGCAAGCCCCATCATCGTGGGTGGGCTGCTAGCCCTGAATACAAGCAAAACCACAGCAGACATGCCCCTCAGTGGTGCAGACCACCTCCCCATTTGGCCATCACCACCACCAAATGCAACCAGGCTCCCCCAGTCCAGAGAGAATTCCCCAGGACAGGAGAGAGTCAAGGACAAGTGGCTAATCCAGAATGATGCCAGCTTTAAGCGCATCCCCCCCCAACCCTGCCACGATGCACAGCACAACTGCGCCCAACACATCATTTAATAGAGTTGTGGAGAGACTACAAGCTATGCGGCGGTCAGCTAGCTGAAGCCTTACAGTGCCACGTGGCATCAGTATCGTGTTCGTACAATCTGCTGCCAGCTGTTGGAGCACATCTGGGAGAACGGCAGCAGGAAGAGCTCCCCCCTCCCATGGGAGAGGATCGCACCCACATCTCCAAGGGAAGTGGCATTTGAGCAGCAACGAAGCAATCCTGCCTTTCCCATCGCCCCCACCAGCCCCAGCTGCAGCAGCAGAGGGTGGGGGCAATGGCATTTATTTTATTTCTCACAGCCCTCAGGAAAAAGAGGATTTCAGAGGGATTTGAGCACAGCTCCCTAAATAGCTCCTTAGAATTAAGAGGTTTCACGAGGGATTATTTCAAGTGGCTGCCCATGGCGGGGAAGAGAGGTGCTTGGGGGGCTGAAGGAGCAGAGAAAAGGCAGGAGAGCTGTAGGTGAGCACAGGAGAGGGGGATCTCCTTCAGAACCACAGCGTGGGGGAGAGGGGAGCATCCCACCCCCTGGCCGTGCATGTGTCCTCTCTGCTGGGTGAGCCAAAAGGAGTGGGGAGCAGAGGGGCGGTCAGCAGAAGGGACGCACCATGGGAACGGCACAAAAACATCTCTTTACAAAGCAGTCCCTGGCACTGAGCACAGCACGTGCCTTTCAGCTGGTATCCCAAGCCTGAAGTCACAAAGCCAATGCGCAGATACAGCGGGACCTGCCAGCAGAGGCGTTTCTGAGGCATGGGATGAGGTCAAGGGGCCAGGCTCATCCCTGCCTTCTCACTAGACAGGAAACCTGCATGCGATGGAGGTGGGAAGGCTCTTCTAGCACTAAGAACGGGATGAGTTTGAAATGCTGGAGAAGGGCATCAGTCAGTGAGACAGAGCTTGACTAAGGGCAAATTCCTCCCTGCAAAGCTACAAATGCCAGACTTTGCAGATACAGACATTCATGGTGGAAATAAAACAGTGCAAAAACAGGAGAGGCCACAAAATCTTTCAGAACAGGCGCAGCTCTGCAGAGACTGGTGGAATATGCGTTGAAATGCCTCTTCTATTATTACCAAGAGATAGTATTGTTTGGCACAGCGCTTTCTGGTGCAAAGAGGAAGAGAAGACAGCTGAAACTTCATTATGATGTTGATGCTGGGATGAAAATTGGTCCTTTGGGACCTAATCCTGCAAAAAGCTGAGCTCCTCCGTGGAGTCCTGAGCTCCAGCTTCCAGCAGGCAGAAGGGTTGAGATTGTGCACAGCGAGCGGCTGAGCCGCAGGCATGCAGGGATAAGTAATAAGGCTGGAAGGAGAGCACAAGAGAGAAGCAGGGAAGCGAGGCTGGTAATAATGTAGAAAGACAGAAATGAGGAAAGAATAGAAAGGAGAAGAGAAGGGAGGGAGAGCTGCAATTTGACAGTAGTGGAAGCAAAAAAAAGCAGAAAGAAGAAAGCTGAGGTAGATAATTTCCTCCGGATGGATGATAGTGGGGAAGCAGTGAGATAAGCGAACAAAAAGAAGCAGGGCAGGAGGGAAAGCAAAGGAGAAGGCCACAGACAGAAAATTGAGCAAATGGTTAAATCTCATCAAATATTGTTATTATGAGCAGCCCGTGGAGTGATGTTCTGCACCTGCCACACACAAGACCGCAAGTCAGAGAGATGCTGGGACTAAAATCCCCAAAAATAGGAACTGGAGATTTCGGGATTTCCTCAGCCACCAAGGAAGGGACTTTGTTTTCTGGACCCTTCCTTCTCCACTTCCCTGGAGGAACAACCTGGGCAGTACAACCCTTCGAACAGCTCCCCCAGCAACAGAGATCTTTGGCCAAGAGGTTCAGAAATGCCCACTGACACTGATTTGTTCTACCTCAGACCTGAGCTGCCCCAGTAGAAAATGGGGGTCTCCCATGGTTTTAAAGCCTTGCTCAAGAACTGACTCCTTTGCCCATCACCCACCTCAACAACTCTCCTCTCGGTCTGCATTTATGGGGAGGGAGGTTATGTGACCTGGACGCACAGGGAGAAGCAAGTTTCTAGTACAGGTCATTACTGCAGAAATCAGAGGTTGACATCTGTTTTCAACATAGCTGTCCCTCTCAAAGGACGTGCAAGCATACAAGGAGCAGTTTCTTCTATCCCCCCGGTTTATAAAAGCAGGTGAAAATGGAATAGAAAATTTCAGCTATGCTAGTGCTCGCAATTACAGGACAAGGAAAGATAACATGTCTGTGACTGGCTGAGATTAATTGTGATGAACTATGATTACAGCTTTCAGTGTTTGGCTTTTGGCTTTACAAGATCAAGCCTGTAAATTCAGCATTTCCTCATGTCTGTTTAACAGCTGAGGTTTTTTTTGGATGTAAACTCCCTAATGACTAGATGCAGGACAGGGTGTGATCTCAGCTCGTGGTGCTGGAGACTGCAAAACATGCACTCAAGGACTGGCAGCCACCACCACTGAGAGCCAGGACACAGCACGTGCCACATGTACGAACACAAATTATCTAAAGCAATGTTAATCGAGACGTGCTGGCCAGCTGTCAGGGGACCCAACCCCAAAGGACTTCAGCTTTAATCTCTAGACGACTTCTTTCCCCTTTACACTGCACATCCTCAGGCTGGAAGACCAGCTGAAAAGCAGGTTGGCCCCATGCACCGGCTGGTCTCCGAGGTGTTATGCACTCCTCCAGCATCATCTACAACAGCTCATGGTCCCCCATGCTGTGTGTGCTGGGAGTTGGGATATGCCAGCAATAGCAGCTGGCTGTACAGACACTTCCCAAGGGAAGTCAGTACTGGTTCAGGGGAGCGGGTTTAAGCATGGTGGCTACATCTAATCAGCTTCCCTAGGAGCTCCTGCTTTCCACTGGCTGGGATTTAGCTGTTGCCATTTCCTGAAACAGGTATAAGCTAAACGACCCATGGGCACAATGCTGCATCTTACTGCTTCCCACCCAGGGACGCAGCCAGGGACGGTATTTGGCAGAAACTGCCCTGTTCCAGCTGGAGGGGAGGTTTGTATCATGCTAGAAAGCCTCCCCGTCACACAGCAGATCTCCTGCCTCCACACAAAGCTGACTGCAGCAGAGCATGGTCAGTGTAGGAGACTGGGACAGCCTCTAGCAAAGAGCCCTGCACTTACTCTCTTAGCTGCTTTTTAGGGTCAAGGAGTGGCTACTGCACACAGCTACAGAGGGCAGGATGCTCCAGAAGAAAAAGGCTGCCTACTCTGCTAGGCTCTGGCTCACAGTGCCAGCCCAGATGGATGTGGTGAAAATGGCTGGAGACTGCGCAGGGCTGAAACACGGCACCTGTGAGCAGCACACACTGTCCTGATGCACTTCTCCAGTTTCGAGGTGATGTCGTACAGCTACCAGCATGCCGGACTCCTCACTGGAATCCCTCGTTCTGCCACATCCCCTCCAGTTGTGCATTCTCTAGTGTTGGCTGATGCTAGATCAAATGACAACCGTCTGGGATTCAAACCTGGCGGCAGCTGGCTCTCTGGGGTAACAGTTCAGCTGCGTGCTATAGGATGCTCTGTGAAGGTTCACGTGGAAAGGCGAGAAGTAGAACAGAGAAGTGGTCAACAATCAGTCTAAGCTCTCTAGAAACACCACCTCTTCTCAGGAGGAAGAAGCCCTGGGCACCAGCTGCTCCTCTCTGAGAGCCTGGACCAGGATGTTGCAGGATGAAGCTGGTCACCGCACAACACCCTGGTGGCAGCTCAGGTAGAGCCTTGGTGAGCCAGGCTGGGAGGAAGAGACATGAGAGGTTTCTTCCAGCAGCTCCTTTCTCTGACAAGTGAAAGCCACCACAGAGCCAGGGACAGTGAGCCGTGCCGGAGGAGCTCGAGGGACAACATGGTGTGAACAGCTACGGAGCAGAGCAAGGAGGTCCGGGCGATCCTCTTAGACAGCAGCATCTGAGACTCTACCATTCAAGGATGTCTTCGGCTGGAGGCCGTTGTTCTGAGTGTGTGCTTCTGTCTTGGGCTGTGTCATCTGCTGCAAACGCTGCCCAGGAATGAAGGGAGAGATCATGTCAGCCGAGGGGCCAGGGGAGGCGGTGACAGGGCAGCTGGGGCATGGCAGTGGCTGAGGGTTGGGACCCCTCACCCTAAGCCTCAGGGGTGGCCCTAATTACTCCTAGCTACTCCTCCAGCACCATTCAGCAATCCACTGCACACCTCTATAAATCACCCTTTTTTTTTTTGTGCTGTGCACAGCACAGCATCTCCTCTTGTTATCTGAAATACAGCGATCACCCTTATAACATGGGCAAACTGTTCCCAGGCAATACCAGCTGCAAGGAGGAATGAGAGCTGCAATGTCACAGGCTTCAGAGCAGACCCATTTTCCCAGCTTCCGTAATTTTTCAGCTAGAATTTATTATAAAGCATTACTAACTAGCTACAGTATGCTGACAGGGTTATGGTCTGTGCCGCTGATGCAGATCAGACCAGTCCACCTGCATAAACCTTTTCACTGGCAGCAATCCCTGTCACCATAAGCTGGCCAAGTGAAAACCACAGAGCCAAGGAAAGTGAAGCAAGAACCTAGGAAAATACAGAGGGGCAAGTCATTACTGGAGGCATGTGGCCTGAGCATCAGGAGTGATGAAGAAGAATTAATCACTTTTGCCAGTTGGGGAGGGACGGACACTCTAAATTGCAGAAGAGAAGGCAGAGGAGGATTGAGCCTGACCTGAATAGACATCGCTAAGTCAGGAAGAAGCTCTTTCCAGCAAAGGGAAACGAGCTCCTACTCTTCAATACAGCTGAAGTGGCTGTTGCTGGGTAAAGTCCCTGAAATGTTCACTGAGCAGCTTCTGCCATTCATGGTGCTCCTCTCCTCCCCCTTCACATTCATGCTCAGTAGGATCAAAATGACTTGTAATCTTTCCTGTCTGTCAAAACCACTTTATTGAGCATTGGCATCTATTTTCCCTCCAGCTCCAGCTCTATTATGAACTAATCCAGGATCTATGCATGTAAGAGGCCAAAAATTCTCTCTGTCTCTCTGATACCATTACACACGCACACACAGAAGCCTGTGTCCTGCTCCCATCTGATGCTCACTCCTGGGTCTATGAACAGCGGGGGGGAGGAGGTCTGGGTTTCCTTATGTGTGTAGGTGCTGTTAGTGGGAGAGCAGGATGAGGAGGATGTACACCAGCCACTCACGCTGCCCCTTCTGGCTTGCACGAGATGCTGAGGGAATGGGTGGAAGCATGCTCGTGAGCTGCCAGGATGTGCTTTCACCATCCCTAGTGGAAACAGGATTGAGACTAAGCAAAGGGTCGGACCATAATCTGTATTTGCAATCTTCCCTTTTCCCCCTTTTCCAGCTCATATTATGAGGGAATAAGGAATTCCTGAAACATCTGAGAAAGGACTTACTGTTGGAATTGCTGCTGGTCTTCAACCCAAAACCACCAAAGTGGCTTGACATAACACCCTGGCTTGAGTCCTGAAGGAACCTCAATGCAAATCTCAACACCAACAGCAAGAACCTAAACTTGACCTCAGATGAGAGACCAGAAACTGAAAGCAGATCAGACACACCTACCCGCTTCCTACATCAGAGCCCGTGCAAATGGACAGCTGGGAGGAAGGAAGGTCAAATTCACCTGCAACTTGACCTCAGAGGCAGAGAGCCTGAAGCTGACCTCAGCCCAGCAATTCCAGACAAAACATTTCTGAATTAGACATTATTCAAAATACGTCATCCATGAAGTACAGCCATGGGATTTAGATGGTGTCTGAGGGCTGTTGCAGCTGGGCTGGGAAAGCCATAATTCAACGGTCCTGTAGTGACTTCTTACACCTGATGCTTGCAGCAGACAGCATCGAGCATAGTGCTCTCAAGACTGAATGTCAACACTGCAAATAAAATCTTAAGAGGTACTACTAGGTATGACATACAGAGACTCAGGATTCACTACTATATAAACCCTGCTTAAACTAGAAGACAAATGTTTTAAATAAGATCAAAGTTGTGGGTATTGTGGGTCCTGCATAAAAGTCTGCCTTGCTTCTTAGCCCCTTATTCACTGCGTGCCACTTGCAAAGCACTTGACAAACTGCCACTGTGCATGTCTCTGTCACTAGCAAGCCCTAGCCCTGAGATATTTCAAGTTTCATGCTTGGAGGAAGCCAATCTCTCTGCTGAGAAGTGCCAGGTAACCACACTCATAGACAGGGACTGCTGGGAACTGGGATTTCTCTGGGTTAAGAAACATCAGGTGTTTCTTCCCAGTCTCTTCCAGGGTTCCAGTCTCCTCCACCAGAGATATCCAGGGGAAGAGGGCTCCCTTTTTGTAATGGTGACAACACAAAGTTCAATGAGGAACAACAGCCTGGCCGAAGGAGAGACCACCTGAAGGTCTGCCCACTTGGCCAGAGGCAGCTGGCCACGTGCTGCCTGACATTTAGAAGTGTCAGTGCTCAGTTGTGCTAGAAACCCCTTTCCAGCAAGCCCGTGTCACCGGAGACTGTTCTGTGCGCTGGGCTGACTTGAGCCTTCCTGGAGGAGAGGGCATGCAGAGCTCCTGCAGCACCGACCTGAAGTACCTTGACAACTCTGTCAGAGCAGAGTCTGCTTGGTTCTCCTTTGACTTAGTACAGTGTGGGGCTTAGTCTAAACAGACAGCAGACGAGGAGTGATGAAGATGTTCATACCTGCCGGAGAGTCCCCGTTGAGGTGAAGAAACAGTACAGCATGTATCCTGGAATCAGTACCATGGAGGACAGAGCCATAAGCCAACCAATGCCTTGTCCCCACGCAGGGTAGACGTATTTTCCCAGTGTCAGAGGGGTCATTTCCACCACGCTGAAGAAGAACACGCCCTGGTGAAAGAGAACTGGCCATTAAAGATGAAGGCATGTAAAATCAGGGACCATCCATCCACTCTTTACTTCATCATTCTCTCAGCTCCCAACAGTCTTACACCAACTCAACAGTTCCTCAAACTAGTCTAGATGCTCTCAGCCCACCAACTGGTAATTTCATATAATTTCTCCCCTGATTATCCTATGTGAAAAGCTGGAATTGGAATACTCCTCTTTTCCTTCTTCAACAGACTTCAACAGACAAGCAGTGCCCCCATACAAGCTCCTAAGGAAGTTAACAGCAACCTCACAGCTGGCCTCAGGATTCTTCATCTTCTTGTCACTGGTCTTGTCACACCATTCCCTGTACTATTCGTGCTGGAAGCACAGGAACCAGCAGAGGCAAAATTGCTCTACAGTCAGCTGTGATGCATTGGCTGATGTCTTTTACACTGACAAGCCTATCAGGGGCTGAGGCTGGAGCTGGAGTAGCTGAGAGGCTTCACCACATCCGATAACAGCTTTCTAAAACAGTAAATTATTTGCTTATCTTTTGGCATCTCAGAAAGAAGAACAAAGAACTGATGGCATCATTTAGATTAAAACAACAATGTAGAGATTTTCTTAGGGGTGATTTCCAGCAGGCAGAGTGAGAGAGGCTCCTGTATTATTTTACCCATCTCAGGTCTGCCTAGGACCACCTTGCACCAGACCTATGCTGGATGGAGAACACAATGTTTCCCCTACAGCCCATCCAAACTAGGAGGCCCTTCTGGATCCAATCCCGCAGGTAGGATGCCTCTGTTCTTACCAGGCAGACAAGAGGTGTGAAGAAGGCCCAGCAGATCTTCCACCAGATGCAAGGTTTGTAGCCAATCATTTCTTCGATGTTCCTGTAAAATCTGTTCACACCTACAAGAAGAAATGAGCATTGAAAAAAGCCATCACATCTCAGCACTATGGTCATTACCTCCTCTCATGACACAGCACAGGCCAGCTACACCAAGAGGGTGACAATGCTGTGGCATGAGAAGATGGGGACAAAGAAACAAATTCATGCTAGTAGCTTCCATATTCCTGGTGTCCTCTTGAAGGATGAGAGGGCAGTACCCTAGGCATCTGCCAGTTTGTGCAGGGGACTTTGTGGTGGCTTGGAGAAGTGAGATAGCAGCCTTCTGCTCCTGATATTCTGGAGTTATCAGCCAAAGTTATTTTCAGTTGCAAAGTTTTCATTGGCTTCACCATGGGAGGCTTCTGAAATAACTCACCATGCCCGTGAAGAAAACAGAGGAAGAAGGTCTTCTGTGCTTACCGTAACACCAAGAAATTGAGATGGTCTCAAAGAAGACAAGAAAGAGAAGACACATGCCACTGGCTGAGTAGTAATCAAATAGCTTGAAGACATAAATGCCACCCTGAGGAGACAAAACCAGAGTCAAGGAATTAAGATATAGATTATAAGCAGGGATTCACTAGGATTTCTTACTTTTCTCTGGTTTAGATGCAGTCAATTTAGTCTGCTTTGCCCCTCCCAGAAGTTTTGCTACCTTGCCTCCTCAGGAACCTACAGTGCTCCACAAATGGTCTCCAAAGCACTCAGCCCTGATCTCCACACATGTAAAATTTGGCTTCAGCCCCAGAGGTTCAGGGCCCCAGTAAACTGGTCTTCACTCCTTGTGTTAGGCATTCCCTCAGCTCAGGCTTTGTTGGCTTGAGCCCTTATTGCAATTGGCAAGAGAACAAGTCAGACCGACAATATGATGGCAGTAAAAATTATGGAGGCATCCTAAGTCACTTGAGATGTGGTGGTGATGAGCAAGCCTATTTATCCAGCATTAGGGTGGCTCCTAGGGGTGCTGTCACCTCTCACAGAGCTTTAGGTGCTGCAGTGCTGTGTCAGAGTGACCAGAAAGGTGTCACGAATGGAGGCACAAGCATGGCTATCTGTACCTGGGTGATGTTGGAGAATCCAATTATATAAGAGATGAAACAGACTACTGCGATGAAGACTTTCTTCCTGGCTCTCAGGAGGTGAGGATACTCATCCATCAGGGCTGTAATGAACCCTTCCACGGTGCAGAACTATGGGAAAAGGTATATAGCAAAGACATAGATATAAGCATCTTAGCCCAGCATCACCCCCACCTACATTTAAAGTTGAGAGCCTCATTGCTCTAAGTGCTCTCTGCAGACACTAGAAAAGAAGGAGGCACCTCTGCACAAAGTTGTTCTGAACTATCTTCTGAAAATAAAGGGAGCTAAAAGCACTGGGGTTAACTATCTAAAATCAGCTGAGATAAATATCTGCCTTTTGCCCGGTGGAAAGCCTCCTCTCTCTTCCCCCAGACACTTGAGGACCTCCCTGTCACTGCCCTGCTCCCCCATGCTGCCAGGCTCCCTGTCTGTGGGCTGGGACACGTGCAGGACCTTGCTTGCTCTTCCTTTCTCTTGTGTGCTCTTCTCAGCCCATTGCAGCAGTGCCTGGGCTATTCAATGATCTGAAGTGCTCATTAAGGAGCTGCATTACCCACTGCCCAGTCTGACATGCACGTGCATAATAACAACATCTCTGACTACTCAGTCCTTGACTTTATTTCACTTTTTCAACCACACTACATAAACTGCATGTAGCCCATTAAAAGCCCATCCTCACAGCACATGGTCTTACTGGAGCTGAAAACACCCAGATAGCTTGTGCAGTGCTATACCAGGCTCAGTTATCTTAGTGTTGTCTGCACCATAACACATGAAGTCCCCATGAGTGTCACCTTCAAATCAGCTTTCCTACTAGTTCTGCCCTATTGCACGAGGACAGTTTGATTGTATTTATATGAAGCGCATCCCTCCCTCCTATTTCTTAATAAATCGTGAGATTTCTTTTTATATCTCACTCCAGAAACTACTGGTAACATAGAGCTCTCAGAGAGCACATCATGCCTCTAGCAAAAATCCTGGGAAGTTTATGAGGGCAGCAAGCTCCTAGCTTCCCTGGTCACCCTCAGTAAATGTACAAGCCAGTGCAATGAAAATGAAAGAAGTTTCATTGCTCTTGGACGTCTGGGACCTCCCTGTCCCTGGGAGAATGCTCTACGAAGTGCTGGCGTTTTCAGATTTAGCTTTGAATACAGACAGAAGAAGAAAAAATAAAAACAGAGTGGAGGTAGAGGCAGACTGAAAGTGGAGGTGGTACGCAGACTAAAAAGAGCAGCAGAGGGCTGGAAAGATGCATGGAAGCAAAGCAGGAAGTCTGAGCCACACCTGTATCTGGGCAGGGGCGGTGGAAGAGCTTGCACACACCGCTGACTGCTGGGGCTGGCTTCTACACGGGACAGAGAAAGGCAAAGGGCGACGTTTCTGCCCAGATGCAGCGAGGAAAGACGGTTATTCCCAGACCATCAAAGCTCAACTGCTTCAACTCGAATTTTTAATAAGCTAAGCCTTCTCTGTTGGACACAAGTGCTATTAAAGCATCTTTTTTTCTGTTTGGGCATGGGTTAAGCTGCCTTTATACTCACTGACGGTGAGCTCTTCACCCCATCCCACCCAGCTCATTGTCTGGAAGAGTCAGGACTGACCTGGCACCACAGTGAAGAGCTGGCATGACAAAAAAAAAAAACCCACTGTCGAAAGCTATTTCTTCTACGTGGATGAGTGGCCAGGCGCTGCTGGAGCCATGGGCTGGGCCCGGCGGTCTCGCACCAGGCAAGGCGGAGAGGGAATAGGGCTCAGATGGGGGCCAGGGATGCCCAGGTGCAGAGGGTTGGTGTGAGGGTGTCCAGTGGTGGAGAAAACGATGCCTGAGATAATGGGAGGGAGTAAAACTGACAGCCATTTGGTGCAGGAAGAGGGATCAAAGTCAGTGAAAGCACAGAGGGAAAGACGGGGAGATGGGTGATGGGGAACTGGGCTACAAACTGCGTTGAAATCTCTTTGCGTCCTATCAAAATTAAGCTGGTGTCTAATGGGTAAGGTGGGGAACTAAACGGTGGTATGCAGCTTCTTCTAGACAAAAACCAGACAATGGCCTTCGTATCATGTACTGAAAAATGCCTCATACCAGCTATAGGCTTCAGAGGTGGCTCCACTTTCCAGCCCTGGGGACTGGGGCTCCCTGGCTGGCCTGGGTCCCACATTTCCAGCCTGCAGACCCGACCACAGATGCTTGCACGAGATAAGTAGGCAACTGAGTGAAAGCACGCTGCTTTCAGGAGCAATGAGGATCTGGTCATTGTCATTCCTCCTGGTTTCGCCCTTGTCCTGTGTGTGCACTTGTGCATGCAGGTGGACACACACACGTGCACACACCTGTCTCCCCCCTCCAGCCCCAAATTCAGTCTGCTTTCCAAAAAGTTTCGTTTTTCTCACCAGCTGTCTCCAGACAAAATTTTCTAGCACATAATCTGTTCTTCCTCATGCCTCGCCCCATGACATTGTTTCTTTCCTAAAGATTTTACTTCCATTCATTTTTCTCTTTTGCTCTTTTTCCCCTTCAGGGGCTTCGTCATTACACAAGCTGCTGGGTCCAGTAATCTGGGTTTAGGAGTCTATACTGGTGGCACCGCAGTCTGAATGAAATTCTGTTTCCCATCCTCTCCCAGTGTCAGGGGCTTGCAGCTTGCCATCCAAAGCACCCTGACCAGGACCCATGGCCCCACAGAGGATTCGACCACAGCTGCCAGATGTGCAGCAGAGAGCTGCAAAAGTGGGTCTTACTGCTCGCTGCTGTAAGTCCTCAAGAATAACCTGCGAGAGGCAGCCTCACATGGGACAGACGCAGGCTTGCAGTCACAAGGCTTGCTAGCTCCCCTGGGGAGAAAACGCCTGACCTGGAAACTGGTCGGGTAGAAGAAAGCGTTAGCATATTATGCAAGATGGTCTAGAAGCAAGAGAGCTAAAGCCCGGATGGATCAGAGGCAGAGTGAGCACTAAGGCACATGAGCGGCAAGTAGGGGCAGAGGAGGGAGGCAGATGTCTATTGATACAGGTCATTCATCCCCTTCACGTAATGGCAGGCAAGACGAGCACCCTGGCAGAAAGAGGCAGATGTAGCTGTGCTGCAACTGCAGAAGACTCACCATGGAAGCTAACGGACACAGCTGGACCCACTCCCGCCATCGGTGAGGGGTTGGGGCTTATTGCTTCATCACAAATGCAGATCTCAGCCCTACCTTCCTTTGCTATCCAGGCTCCCGAGCATCTCTGACATACCCATGGCCCCGTGCCTGCCCAGTGCTAAGGGTACCCTCTCAGCAGCCCCAGGGGTGCAGGAAATGCCCCATGGCCCTGCCATGCCTCATGGACTGGGCTGCTGACCCAAATGAAAAACAGCTGCTTCCTGTCTGCAATACCACAAATGATGTTTAAACAACCCAAAGCAAAACCATCTCTTTTCTTTTTTTTTTTCTTAGCTGGACGCTTCAAAATGGATGTGCGGTTGCAGCTGTTGCTGCAGCCTGTGTTATTTGTTTTATACGCATAAGCTGCCATGCTGTTAATGGTGTTTTGATTGATGGAATCAGAGCTGCAGCATGCAAACAGAAAGCTTCTTCACATGGGTTTATCTGTGCTTTTTTAAAAGCTGCTTTTCCTTTTGATGCTTCATTCCCCCCCGCCTTCTTCCTCCTCCTCCAGGCAATGATAACCCCCCACGGAGTGCCTGCCCTCTGAGACTAGCTGTTGGAAGGGACCTGGAGAATTTCAAGTGCTATTCCAGAAGCAAACGCAACAAATAAATTCTACACAGTGCTTAGAGGGCTTATTGTCATGTCTTGAACTACTTACCAGTGCTGAGTGAATAATCCATGGAGAGTAATTTTTATTTTCTGTAAATGTAGCTTCTTTTGGAACAGTTAGTCATTATTTGAAATTATTTGCCAAATAATGTCTGAGGTAATGCAGATGTGAGCTTTATGATGTGTTTATGGGAGTGTGCCATAATTGAAAACCAGATTTGGTTGATTAGATTTTCCTGGAAGCCAGGTGTGATGTTTCAGGAATAAGTCTGAGTCTGATTATGAACATGACTTGGGTTTATGCACGCCACCTGTAATCCAAGAGAGCATCCATTTTGTACTGGTGGTTTGCACTGCAAGAAAAGAGCGTGCGGACACAGGGGAGGATGAGACAGAACAAGCACAGGCTTTTGAAGGAGTCTTTGATTTTGATACACACAAAAGGGAGGCATGCTGCAATTCGCCGCCTTCACTGTGTAGCTACTCTTATGCTGAATTATCAAAAAAAGTATCACTGCTTGTAAAAATACAGAGACTATTCTTTTTGTTTGTTTTATGAAGGATCAGAGTGGGTAGAGACATTTTGCTACACCCAGCTGCTTCCCTCTCAGATACCTTGTTAGACTTATCTAATGGCAAAGCAGTCAGGGTACCCAGGCACCAGCCTTTGCAAAAGCATGGCTCCTTCCTTCTGCCAGGGTCTTCTACCCCTGCTCACCTACCAACCAGGCCAGGGTGCTTCAGCTCTGCTTGCGGCCACTTCTGTTATCAACAAGAATGCCGAAACACTGGATCAACCCACCATTCCCACATGACAGCAGAGCCCTAATTCAAATACTGCGTCACTGCTTTTCTCAGTGCAACCTGTTGATACTGTGCCAGAGCACTGTGTTCTGGCTGGAGGCTGGTACCTTGTGCAGAGATGCTCCTCCCAGCTCCTGGGAGTAGAGAAGATGGAGACTTTCTATCCTAACGTATGAAAGTAAGCCAAAGAAATTACATTTTCTTGACAGTGCCTCACAGTCAAGGGGCTCCATGACACAGTAAGGAAATCCAAAGCATCCAAACTGAGCTTCTCACAAAATACCAAGAGAGCTGTGATGAGCCCAAACTATTAACATGCAGACACAAAATAAAACAGTTAATATCGATTACCCTTATTTCACATACCTGTTTTTTGGGGGAAAAAGATCACATCTTACAATAACAAAGCAGTTATTACTTGAAAAATATCTTTTCCCTTTTTCCTTCACCCCAAAGTATTTTGGCATGGATAGTTTCCCATCAATTCTACTTAAAGCCTGTGAGCACAGCTGCCGGGATCACTCGGCAATATGGGAACATGTTGTGCCCACGGAGGAGCACCAGCACTCTACTAGGGCCAAAAATTGGCATGGATGGAGAAAAGCTTTCCAAAGATCCTTCCCTCACACAGGGAAGTGGTGATCATCTTATAAGGTTGGCTGGCTCTGATGGTCTTTACTCTTATTTTTAATTGGCAGCAGGACAAGGACTGGTGCATTGAGTAGTGGTCAGATACTGCCACACTTGCGGCATCTGCCCACTTTAGGGAAGAGCCCAGAGGCAATGGCCATACAGGAGACTTTGATTCATGCAGTTGCATCTCACCATTAAGAGGAACAAAAGTCCCTGCTCAGCACTGTCCCAAGGTGCAGAAGAAGACACCACCATCAAACACTCTTTATCAGGGAGTGTAGTGGCAGGACAAAGGGTAACGGGTATAAGCTGGAAGAGGGCAGATTTAGACTAGATATTAGGAAGAAAATTTTCCCTGTGAGGGTGGTGAGACACTGGAACAGGTTGCCCAGAGAACCTGCAGATGCCCCATCCCTGGAGGGGTTCAAGGCCAGGCTGGATGAGGCTTTGAGCAACCTGGGCTAGTGGAGGGTGTCCCTGCCCATGGCAGGGGGGTTGGAACTAGATGATCTTTAAGGTCCTTTCCAACCCAAACCATTCTGTGATTCTATGATTCTATGATCTTAGTATCTTACCCCACTTTGTCCCTGGGTCGTCTCACCTGACTATCCAGACCCAACATCATCAGCATGGAGAAGAAGAGGATCGACCAGAGTGGAGACAGGGGCAGCTGTGTGACAACCTGTGGGTAGGCGAGGAAAGCCAGTCCAGGGCCTGTGTTAATGAAAAGAGGGATGAGCCCACATTTCTAAAGCATTTGATGGAAAGTCTAAGCTAAGATTAACAGCTGAACGGAGAGACAATGATCACAGTCAAAAATTGCAAGTATTTAATTTAGCAGCTAGAAAAACCTGAGCCTTCACCCATGACACACTGGCCTGGAGGGCCACACAGGGCTAGGATAGGGAGTCAGGAATGACTGGAGAAATGCTTTGCCTTTTCTCTTTGGGCAAGCAAGAAAGTCATCAAATTACTGCTACCAAATGGAGCTGGAGCACTTTGCTAGAAAAAACCCTGATATTCAGAGCTGGTTACAACTTTTTGATGTCTTTTTTTCCATCACAAAATCCTGTTTCTTTAGATAAAAGCTTTCTCTGGTAAGACAGCAATTTCAAAATATATCTTTGTGCAAAAAGACACAGTCCCATCTTGGTTAAAAAATTATTCTGAAATTGCAATTTCAAAATTTTGCATGGAAAATGGAGTCCAAATTTTGATCGTGTCTACTCCATAGTAAGGTTTCAGAAAGCAAATGGCCTAAATATTTCACTCCAGCAAAGCACATAAAACTTCAGCACGAAAAGAAGGTAAACATTTAAAACAGGGGGAGATGTCCTTTGCAGACTAAGTGTGATGAACGTCAGCCACAGGTGCCTGAGACCCATCTTGGCAGGAGGACATGCAAAGAGGGTTGCACGTTTCGGACCCAGTCAAGAAAGACCTGGGAGCATCCCATGCTCACTGAAAAATTGCTCTCAAAGGTCACTGTATTATTTTAACCTGGGTTTCTGCTTACCTGAGGAGGCCAGCTCCGCGATTGACTTCTTTGTGATGTGCGACATAAAGCCAACAATAGAGAAAATAACAAATCCAGCAAATATGCTTGTGGTGGAGTTTATACAGCAGACAATAATGGAGTCTCTGGAAGAGAGAAAGAAAGAAAAGAAACCACCTGCAGGTCCCTACCAAGAGGCAGGTGAGAAGGGTGGCATGGACAAAAGCCCAAGCCCTGATGAGAGCAGGTCCTGTGTCACAGAGGAGTAGTGTGGGTGATGTGTCAAGTGCCCTGTGGGTGGGGAGCCCTGCTATGTCAATCATAGGCATGTCCCCTAGGCTGCATATTGCTGGGGAGGTCACATTGGAGAGCAGGCACCCCAGGCTCACCATGACCCCCTCCCTCACCCATGAGCACTCCCAGACATGCAGGAGGCTGGAAAAAAACCCAACAGACCTGTAGACATTGTTGTGGAAAGTGTTGTAGCTCCCCAGAGCAATCAGGGACCCCAGCCCCAGGCCATAAGAGAAGAAGATCTGCGTGGCTGCATCCATCCAGACCTGCAGAGAAGGAGCCAGGAGAGGAGTTCAGAGCAAGAGACTCTATGCTGCAGACTTGTCTCTGTCAGCAGCTCAGTGCAGAGCTAGCAAGGGGGCTGGATGCAGGCTGTGGGGCTCTGGGCTTGGTCAACCAGCCCCCTGGAGTGGTCAGGACCTGCGGGCACCCTGTCACTAGAGCCATGGGTGCCTGTGATGCTGGCTGCTGACCCAAGGTCCAAGGAAATGTTTGGGCCAGTGGCTGGAAATGTCACCGGAGCCACCTCGAAACCTGGGCTGAACGTGTCTGAAGAACAGACTGTTTTCTGTGCCTTCCTGAACATCTGTCTCCAGGGGGAGGCAGGGCTCAGGGACAGCGGTGGAGGTGGAGAGGAGATTAACAGAGATGGCTGGTGCTGCCTGGTTTCGCCTGCAGGGTGGGGATGGCGTGTGTTTATGTTGCACAGATGTGGCCAGAGCACACTGCCTCCTGGAGCTACCTCATGTCCCACAGCTCTGCGGGGTCAGCAGGGACCCTGCGCCTTTGCCTCACAGTGATCAGGCTGCCAAGGGCCTCTGACACAGGGCACTGAGTCAGGCATATGGCGTGTGTCTCTCCTCCTTGCAGGGTCAGGAGGGTGCCTGTGAGACAGCAATGCCTCCCCAAAGAGGAGGAGGAGGGGGGTTCTGCATCCTGCCCACGTGGCAAGTGCATCAAGAGTGCAGCATGGCCCAGCACCAGGCGTACATCCCCAGCCCCCCGAAATCTGTGGCTCAAGGCTGCTTCCGGGGTTGTTTGGGGATGGAGGAAGGGTCATGCATCCCATTTTCTGAACTGCACTCCTCAGCCCCCAGTGCAGGTCGGAAAAGACTCACGCATTATCTGAATTTGTATGTGTACACTCTCTTTCTCACAGCTGTCCCCCTCGGAGCACCACATCCCACTCTCACCTCCTCCACTCCTCTTCCACTAATGCGTCTTTGATTTTTCCAACATGGAGTTTCTTGGGCAAACAACTGCAGGGGACAGCTTGCAAAACTGGTCCCAGTGCCTTAAGGGCTTAAAGCATAGAAGGCACATGAAAAGGGGGCAGAATGTTCGTTTCTTAATGGCATAGCATTTAAACATCTCTTCTGATCTTGAAAGCCCTGTTTCCAGTCTTAGAGACAATGCAGCTGGCAGTACAGTTACAGTGAATTTCCTGCAAGAGGGATCATTGGGACCCATTGGGAAATTATGGGTGTCCAGTTGTCCCTGCTCACAAGTGACTGGTGACCTCTGGAGCCATGGGAGCATCACTGCTGCAAAAGGCAGAGCCTGTGTTGCCCGACAAACTTTCCATCTGCAATCCTCTGTGCTACTCCTGGGTCCCCACTGTTCTTCCACAGACCAAGGCAATGTTACCAGCCACCGCTCGTCACATAAGCACTTCCAAAAATTGCTGCCATGTGCACTGTCGCGCTGTGCTGCTTCTGAGCTCCCCGCACTGGTGCCACTGCATCCTCCTTTCTCTGGGACCGCCAGACATCACGATCAAACCACCAGCCCTGGGGTAGTCCATAAAATGAGGCATTCCCAGCCCGGAGGGGGGGTCCCTTCACTGGGTAATTTCTCAAACCTCCACCCCATGGATAATGCTGCTCAAGTACAGCAGAGCTGCTGCATGAATTTCCATCTACAAAGAGCCTGCCCCTCAGCTTTGACTAAACTTGTTAGGGTCATGACTGCTTGAATGGGGAAATGCCCCATTGTTTTTTTTTAAACTTAAAATATTCAAGGGAAGTGGTTGGGGAAGACTAGTGTGGAGACAATCAGGAGGTAAGAGCTTTCCGCACTAGGCTACAAACCTCAGAGTCGGAGAGCCTTCTGAAGTCAGGTGTGAGGTAGAAGAGGATCCCCTCCTTGGCTCCTGGCAGCGTGACTCCTCGGAAGAAGAGGATGAAGAGCATGAAGTAGGGGTAGGTGGCTGAGAAATACACCACCTGCAAAAGACACCATGGGAGAGAAGGTGTCAGCCCACCAGTGCCCACGAGCTTTCCTGCCCCGGGGTGGCATGGGGTCTGGCGTGTCCCCTGAGAAGGGGGAAGGCATCCTCATGCACTGCTGCTTTTGGCAGCATTTCCTGACATTTTCTGTCTTCTCTTCCTGTGCTAGTAATGTTTCTTGCTGTTTGAGGTTTCTCTCTGCCAATGACACTCAAGGATGCACTAATCGCAAAAGCAGCAGCCTAAAGTCCGAATGAATCGCCCAAAAACAAGGGAATTGCACAGGGATAAATTTAGTCCACAGAAGTAATCCTTTTAAGTCCCCACATCCTAATTTTGCAGAGCTAAAGCTGGTGTTTCTCTATCCATCATGCAATGTGAGTCTTCTTGACTCCACCACCATCTTTTCAGCACAGTTTCGGGGACTGGCAGGTACACGCCACCCCTCATCACAGGGGCTTTGTTGCAGCTGCATAGCTAAAACCTGTTTGAGAGCCCCTGATTCAGTTAACAGCTTAGGTGACCTGTGCCTGAAGCATTTCTTTCCAGTGTCTCCTCCAGATTATTCCTTTCATAATACTGTCTCACTACACCACTGCACCACCTGTGCTCTGAATAACACATCTCAGTATTTCAACATCCCTCTTTCACTAAACTAAGCAATTACCTTTCTGCTGTGCTAGCCTGAAATGCTACGCAGTAAATAACAACGTGCTTCTGATCTGGTCTCCCACCAATACCTAAAGGGCAACAGGAAGATGTTCAAAAGAAATGGTGAGGGTTTTTTCCATCAGCAGCATTTTAAGAGACCATGATTTTCAAAAGGGGGAGCCCAGAAGAGGCCTTGCTCTCTCAAAAGGCTGTCCTGAGGCAGGAAACGTAAGTAATTTCCAAAAATCTCCTTCCAAGTCCGTCAGAGAGACTGAGCTTTCAGACCCATGACTTTACAGGGAAGAGTTATTCTCGATGCTTAGAATGAAAATTACCATAAACACAGAAGCAATTTTTACAACCATGAAAGGTAAATGTCAGGAATTTAATAGCGCCTACTGTGATTCTGCCTTGAAACACCATAACCTTAGTTATAGTCACTCAAACAAAATTGAGTCCAGAGGACATTTCCACAGCTGAAACCCAAGCACAGCAACAAGAGGCAGCACTGAAACACCCGGTCCCCGTCCCGTACCTTGCCCGTCCACTCCACGCCCTTCCAGATGGAGAAGTAGACCAACAGCCAAGCCAGGGCAAGCGTGCCAGCCAGGGGCCAGCGAACAGTGCCAGGCTCCCCCAGGCCCCCGGACATCTGGTGCATGTTCCTCCTAGGAGTGGGAGAGGTTGTGTTAAGGGGGAGTCGGTCACTTGGGGACAGGGGGACCAGAGATCCCGGGTGTCACTGGAGGGTGAAGGGCCAGGTGCAGACAAGTACAAGAGCCTCCAAAACCCTAAAGGGACCTGAGGCTCATGGTGGTAGGACAAAGGAAAGAGAAGAGAGGCAAAGAGGCTGTTATCCTCTCTATCCATTTGGCACGGGGCTGCACAGCACACCCCATGCCCATGCCCACCCCGGCTGGCAGCCGGCTCTGCCGCCCTCCTGCCAAAGCTGTCCAGGGAAAGCTGCCAGTGGGTACGGCGGCAGCCCCAGCGAGCCGGTGCGATGGCCACGGCGAGGGGGAGAAACCTGGTGTAGGCAGGCTGTGGACGTACTCCCAGAACTCGGTGACGGCACTGGTGAGGTTGGTGGTGTCGCCCAGGGAGTAGTTGGAGAAGCAGCGGTCAGTGTTCCAGGCGTTTCCACAGCTCTGCCACGGCAGGTCCTGCGCCAGCACAAGGACAGCAGGGTTATTGTCAATGTGACATCTCTGAAGGGCAGTGGCAAAAAGAGACATTTGGCTTCTTTTAAACTGAAACACTTTTTTTTCTTTTTTTTTTTTTTTTTTTTTTTTCAGGTGGCTCCTCTGGATGGGCAGGAACCTCGTAGACAAAAGCATGAAACAATTTTCCAAACAAATGATAAATTGTGACACAGATTTACCAGGAAACAATATCACAGCGTGATTAGGGCAGTGCTGTAGCTCTAATAAAATGTTAGCAATTCCCCAGATAGAAAGTCATTTCAAATTAACTGTTGGTAATTAATAGCTACTAATTAAAATAGCTACCAGGGGATATCGTGTTTACAGTCATTACAGCTTTTGGCTTGCTTTACTCAACAAGTGTTTGGAATTTACTGCACAAAAAGTAAACACTGATTTGTTTCTTATCTCTCATTTATACCAAGCTTCAATGCTTAAAAAGCAGCAGGGCATTGAGAATTGGGGCTATCAGTTTGTCTGTATGAATAAGCTACTGTAACAGGACTAAATTTAAAGCATAGTAGATATTTCGTGTTGTCCGCTGCCCTGTTTATAAGCAGCACAAAGGGATTCCTGGGATATGTTTCCACTGTGGGTAGCAATGTGACGGCAGCACACTGCTGCAGATTTAATACAATCAGCTCTGGCGCTGCAAGCGATGAAACCACAGCATCAGGGGCTGCGCAAGCATGCGGGGCAACTCGCCCGTGCTGTGTAGTGCCGTGGCCGAGACAGCCCAATGAGAGCGGCTCAGATACATTTCCACGAGCAGCAATATCTCGTTTCCCAAGTGCAGTGAGTGCATGCAGATGAATCCAGAACGCCTATTCTGGGTGATTTCCCTCTGTGGGTAAGACCTCAGGCTCCAGCTCCACAAAGCTTTAAGAAAACGTATCCATTCCTATTCATCCACAGACTCCTTGAGAAATATTATCTGTGTTTTAAGTGCTTTGTGGCATCAGTGCCTTTAAGTGCTGCCTTCACCCTCTTTCTAAATCAGTTCACTCCAGCAGATACCTCCTAAGGTGCACGCTGGCTTGGCATCAGAAGGGCTACGGAGGGGCAGGCGGGGACACCCCAGTGGCCACCCAGCCTGTTTGCACCCACCCAGTGATTTCATTGTGGACTTGCTAAGTGCACTGAAGCAAGTGCAACAGCTCGAGCAGAGCCACACAGCAGCCCTTCAAGGGAGCAGTTTGCACATCGGAGACACTGTGCAGCTCTTACAAGGAGGGGCAGGCAGGGGGGGTGGTTTGTTGCTGCTCCATTTCCTCTGAATTTCAGAGGACAGAAACTGCAGAAGGCAAGCTGGGTTCCTCTTCACGTTCAAAATATTCCAATTCAAATTTAGGAGGGACAGGGGACAGACATCAGCCTAGCTTGGATCCTTTGGAGAGTCTGGAAGTATCTCTGGTAAAAGAAAAGGCCTTGAGCCAAACACCTGGAGCTGTCTGTGTAGATATGAGCACTGTCACCGGTCATGTCTACAACATCTGACTGTACCCAAGCCTCACCCCAAGATGCATCCTGCCCAGGGTGTAACTCGGATGAGTTCCTTTAGACCAGACCCTCCAGAGGGCCACCTGCTCCAGAGGACGAGCATCAGTACCCACCAGTGCTACACAGCTGCCTCCAGGGCTGATGAACCTCTTTGGGAAGGGTCCAGCAGGGTGCTGACAAAGGCTCTTTGCACAAACTACAAGCAGGTAGTGCATATTTTGTGGCATAAACAACTCACTCCTCATAAAGCAGGGAGTAAGGACCCAAACGCCATGCTGTAGACATGTCTGTGACTCACCGTGGTGAAAGAGTTGAAGAGATAGTAGAGAGCCCAGGCGATGATGACAATGTAGTAGATATTCAGCCAGAAGGAGAGAACCACAGCTGCCAGTCCCACTCCTGCAAATGAAGGCAGAAAACAGCATCAGTCCAGGTCTCCGGTACCCAACTGAGCTCCCAGGCACCGCAGCAAGTTCTGTGGCAGAGCCAGAAAAAGCAAATCAGCTCATCAATGCAGCACGCGTTACAGTTGGTCTATGATCTGGTCAGTAAGGGAGGCTCCTTCCCTCCCACCGCTCACCCGCCCTTTTCCATGGGGTGGGCAGTGCTACTGCTACTCACCTTCGAGCGTGCTACATGTACTTCAGGGACAGAGCTGTATTAGAACAGGATCCAGTCACTCCCCTGGCAGAATAGCTCTTTCCCACATCTGAGGTATTTCTAAATCACCACTGGTTTCCAGAACACAGTTACTCCAGACAGGGCAACAGGTTCATGTCCCCTATCTACAGCTTTCCTGTGCAATTAAAGTAAGCCCACACAGGGAGGCTCGGGGCAGGTCTTCTGCAGCCAGACCCCTTCCATCGCAGTCCCTACCACTCATAAAGTGCCTCATCACCACACAAGACTGAACAGAACACAGTGATGTTAGCAACTGCAGACATCAGAGTCAAGGACAGCTTGATAAAGACAGAGGGAAAAAACTCCTCTCGCTTGCTGCCCCATCCCAGTCACCAGAGATTTGCTGATTTACTTCCAAAACCATTAAAGGGTTTTTGTCTGTAGTTATGTGCCACTGCCTTCACAAACTTCCAGTACAGTACCTTTAAACATGGGTGCTAATTTCCACACTCCGAGTCCACCAACGGAGGTATACTGGCCCAGAGCCGTTTCCAGCAGGAAGAGAGGAATCCCAGCAAACACCAGTGTCAGGAAATAGGGGATGAGGAAGGCCCCTGAAAGAAGGAGCAATGTCATCAGATGGTTCCCTCTTTTACCAAAAAGCCTCTTTTACCACAGCCTCCAGCTGCGGTTTCTCGCTCTGCAGCACCCGCGTGAGGAGGAGCAGACTTGCTCGGAGGTGGCAGTTTGCAGCAGGGGTTGGTGTGTTTAGTAGGTCTCCCACTGAGATCACCACTGACTTCCCCTTATCTATTCCTGTCACTATAGATATATATGTATCATATGTATGTGTACTGGCATCACTAGCTATGAAATGCCAGTCTCACTTAGTTGTTAGATGTTTAGACAATGCTAAGCCCAGTCTGACAATGAACTCAGAAGCCTTGACATTGGCATTGGTAATTTGTTTTCTGTCTTACCTGCAAAAGATCCCAAATTTTCACCTTGAGGGAAAAGGGAACAGGAATATCTAGCACTGGCCGCTACCTTCTTTGTTTATAGCTATTTCAGTCTTTTAAGGAAACCGTAGCTAAGACTGTGTTTGCTTATGTAACATCCCTATACACCTCCACACCCTTCCCCTAGGTTTTACCCTTAAAATTACTGGTGAAAATGTTATTCATCTCTATGGATCCCATGGAAATCATCACCAGAGATGAGGTAGCGCAGCCATTCACTAAGAGATACTACTTGCACCTTGTTATTAGAAGAACAAATACGACAGGAGAGCCTTGCCGTGTGATTTCAAGGCTGTACATGTTCAGGTTATCTGACTTCTAGGGCTTGGGACAAACCTCATTTTCCAGCTTCCTCATGCACATGCTGGAGCATGCCATCACTCCTGAGAAGAACAAATTCTTGAGGAAGATGATGGCTGGGTAGAGAGAGGGACACAGTTTGCTCAGAAGCAGCTGTCCATGTCCAGGATGGCACTGATTTCTGTACCAGCTGAGGGATGAGCTGTCAGTCTGAGTCGTCTTCTCCACATATCAGCGAGAAAGCAAACACGGAGCCAACAAGCAAAACCACTCTGGAGGGCTGCAGCTCAGCTTGCACCTGGCAGAGCCAGGCTCCAGCAGCTGCTCTCCTAGGGCAGGGAAGCACTGGGGCACAGCCAGGGATGCTGGCTCTGGGGACACCCAGCTGGGGACGCCTGCCTGCCAAGCAGGGAGCTGAGCCCATCTGGGCGAAGCAGGCGCCAGCACCCGGCGTGGGAGTCCGCGGGAGGCAGCATGCAAGAGGAGCTGGCAGCGGGTGGCAGGGAGAAAACACACTCTGGGCCAGCAGCTCGATGACCATGAGCATAAATCACAAGCTGGCATGGAAGTGCAGGATCTCGGCTTCACCAGCAGCCTGTCACGGAGGAGCGAACAGCTTTGAGCATTGCTACAGAGCGAGCGCTTCCCACCCAGCATCCTCCCCTGCACTCTTGCTAGCCACCACAACCGGCAAGGCTAGGACAAGTCCAGCCCCCTAGAAGCTCTGTGGGAAGCCAAGGACTGCTCCAAGGACACGGATGCTGCCTTGCTCCCATTGTGCTCACTGTAGAGTTTGGAGACCAAACGTAACAGCAGTCACAGTGCCTGGCTCGCTTCTCTGCAAGCAGCTAACGAAATTGGGCCACAGCCCTGATGGTCTTGCATTTTTCATCTATAGCAGGCCAGGAAGGTTTGCAGGTGAAAGATTTTATTAGACTATTGAGAAAAAAAAAAAAAAAAAAAAAAACAAAAACCAAACAAACCAGACAAACTTTTGGACCTGTGTCATTTATCCTGGTTTGACAAAAATCCTCTAGAAGGGAGGAAAAGCTACAAACCAGACTGCAGCCTCCAAGTGAGGGCTGTTGGCAACGACACTGCCACTCTGGAGGGTCAGGTCCTTGAGCAGGCACAGATAATGTCCCTGGGTGCTGTACAGCTAGAGGTGAAATCAGTTTGTAAATCTGTACCTAAAATTTGCGTGCCTGTGCTTAAATCCCTGGCACAGAGAGAAAGGGGTAGTCTTTAACCTCTGTCCCTGGATGGGCTGCTGAAAGATCTGGTTCAGTTCCTGAGCCTGCTACAAATGATTATGTATGACCTCGGGGGAGTCCAAACCTGTCTCCAGAGTCCATGGGTCCAAGGGCTGGCAGCACTGGCCCTGCCCAGCCTGCTCAGGGCAACAGCCCTTGGTGACAGGGAAGGGTGACACAGCGCCTGGCACTCCCTGTGCAGCTCCAGCTCTGCCTGCAGTCTCCAGCTCCTGATGTCATACAGCAAGGAATAACAATTAATCCTTAAAATGGTGAACACTGCCCGTGAATCAAAAGTTGAGCACTGCAAGCTGTTACGTGCCGGTGCTTGGAGTCTCAATGTGTAAATGAGAAATGCATGATGCTTATTTAAAGAAATGTTCTTCTCTCAAGTTATTCAAGCTCAGGATCTCACAGACAATTTTTAGCACCTCCTGAACCACATTTAGAGTCAATTTCGAGCCTGGTAAAATCCTTTTGACATCAGAAGTACTGCATGAGGTTAGAAATCAGCGTAGAGGCTGGAGCATTCGTCATAGCTGGGCACATTCAGCTGTGTGCAGAGCCAGCAGGGAGCCCAGGCATCCCACCAGGCAAAGCCTGCTCCCCGCAGCGGATGAGCCTTGCACTGGGCTGCCGTACCTTGGTTGAATATCCCCTAATTATGTGCCCGATAACAATGCCAAGCAAATCAGCCATGGGCTGATACAATGTGACAGCGGTAAGCGAGACGACAATATTTCCATTCAGTTTAATTTGCCTGTGCGTAATGGAAGCGTCCCACACGACCGCGCTGTGAGCAGCATACATGCAGGAGGCTAAAATTAGAGTCCCACCCACAGTCTGCTCTGCTCCGGAGGCGCCTCCGTCGGGGCAGAGCCAAGATGGTGCCCACCTGATTGATTGTGAATCAGATGCCGTGCGACCCTTCCTCACTGCTCCACGTTGGCTCCCAGTGACGCTTTCGTGCGTCAGCTCTCCTGCCTGTCTCCGGCATCGGCAGCTTCCACTTGCTGCTCGTTATTGCCGGCTGTGGGAACAGCCAGACAGAGTAAAGGCGAGGGGAATGAGCGATACAGGCTGCCACGAACAGCAGGAACCAGCGGGCAAGCCAGGGTGTTTGAGAGGGGGCAGGCACCAATTCCTGCGTTTCATCTCTCCAGTGATTTTGCTTGCAGCCAGCTGATCCCTCTGCGTGCCTGCAGCTGCCGGGGCAGAGATCAGCCTGTGTGCCATTCCTAATGCTAATAATAGTGCTCCGCACCTCCACAGCACCTTCTGACCTAGGATCTCAGCTGGCTTTATAAATAGGATTGTTTCTAGCTTCAAAACACCCCTCATCTAATTATAGATATTGTCATCCCCACCTTTATGTGTGAGGAGACAGAGCCTCGGGCAGCGTGGATTCGGTGTGTTTGAGATGGCACAGCAACCACAGGGCAGAGACTGGGTTAAAAACCAGTGCTGGAACTTAGCCACCAAGCTAATGTTGTATGAGGAGTTGTGCAGTCAGGTGCCAGAGTGAGGGTAGATAAAAGTGGCAGACCTGCACCATGGCTCCAGCGGTGGTGCCATAGGTTCCCCTAGGTAGACCTGGCTGATTCCCGTAAACCTCACCTGGCTCAGCCTCGCACTCACCCCTCCGCACAAAACAACATGCTGTATTAGAAATCTTCTTGTCAAAATGGATAACCATCCAGTCTCCCACTGGGACTCACTCCACATGCTTCAGAGGAAGGGTCAACATCCCCCTAAATGTCACAGAGCTACATGGACAGACTGCTGCAGGGAGCTAGACCCCTCTCCTCTTTCCCACGGTAGAAGGAGAAGAGCATCTGACACCACTTACAGCATGGACAGGAGAAGTGGGCTGGTGCCATGAGGAGAAGTCATGAAAGCCAAAGACAAAGCAGGTTTTGAAAAAGGAATTCCAGGCAGAAGGAAAAGAAAAAAAAAAGATGTGGACAAGAAGCGTGAGAAGAGATCCTCAGAGCAGCATGAATGAACATGGCACTGGGACAGGGACTCTGGGCAGTGAAGAGCTAAGAGCAATATGGGAAAACTAGTGGACAATACTGAAATTATATATGCAGCCTTAAAGATCAGGCGAAGGGGTTTGGACTTATGTGGGAAGTCTGAGAAATGGTTCATGGAGGTGAGCAGCTCTTCAAAGGGGGAGGGAAGGTTATTTCAGTAACAGGCAGAAACAAAGGGAGAGCTGAGCATGGGAGGGATGAAGGGCAAGCCTCTCTCTACTGACACCAAAGTAGCCCATACTCCCTTCCACAAAAGCATTTCGCTGCCAAGGCTGAAGAAATAGCACCATTTTAGAGGGAAGCTGAGGCACACGAGTGTATTTTCTGACTTGATCCAAGATGTGCAGAAAGTCCATAGCTGGACAGGGAGCCGATCTCCCAGATGTCTTGATTTCTAGTCCAGAAGCATTTCCCTATCTGCCTGCCTTTCTCTAGCCTTGCAATGGTTTGGCAGAGTCTCAGCTGAGGACTGGTAAGGAAAGGATGTAGTGGGGCAATAATAAAAAGAATAAAAAAAAATGGGCACTGCTACCAGCCGCATCATAGTTACTGTAAGTCCTTTGCCAGCTGTCTTCTTCTCTCATGGCCTCTGTTTCCCAAACATTAGGACGTAGACAATAACTGTGACGCTTCTCACAGCACTATACTAAGTGCTTCCACAGATGGTGACACTCATGCATGCCTGTGTCATACACATGCATGCTTGTGTATATGTCTACATGGTCCTGCTATGGTCCATGCAAAGCTTCTAATCAAAACTCCTGGCATGTGACCCAAACTCAGATGCAAAACTGTCACCTCTTGAGAATATACTAAACTGAGGAGAGACCCACCACGAGTGGATATAAACTGTTTTTCCTGGAAACTTCCTGGTATCCAGCTGGGTGCCTGTGTGCATAGCGCTCCTTGTAAATAAATGAGGCCCCCAGACAATCTTTGTTGTAGCCTGGCAAATTTAGACTGCAGGAGCTTGACAAAACTCAAACTTCTCATTATATGTCTTTGGGCTGCTTCTTCCCAACCTGTGCTTGCTAGTAAAGCCCACAGACTGTGTGAACTGGTATCCTGACAGCTTAATAACTCAGACAGGGAGGGAGAGCTCTCAGCCAGGGGACCAGCCGCTTGCCCAGACCCACACCAAACTGAAGCCCATTCAGGGAACAAGGCTGCTCAGGGATGAGTGCAGGCGCTGTGCATTTCTCTCACCTCCTCCGTTCTTTCCACAAAGGTATGGGAAGCGCCAGACATTGCCCAGCCCAATGGCATAGCCCACACAGGACAGCAAGAAGTCAAATCTCCCCTTCCAGGAGCCTCTGTCTGGGATCTCCTTCTTCTTCTTCTTCTTGGTGCTCACATCCTCGGGGATGGGCTCCGACTCCTCCAGGGCTGCCTGCTTCACCTCAGAGGGGGAGCTCAGCTCCACGGAGGTGTTGTCCATCTTGCCCATGGTGACTCAGATGTGTGGCTGCTCTTGCTCAGGGGCTGGAGGAGGAGGAAGGGCAGCCTCCACCCTGGCCAAGCACGGATGAAATGGGAAGCGCTGGGCAAAGCTCCTGATGAGAAAGTAGAAAAAGAAGGTATCCTGTGTTAATATAGGGGGCTTAGGGGAGGGTCTTGATGGGGCTGAGGTGGGCTCACTGGATAGACTGGTGCACATCGGGGCAGCCTCTCCATGCCTCCCTGCTTTCCCCAGGGATAAAAAGGAGGATAATTTTGCTTTGCTCCACAGCTGCCCTCCCAAGGAGCCATGGGCACACAGACTGCTAACAACAGGCTCAGACCTGATTGTTACCAGCACATAGCAAACCTCTCACCTCGCATCTTATCACCTCCTCATCCCAACACCTGCTCTGCAAGAAAAGCTCCAAGATCATTGTGTATGCAGGGAAGTCACAGCCTGTGGGTGACTCACCACAGAGCAACCCAGGCAGAGAAATATATCTAGCATATCTGAGCAGTGGTGGAGAAGGACACGATGTAGGTGCCACATCCCCCAGGTCTGGGGCCCAAAAACCGAGTGCACAAGCCATAGAGCCATCTGAGAGATTGTGTGGCCCGGGCACCCAGGCATGACTGTGACAGCATTGCTTTGCCATGGCACCTCCACTATGGACAGGCCCCACATTAAAATCCGGTCCCCTAATCCCCTGTAATGGTAGTGACATGCCTGTGATCATAGCTGTGCACCTGCAGTGCCGGGCGAGGAAATCGTTGATCTGCTCAGCACCTCCTTGTACACTGTGTCGCATGTGATATTGTAATTGTCAGGGGTATTCACATGATGCTCGTTAGTGACTATATCCAGCCTATGAACCACTGAAATCCACTAAGTCAGAATTCTAAAGTCCTGAGAATTAATTGAAAGAGTCAGACTAAAAAATGTAATGAGTTTTTCCATTGATTTTAGGCCATAACATACATATAACCAGCACACCAGAACAATTCAGAAAGAAAATGAGAACAGGCTATGTTATTCCACCCTGTGTCTAAAACAATATTGCACGCACATCTTGAAAACAAAGTGCACTTCTCCCTTCCCCTTACAGAAGTTATTGCAAAGTCAGAAAAAGGCATGGAGGTCAGCCAAAAGGATGCTCAAAAGTGTGGAACATCTTCCAGGTGAGGAAAGGCTAAATAAACTAGGATTCATCATACTGTGGAAGAGGTGATTGACAGTGGCCTATAAATATATCAGTGTCATAGAATACGAGTATTCACCATTTCTGACACAAGAAGTAGGGGGGATTAAATCAAGACAGTAGGTGGTAGGTTCAAAAAGAGCAAAAGTTAATATGCCACAAAATGTACAGCTGTAGAGCAAGAGTCCCCACCCCAGAACATGCTGGGTGCTAAGAGTTTACATGGCTTCAAAAAGGAAATTAAAGAGGAAAAACAATGGAAGGAAAATTCACGAGGAGCTACCACAGCAGTTCAGGAAGTCCCTGAGCCGCAAGTTGTTGAAGGTTGAGGGACTCTTACAGGGAAGTGTCACTCAATACTTTTCCTGGTTTTATCCTCTCCCCTCAGCATCTGCCCTTGGCCAGCGCAGAAGACAGGTTCTGGGACTGGGGTGCCTTTGGTTCTCACACAGTTCTCAGCCCATTTTACACAGAACCAAATTTAGGCCTCCACCAAGGGCTGTAAGGGTGACCAGTGCTGCAATTTCCCAGGGAAGTCTGTTGACAAAAACATTCCCAGACACATGCATTAAAAAAAAAAAAATAAAAAAACAGTCGAGTGGGTATATCAGGAAACAATGCTATTCTTTGAAGAGGTGGCATGCTCTAGCAGTTAAATCTGGCAATGCTTGAGCTGGTTACTCTTGGTAGTCTTGTTTCCTAAGCAAACAGGGCCCATTCGCCCCATGGGATGCTTGGGGGACTCATAACTAGTGCTTCAAAAACGTCCCAAACAGAGATGGTCTCTCAAGCCCAGGTTCAACTGCAGTAAGCTCCTGCTTACTACAATTGACACCCCACAATAACAGCAGATGGATTTCCTTCCCTTATAGGATTTGTTGCTAAGGTTAGAAAAACTGTGTCAACTGTTAAGGGAATGGCTGAACCAAAAAAACAACTGTAATTCATTCTGGTATATTGGTGGAGAAGACAGAAAATTCCTTGCTGCGGGATGAAGGCTGTAACCAAAGCCCTCTGAGCTACGGACCCAGCCCCAAGCCTCACAGCTCCTCTAGCCCGAGGATGGATGCAGGTAAGCCCAGAAGTAAGTGACAGCACACAAAAGCCTCCTGGGGAGAAGGGACTGTTTCACATACCCCACAAGGCAGATGCCAGAAGAAAGAATTGCTGGACACCCAAAGCAAAGGCTTTAGTTAATGCACCCCCTTTCTGTCCTACACTTTGTGATAACACTGTCACACCAGCTCCTGGGTCCTCAGTAAGGCAGGGAGCAAAAAGATTATACAGAATGTGTAGGAGGAAAGTAAAATAAAGGCAATTTATAAATCAAAACAGAAGAAATAGCACCAAAGCCCCTGGGAAGAATTCAGAGCTGGGCTAAGTCAGGATAATTAGCTATGCCTGGGGACATAACAAATCAGGCTCAGCAGAAGCCATTTTGACTCACTTCTTTTTTCTGGGACGAAAAACAGTAGGTAAGCTCCTGTCTTTAAAAAGTATGTATATATCCTTCTCTCCCTGTGCTCTTTCCTCTGTTCTCGCTGCCATGGTTCTGGAGCGATACTGCAGCTAGTTGATCACACATTGTATTTCATGTACTTGGGACAGGATGATAGAGGAGCAGCAGATCACATCGGCAGCTTCTTCTTACCTGAGAAATGAGGTCCTTCATCTCTAGCTCAGGAAGAATTAACTAGATTTACAGAGGTTTCTCCACAGTCAACAGATAGGAAAACAGTCCAGAGGACCCACTGAAGGTTCATCCCACCTACTCTCCCGTCTCCTACAGTAATGGATGATTAGGGCAGACGGGCTCACGCAAGTCACACAGCCTGGCCGTGCCATGTCCTTCCCTGGACATGCAGCTCTGACCAGGCATCAGTTGCTCCAGGCCAAGTGTTTGACTCCTATGTTTAGACATCAGCACACATGCTGGATAAGTGGTCCTACTGGGATAAAACACACCAGCCCTTCCACTTATCCCCATGGGTCTCCTCCAGTGTGAGTACAGGGCTCTGCACTGTGCTGACAGCCCAGAGAGAGCAGGGTCGGTTCAGCAGCTCTCTGTCATGTCACATTATTTGTTCTGAAAAGCACACGGTGCTTTGGGCACAGCAAACCGCCCAAAGGACAGAAAATGATAATCAATAAGAGCAGAGCTACAAGCTAGAGGTAGGCTCCACTTCACAAAGACTTGAAAACAAGGTCAAAGATTTTAAACATGACACTATAGCAGGTTTCTCATTTGGCTTCTTCTAAATCATAGAATCATAGAATCACAGAATGGTTTTGGTTGGAAAGGACCTTAAAGATCACCTAGTTCCAACCCCCCTGCCATGGGCAGGGACACCTCCCACTAGCCCAGGTTGCCCAAAGCCTCATCCAGCCTGGCCTTGAACCCCTCCAGGGATGGGGCATCCACAACTTCTCTGGGCAACCTGTTCCAGTGTCTCACCACCCTCACAGTAAAAAATTTCTTCCTAATGTCTAGTCTAAATCTTCCCTCTTCCAATTTAAATCCATTACCCCATGTCCTGTCCCTACAAGCCCTTTTAAAAAGTCCTTCCTCATTTCTCCTCTAGGCCCCCTTCAGGTACTGGAAGGCTGCTACAAGGTCGCTCCAGAGCCTTCTCTTCTTATTCTGAAGCCAAGACTTCTTTCAAAACAATCACTAAAAGCTAGGGTGATAAATCTCTGGCAGTAACGAAGTGGCCTGAGTTTCACCAGGTTGTGCAGAAGGTCTTCTGTTGCTCAAGTCAATAACAACAGTTGTGTGGTCCCCAGCCTGTGCAAAGCTAGGCTGAAATTCATCCTGGAAAACAGTCCTTCCCCTCCTTTCTTTGAGGAATTTAACTTCAAAGAAGGAAATAGCCCTGAAAAAGAATTACCTCCACTTGAAACGCTGCCACCTGAATCTGCTAACAACAGTGACCTTTTTGCTTTTCCCTGCTTCAGTGTGAAATATTAACAGACTCCTCAAATTTGACAGAAACCAAAAATTCCAAGGGCATAAAATTGCCTGAAATGTAACAGAAAAATTACCTGTGGAAATGCATGTAAGAAATACTTTCACACCTCCCCACCTCTTATTTGTCAGTGCTGTAACAGCCACACAAATAACTTCTGACCCATGCAGGTAGAGCCACAATTAGTTTAATTACACAGCACAGGCTGTTGTTCAGTCAATTAGCCTTTTCCTTCAATCCACACCATTTTAGTGACAGTCAAGTAGCCCCAAGGCTCTTGTGTCTTGTTTAGAGCCATGACCAGCTGATCAGGGCACAGCAGACTCCCGGACGATTTCCTGCTCACTGCAGCAGCAGCAGCATATGCTTGAACTTCCTGCATCATTAAAAGCCAGAGAGATAAGGGAAAAGCCCACTGTGGGAGCCCCAAGATGCTGGTGGGGTGCTGGCCCCATGTGGAACCTGCTCTGGGCTGGAGCATCTCTGTCCTGCCCAGCTGGGTCAAGCAGACAAACGGGTTTGTGTTTCATAGCCACCTCCACGTGCTGCCCAAGAGGCAGCCACCCAACCTTTCATCTCCCTTCCCCTGAAGAGAGGCGATTGCTTGGTTACAAGAGAAATGAGCACTCATAGAGGACATGAGAAAAAAACAAATTATCTCTCCTGGGTGATGGAGCTGGTGGGTGGCCTCCACCTCCACCCCACATTTTCCACCCTCCTGCATGACATTTGGGTTGTTGATGTCCAGGTCTGACCTGTGGTTGTTGGCCAATCTCCCCTCCTGTGCCAGCAGCCCCGGGCGACCCACATCACTCGCAATAACGTGTCAGGTGAGGTTGGCACCACATCACAACCCTCTCCAGATGAGCAGTGGGGCCAAGGTGGGTGTGGGCCATGTTTTGTAAACCATTAAACAAACAGGACATCTGCATGAGGGCAGAACACGTCTCGCAGCCCCCAGCCATGGTTGGGTTTTGGCAGCCCCTCCTAGCCCTGAAAAAAAACAGGCGAAAAACTGCTGAGCTGCTGCTGGCTGCAGCCTAGTGCATGGTTGCTTTGCCAAGCAGCACCTTGATTTTTGCATTATGAAAGCAGGGGGAAGCAGGTCAGCCATTGCAAAGCCCTCCTTGGCTCCGGATGCCCGCTTGAATCTCCTCCGGCTCCTCATCCCACAGGAGGGAAGTGGGGTCAGGTCCTGCTCCTGGCCGCACACTGTGCTTCACCCACCACCGCTGCTCTCGCCTCAGTGGCTGCAGCCACCTCACCTTGTCTCTAAGGGAAGCAGGGGGCTTTGTGCCTTTTTGGAACAGTGCAAATAATGCAGCCTGTCAGGTGTTTTAAAGGTCTCGCTAAAAGCTCATCCTGGCACCTGAGAAGCTTCACTGGGAAGCAGAGAGCTGGCAGGGCTCTGCCTCGGCTCCCGTGGGCTGCCCAGCCCCAGAGCCCGCAGCAGCCTGAGGACTGAGGCTGGGCCACGTCCCGCTCCCCGCACAGCAGCCTCCAGGTGGGCCACCGGCAGCTCCCTCAGAGCCAGATGGCTTCGAGACTGGAGAAGATGCAAAAGTGGCTTAAAGGCATCCCTGTCTTCATTCTCTTCACTGAAACTGCCACATTAAAAAGATTAAAGGCCTATTTCTGCCCATGTTAAATGTGCTGATTACATTAGGAAGCATTTTCCTTTTCTTATATAGAGCAAGCTGGCGTGCTGGGATGCCAGTTTCACAGGTCTGGTAGTTAAAACAGTTTTGCTGTTATTCTTTTCTCTACCCGAAGCAATGCAGAAATTTTTAGCCCAGCTTTCTTGTACAAAGACCCATCTGTCTGTTCCCAGCCCCAGTTACTTTTTAAGCTCACTGGCAAGCTTCACCCGTACTTGAAAAAGGAGCACAGCCCTCAGAGACATCCAGTTCCTTGAGAAGTAGGAAATGGAGAGAGGGAAGAGACTCAGGTTAGAGCTTCTCCCACGGAATGGCTGAGGGGGGACCCTGGGAGTGCCGCGCTGGGCATCACACGGCAGCCAGCATGCACAGGGCCAGGGAGGAGGGAGGCAGCTCCAAGGAGGGCAGCCTGGAGACACAGCAGACAGGCAGCAGCACTGGTGATGGGGTGATGTGGGGGACTAGAGAAAATCTTCCATAAGGGACCTGTCGTGAGAGGTGGAGGGACAAAGGACATTGTGAAGAGAAAAGCAGGTAGTATTAGCTCTGCTGAGGAAAAAAAAAAAAAAAAAGAACAACAAGAAACACCCCAATTCATTTTTTTCTCCTTTAGGACAGAAACTGTTGGTTTGCATATATTTCTCTACTTTTCCATATGCACAAACCAGGAATAACATTTATGGGCCTCCTCTGCCTGCCTTGTTCTTTGCTAAGGGGTAATACCTCTCCAGGGAGGCTAATGGAGAAAAACTTCCAGTGACTTCACTGAGAACACTGCCAGGACAGAAGTGCCTAAAAATGAACACAGGGGGGATTTCCAGCTGAAGTTTCTTACTTGCCTTATAGCTCCCGTTCCCTTTCATTGCAGCCCAGCACGGTGTCCTGGCACTGCCAACATGGTGCAGGCAGGTATCCCCCTGTGGTCCCACCATCCCCTCAGTCCTTCCCCCAGAAAAGCTGCAGCGTCACAGATCAGCCAATGCAGTGTGATTTATCTCACCCGCCAGCCACTATCTTACCAAAACAGCACCTCTGAGATAAGATTTAAGCTCAAACCCTGAGCTGCAGCAACATCCTCAGTGGGACTGTGGCCTTCACAGGGTAAATTTCCTCATCTTGCTGGGAGTCACAAGTACTGTGCAAAAGGCATGGCTGTGCTATGCACGAAGAGGGGAAAAAATACCTTCATACATATAGAGCTAGATTTGATGCACCTCCAGAGACGGTGCAAATAATGTCAGTGGTTATTTGTGTATTGGGCTTGATATGTTTTGGGGCTTTTTTAGTTTTTTCTTTTTTCTTTTTTTTAATGAAGTAATTGAACCGAGCAAATTGGGTGAAATCAGTCTTGCAATGGAAAGTGTTGATCTTCACCTAAGAAAGTCACCTTGGACTTTGTTGCCACAATTTAATAATGAAAAAGTGAGAAAAGAAAAAAAAATGCAAGGAAAGTGCAGAAGCAAGTGTGAGAATGACCCAGAGACTGCCCTGAATTGACCAGCATGTCAGGGGAGTGATTGCTCCTCACCTTGTGTGGCAGAGGAGCAAAGGACTGTCCACTGTGTGTCCCCCCATAGCCATGAAGCTCACAGCTGGGGACGAGACCCATCCACAAGGCAGAGATGAGTCCAGCCTGCTCCACACTGGGCAGCACCTGTTGCTCTTGGAGTAAGATGAGCAGGTAAAAGTTCTGCACTGCCTCGAAAATATCTCCTACTGCATTCAGCTGAAAGCACAAAGGGGAAGATAGATAGGAGAAGGAGGAGACAAAACGTAGACCTTCCCCCTGCTCCTTCTAGGCAGGGTCACAGCAGCTACTGAGCCCTGCTCACCAAGAGCTCACCCAAAATATGGCACTTGTAAAACTGGTGAAACTGTCTGGCACCACTCCGGGGCATATATTCCATTCTGAGAAACACCAGAGCCTCACCACGCAGAGGACAACCTCGTTTTCCTGCTGCAGCACAGCCAAGCCAGAGAGGAAATTTGTGTCCCAAATTCAGATGCCAAACTCTTTGTTATTCTCCATGAAAATGGAGAGATAATCACATCCCAGAGCCCCGAGGCTGCTTCAAGGCTCCACTTGTTCATGCACTTTTTTTGAGGAGGAAAATAGAGAATGGCAGATCCAGCTCCCTTCACAGGAACCATGCACGAGCACTGTTAGCCGGCAGCCCCTTGGCTGAGGTTTTCCTTGAAACAGCCCAGAAAACATGTTCATTACCCAGCAAGGGCATCATTCCCCTCTGTCTAGGATCAGCATTCAACTAGCTGAGTGTTACTATCTCCTACTACTTTAGCACTCAGAGTTTCCTTCTCCTCTCCCTGCTTTTTGTGTTAAGCGCTATAGGGTGGGTGCGGAATGAACAGCTCTTCCCCCAGGGCTTGTGATATCAGGAGATGAGGCGGGTGAAGGAAAGACTGTTTTCCCCTGTGCCTCGACTGGAGACCCAAAACACAGCTTGCACAGCCATCCCACACCAGGGTGCATGCCCTGACCCTCCAGGGCCAGGAACAGCCTTTACTGCATCTGCACAGGGGCCAGACACGGCTCTCACTTGCTGTGTCCCTGGTGAACAGGACCCAGCGTCATGAGGGGATCCACCTCCAACACAAGAACATTAGCCGCTTGTTCCTTGTGTCCACTAAGTTTCTCCAGAAGAAAATACATTTCCAGATGCATGTCTTCGGCCTGATTTTTGTTCTCCTCAGCACAAAATCACAAACTGTGGCAGAGCTTTTCTTGGAGGGAGGAGAACTGAAACTAAATGTGCCTGAGGTCTCCACCAGATGCTGGTCACAGCAAGGTCACCAGCGAACTGGGGAGCCTTTGGTAGCCAGACTGTGGCTGTCTCTTCTTCCAAGCAGCGCTCATGAGAGGTGAGGAGCAGGGAGAAGGTAGGAGGGGAGGGAAGAAGGGGATGAGGAGGGACTGAGGCACCTCCTTCAGGGTCAGAGTCTCTTGGAGGTAGATAGGAAGGAAGGGCACAGCCCTAATAGCCCCCTGAAACACCCTGGCAGCTGCATAGGCAGGGAAGCTC
This sequence comes from Pterocles orientalis, assembly GCA_011057875.1. NCBI lineage: Eukaryota > Metazoa > Chordata > Aves > Pterocliformes > Pteroclidae > Pterocles > Pterocles orientalis. Next base: position 156,904 of record WKFP01014302.1, read on the forward strand.
AGCTCCACTGTCAGAGATGGCCAGAGCTTGCAGGACCTCTGAGAAGGCATGCTGAGAGCCTGGAACACTGTGTTTCAGGTTGATCCTTGGGACTGCAGCGCACAAGGCTGGGAAGGGCAGTCCCAGCCCCAGAAAGTGGCAGCTGTACTGCTCCCTCTTCCATGGATGTCACCTAGCCCATCCCCTTAACCCTCCCCACTGCAGACCCTCCCCAGGGAAACTTGCCCAGGGTTTCACCTAAGTGCTGTTGCAGCATCTTTATGAGACATCACTTAAGCTCACTACATCTCCCCCCAGCCCATAGGCACTGTGAGAAGCTTTCCACTTTTCAGGCCCCCAATACCACTTTCAGGTGCTGCTCGGAGACCACCATACTCCCTCTTGCCCTACCTGGCAGCACCAGCTCCCCTGATGGGAGCAGGGGCTGCTCATCTGGCAGTGCCTGCAGGTCCAGCCACAGGCTTTTGCTCATGCCCTGCTTCTCCACTGCAGCAGAAACACCTTCCCTGGCCTGGGCTTTTGCTCAGGGTGAGGGGGTTTTGAAGTGGAGGCTGATTGCTGCAGCTGCCTGTTAACACTGAAGGGAATCCAGTTATCTCTGCTTGGCAGCGACAGATAGGAAATATGCTGCCTTCCCTGCAACTGGTGTCTTTCTTGGCCAAGGGGACAGAGCAATGGCAATGGCAACTGGCCGAAGACATTTAAGTAGAGCAGTGGTGCAGCTGAGGGTGAAGCACAGACAACATCTTACTCCTGCTTTAGGCAGCATGCCCACCTCACGCTTCCCCAGTCGAGTGCCAGGCAGGCAGGTCTACACTGATCTGGTTGCCTCTCTAGCATCTTTTGAGAGGCAGAAACCACCCTTCATCCTGCCTTGTCTTCAGTGTGCTGAGCACCCTCTGCCCCACATCCAACCCAGTGTGGATGGAGGAGAGCTCAGCACCTGCAGCAGCCCTTCCCCAGGGATGCTCATGTGGACAGGCAGCTCTTCCCCACCACCACTGCAAAACAACCCTTCTCCGACCCCAGCACTCATGTCCCCAGTAGCAGACACCACTGTCCCGGTAGATCCACCTACCTCACAGTGCTGGTTGTAGGTCCTTGGCGTGCACAGAGCTGCTCACAGAGACACCAGCCCGGCGAGGCACATGCTGACCTGCTCCAGCACACAGAGGGGAGCTCTATGAGCCCCTCCTGCCGCAGGGCCCCTCTGCCCCTGCCTCACCCCATGCAGCTCCTCATTGCTCCTATCGATGAGCCCTTAATGAGCTTTGAGCTCACGTCCAGTCAAATCAACACCCTGCATGTCGCGGGTGTGGGGCGGGGGGGTACCCAGAGCCACTGGAAAAACACACGTTGCTGGGAGAGAAGAGGCTCCAAGGGCATGGGCAGGAGGGAGGGCAAAAGCACGGGCAAAGGAGCTGGCGCAGAAAATTGGGGGAGGCAGCAGGTGAATAGGTTGCGTGGGGCTGGTTGCACTCATGTTGCTGAGGATAGCTGTGAGGATAGCTGCAGCAGTATGTCAGAGGCCCTGATAAAGGCACTGTGCACCACCCGTGCCCTCCATTTTGCAGTCAGGCAGTGGTCTCCGTCTTCTCTGTGAGCAGGACTGGCTGCAGGTGCGCAGAGAACGCAGAGGTCTGGCATGCCATGCATGGAGGGGAGGTTGAGTCTCTGCCCTGCCCGACACAGCCCTTGCACAGGGCCAGGCTTGTGACAGTGCAGCTGTGTGAAGGAGGAACAGGGAGGCAGGGATAAGCAGGAATTGTTCCAAAGGACACCCCAGTGCCACCTGTCAGTGCAGGGTCAGGCTTTTGGGATGGAGGGGGAAGGCAGAGGAAGTGGGATACTTGTTTGAAGTGCCAGGTACCAGCCCCTAGCCTAGGAAAGGAGCCATATGTGAATGACCAGTTGATTAGCGTGTAATTCCTGTCATTTGCTCTAAAAGGGGTTGTGTGGAGACTTTATTTCCCCCCTTTTTTTTTTTCTTTCTGGGACCCAAGACAATTTGTATCCATTGGGAGCAGGGAGAAGTCTCTCCCAAAGGCAGCGTACAATTCTGTCTAGATATCGCTGGCGAAAGTGACACCTTCTCACTTACCAGCTCCTTTCTTTGCATGAAAGCAGAACTAGGTGTGCTTGAATTAGTGACAAAAGTACCCTTGGCAGCTTTCAGAGCTGTGGAGGCATCATGGCTGGTGACCTAAATTCCTGCTGTACCCCCAGCCCTTACACAAGGGCTTGCTTCACCCCAGCCCTGACTCCGCACCAGCTCCCCGGGTGCTCAGGTACACTGAGGGCACCTTGGCAATCCCACACGTTTTATTCTTTGTTAGCAAAACTTAACCTTCTTTAAAGGTCCCCTGTGTTTCCTCATAGCAGGCAACCACACCTGTAACCCATCACAGCAAAACCTCATCTGCCAAAGGCCTTAACCCATTCATACGGGAAGGAAAAAGTGCTGCTTTAGGTCTTTGCTGATGTTGCTGCTCATGGTCCCATCTATGTCTGTGCTAATATCCTGCCAACGGGCTGTTTAAAGATCACGTTTCAGGCTAAGCGGGCACTAGAGGAACGTGAAAGAGTTACTTTAACCATCAGGCAAAGGAGAAAGACAGTGGTGCCAGGAGGGCTGGCAATGCTGGTGAGAGGGGAAATTATTTTTGCTGGGTAAACCCAGGAGGGTTTGAGAGCTGAATGGGAGAATCACATGCAGGCTGGAGTATCCGACAGAAAGGCATCCTCTCTGAACTGTAGCAAAGGCTGTGAGTGAGAATCCCTTCTGAAAATGAGCTGTGGGGGTCTGAGAGAGCACCCTGATCCCTCTCTGCCGGGGAGCCTGTGTTCCCTGCACTGCTCTGTGGGCTTGAGTACCTCTTATTTAGCAGCTAGTAAAGTTAAAAGAGAGGTAAACTACATCTGTCTCAGAAATCTTTCCCTTAGACTCTTGTCTGGGATAAAAAACCACCATTGAAAATGTTGTGCTGCCCTCACTCCCCAGCAAACCCATCCTGCATTTACACAAGTGAGCCCAGCCTGCACTGGCCAGACCTGCAAGGGCAGGGAGCGTACAGTGCAGAACAGAGAAATCATTATCACCCGTCACACCACGGAGCTCTGCTGGCATTGCATCAAGTCCCTGTCTGGTGAACCAACGCTCGCAGCATTTTGGAGAGCTTCTTCACAGCTCTCGGTGAAAGCGGGACTGGCAGAGGTGCGCTTCTCTCATCTCCTGGGGAACGCGTGGGCACAGCCCTGGATGTGCTGGACCTTTTAGGAGGCTCAGGTCTCCCTCATCTGCCAGCCTTGCTTTGCAGCCGCCGCGGGGCCCAAGCTGGGAAAGGGCTTTTTGAATGTAATGCCATGTTACCAGGTCAGATTTACTTCAGCCAAACAAGCCAAATTACAGCAGGTACCTGCAGATGGTGGTTTCAGTGGAGAGCCAGCAGCAAAGCCCCTGACCTCCTTTTGTCAAAAGGAATGAAAACCCAGCTGCACAGATATCATAACTCACCCTTTCCTGAGCATGCCATGCCTGGAATTAGCCTGTCCATCACTGTTCCTTCTTGGTCTTCAATCTCTCCTCAAGCCCCATCGCTGATATAGCACCTCTTAAAATAAAAAGACAGCAAGAGATGGTACCAGTTTACTTGAAGGGCGGGTGCAGATCTCAAGCCTGAGGGAACCAGCTTGCTATATGTGTTTTCACAGCTCCCCACGCAGTCCTGGCTGAGGAACACCTGAAAACCACAGCGGGTGGACTGGAAACACCACTTGCCATAGGCAAAGACATTCAGTCCTTTCACTGGAAGCACGGAAAATCATCTCCTTGCCTCATGCACTGCTGGTCTGGAAAGAAAACAGGCCAGAAAGCAGCCGTTTCCACTGGAGGGACAAAAAATAAATTTGAAAGTGATGAGTGTTTTTAGTATAACATTTGTTGTGCAAGTTAGAGCGGAAGCAGGCAGTGAGTATTGAAGGCACTGGGGAGCAAGAATGTCTCTTAGCATTAGTCTAAGCAACACCTTCCTTTTCCAGAAGAAAAGAAAGTGGACCAAAAAGAAGAGAGTACATGGATATTTCATACTTGGATAGAACTAGGCATGTACTGGTAAGCCCAAATGAATTTGGGAACACGTCTTAGGAGAGAAGCGGAATTTGTTTGGAAGAGTGGGATTTGGAGCTGTTCTCTTGGTTGTTGTCCATAAACATCAATGAGGCTAGATTTTGATTCACCAGTGTTTCCAGAAAATGGGAGCTTGGCAGATACTCAGACAAATACTCAGTGGCTTGAGTATTTGCATTTGAAGCATTTGGGCTGTCACCTCCAAAGCTTTTGGTGACTTGGGAAGTATCCAGCAAAAGAGCCCAACCCCACCATATAATCTAGATGAGTAAACACAAGTGCAAAGAGTGTTTTCTGAATAACAGCTATTGGATGTGAAGAGAGCGGGAAAAGCAGCCAAATAATCAGGCTAGCCATCTCTTGGTTTAAATTTCATTTGCAAAAATCATTAGCACAATCATTGTAAAATAAGCAGAAGTATAATCACTCGAGGATAATTTGCAAAGAGGAAGAGGGCTGCACTCACTGAAAAGAGCTGCTACTAGCTGTAAGCCTGCCTGGCTCTGACTAAGCCCACCAAGTCCACCACTTCTAAAGGGAAGCAAAGCTGGCCAGCACAGCACATCTGGCAAGCATTTTTTGGGGGGGGCCAGTCTAAGTCATGGCCTTCTCCTCTGCAACCTCAGCGATCCTACCAACCTGCAGTGGGGGCCAAGCTGGCTCACCTCCTTCCTCCTAGAGCAGGCTCAGAGCTCCGGTCTGGTCTGACTCCTGCCACCCAAGCCATCCTCGCCCAAACGGTGGTCAGAAAGGTATAGACAGGGAAAACGTGTCAGACGAAACTAAGGCAGGACAATTCCTCTGCGCAGTCATCCCAGCTCCCACCCACAGGTGCTCTCCAGGGCTCCCAAACCAGGTGGCCTGTTGAAAACTCCTCTGGTGGGCTCTAGGCTTGCTTTGTCAGCAGTGGCTGGGCCGTTAACACCCAGTAACGTAATCACCTCCCAGCCTCACTGGCCTCTTCTCCCCAGGAAAGCTGTCAGAATCTGGGCTCTTCCCGATCTTAGGCACTGAGGGCAATTGCTCCCAGTCAAGGTGGGACAAGCCCATAGGGAGGGCTCTTGCCCTGCACATTTATCGTTCTCCACAGGCTGCCAGCCATGCTGCCAAGGCACACAGCTTCTTTGAAATATCCTTCCCCCCAGAAACCTGTCCAATACTTTCCACAGCTAGTGCTTTTATTTACAGTTGGCTTCACCCACTGGTCTTAAATCTACACTTATGCCACTTGCCCCTGCAGCTGCTAGGAGCCCTTGGGAGTAATTTCACCTGGAGAGCCCTAGTTTCAAAGCCTGGGCATTTTTAAATTATTTCCACTGCCAGCAGCGCGAACAAAACAGAACATGGTGGAGGAACAAAAACTGCAAAAGAAATATAGTAAGAACAAAACTGAAAATAAGTACAAGAAAATAAAAGGAATTTCCACCCTGCAGGAGATTAAAGGTGACTTGCAAAAGAAAAATAGACTGGGTTGAAGCACTTTTGTTCAGGGCTTAGCCTATTCATTTTTTTCCCCTGGAATACTCTGGAGACAGGGAGAACTAGTGAGGTAACGTCACTGGAGATGCAGTAAGACTTCATCATCTGTGAAACAGCCAAGTTCTGTTAAGCTCGGTGTTTTTTCTGTTGTTTGTGCTGTGTACTTCACCTTAACTCGTGTGGTAGAGAAACACCTGGAAGAAGAGCTTCCTCTGATAAAGATTTCTCAGCACTGAGCTTTCAGGTCAGCAGGTGAGACCTGAAGGACCAAGAGTCCTCCAGCACAAAATGAAGATCAGTCTGACAAGTCCTGAGATACGTTATGGAAGGAGGGGGGATATTAGGTAGAAGAGGAAGAAAAGGCCACTAAGGTAAAATCCATGCGTTCCAAGAGCTCACAATGCCATTTTCCCTGCTCTTTCTTTCAACCAAGAGCCGTCACCTCCAGCTTGTTTGTGCAGCATGTTTCTAGGTGTGTGACCAATTTTCCTGTTTGGCTGAAATAAACAGGTCTGTCTATGTGGAGGTTTCTAAGAGGAGAGAAGCACACACAGGGTAGCATGCCTTTGGTTTTTGTTAACAGCTAAAGCACAGTCAAAGCTCACCTAAAGCAAAAACAGTTAGGCAAAATTAAATCAGAGCAGGCCACTTTGCAAGCATGATTACTCCAGTTTAAAGAAAATTTGGATGATAGGTGGACAGAGTCATGTTGATGAAAGTGTGCCTGTGTCTGCAGGTTGTTTTAATAAATATAGTTAAAAACCCTGAGCATCTTTGTATCAGTGAAGCTGCTCTCACAGGGGACCGTGATGATTTAGCTCTATTGCTTCTAATCCATCCAAAGCAGTGTGAAAAGTAACCTTGTGTTCAACTTAGCTCAAACTTGATCCTGATGGACTTAATATAAATTAAACTTAGTGTGAATGGAACATAAATAGAAGTGTCCTCAGACACTTTGGACGATTTAACTGAACTCACATACTGTGTTAAACCAATCTAACTTTAAGGTAAATGTGCCCTTAGGTCTAGTTACATCATTCATATAGCTCTTTCAGGAAAGCATATTTTTTTCCATTGTTATTAAGAGGCTTATGCCAATAAAAGCTCTGAGCTAGGTGCTTTAAATCAGCATAAATACAGTTATACCGATAGAGCTTATGCCACTTCCTACCACAACTGTATGCCCACCACTCGTGCTGTGTCGTGAAAAGTGCGTGGGCCTTGGGGACAAGAGGAAGAGGAAGAGCAGAGGCTTGGCTCCTCTGTGAAGTGCCACGCAGGTGCAATCTCATTTATCACCACATAGGAAGGGATGGTGCCTGCACCATGAGGGGAAGTGTCTTTAGCCTGCAGCCTTGCTGTTGCTTGCCCACATGATGCACACAACCAGAATGAGCCCTTGTTTGCAGTAATCGTGTTTCACCCCCTAGGGGATTTGCTTCTATCGATAGAATCGGACGTTGGGAAATTGCTTTGCCATCATTCAATGGGCTGTACGTCAGCCTGTCCAAGGGACTTTGGCCAGAACAACCAGAAGGTGCTGCTGACACCTCTGCCCTTCCCTTCCTTCCAAAGAGGGAAGAAATTTTGGAAAGTTTCACAAAGATTACAAATTATCTCTACGTACAGTCAAGCTCTGGAGGCTCACAAATTCAGAATGCCAGCAGCAACTTATTTTCTCACTGGCCTCTGTCACAACATGGACATCAGCAGTGGGATTAAGACACACAAAATAACAAAGCATAATACTTTTTGAAAAGACATGGACCTGTTGGAGAGAGTCCAGAGGAGAGCCACAAAATTAATCAGAGGGCTGGAGCACCTCCCCTATGAGGACAGGCTGAGAGAGTTGGGGTTGTTCAGCCTGGAGAAGAGAAGGCTCCGAGGAGACTTAATAGCAGCCTTCCAGTACCTGAAGGGGGCTACAGGAGAGATGGGGAGGCACTCTGCATCAGGGAGTGCAGTGAGAGGACAAGGGGTAACCGGTATAAGCTAAAAGAGGGTAAATTTAGACTAGACATTAGGAGGAAATTTTTCACTGTGAGGGTGGTGAGACACTGGAACAGGTTGCCCAGAGAAGCTGTGGATGCCCCATCCCTGGAGGGGTTCAAGGCCAGGCTGGATGAGGCTTTGAGCAACCTGGGCTAGTGGAGGGTGTCCCTGCCCATGGCAGGGGGGTTGGAACTTGATGATTTTAAGGTCCTTTCCAACCCAAACCATTCTGTGATTCTATGATTCTATGATTCTATTGTTTTATCTTCTCCTTTGATGAACATTACTCCCCTCTTATTATGTTCAAACCCAACTGAGCTAATTAGTAAGAGGTTACCGTATGTAAGCACATGTAACCTAATAAAGCAAAGAACAGCAAGACAACCTGATGCTCACTGTACCCTCATGACTGCAGACTGCCTCTTTCCTAGCTGTTCTTTGCTGTGCACCCAAGTCACTTGGCTGTCATCTCTTGTGATACAGTATGGATACTCCTTTCTTACGGAGAGAGGGTACAGCTTCATCTCCAGGTCATTGGGAGCTACAGCAGATCACTATCCTTTGCCTGAGGGCTACCATAGTCACCTGGAGCAGGAGAAGGTTTGAGAGCCAAGCTCCAACCAAGATGAAATGCCACTGCAATTCTGCTCCCCTCAAAAAACTACGTTGAGACTGGAGCAAGGAAAATTGAAGATATCCTGACAATGACAATAAATACATTTTAGTTAATGCTGGACAAAGGTAGAAGTGCAAGAATTTCTATAAAGAGTCCTCCAGAGCCTGGATGTACCCCTCCAGGGCCAGGATGGAAAGGGTTCCCTAGCTGGCTGCAGCCCTGGGGCTGTGCAAGGGGCACCACAGTGTCACCCTACCTGAGCAAGTGCAGGGTGCAGCAGTCCAGCCGGAACAGGAATCACCTTCCCTCAGATTAAGATCTAAGGGAAGAGGCTGAAAACCAACATATTTCTCTTTGGGAAAAATAAACCTGCCAGAAGGGCACGGGAAAGGGCCTGTTTGGTGTACACAGGGACGGTCACAACCTCTCTGGCTGGAAGGATGGATGAGCTGTGGGGGGAGAGTGGCAAGCAAATAACTCTTAACAACTTGTTTGGCTTGTTTATCTTTCTTTCTTCAAATGTTGTCCTATACAAGCTTTCAACCATCATTTCCTTTTTTTTTTTTTTTTCCATTTTCCACTGTCAAAGGAAGAAGGGAGGGAAGGCTGAAGGGGAGGGAATGGGAAAAATGGGAAGGAAAGAAGAAAGAAGAGAATGAAGAAAGGAAAATACATGACCTTTTGACTTTGTTTCTTTTTTAACAAACTATTTTCCTGACTTTCTTTTCAGCAGAGAGGGGGAAAATAGTCTTTTTAATGAAAAAAAAAAAAAAAACTGAAAACACAGACGTGGTAATTAGGTGCTTTATGGATGCCTGTCCTTTCTTCTATATACAGTGTTGTTCCTTCAACCAGGAGGAGCAGCACAGTATGGCTGGACTTCAGCTTCAATTGCATTATGTCTTGGCATCTTATCAGCAATTGGAGGCAGAAAAAAATCTCTCACTCCTTTCCATACCATCCCTTCTATAGTGTATTTACACGGTGGTGGTGTGCAGAAAGGGAGCAATTTCCCATCAGACAGACTCAGAAGTCTCCAGAAGTGCCCATTTCCAGGGGCTGATGGAGACCTGTCAGATTTGTCGTATGCATGCAGCAATACTTTAGAAGTTTGTATCAATTTAGCAAACCATCACTTGGTCCCTCACCATGCCTGTGTGCTGGGGGTCTCATAGCAACAGACAGCAATCAGTGGCATTTTCCCCTGCTCCCCAAGCTGGGTGTGCTTGGATCGCTGAGCTTTCCCTTAAACTTCCTTGCAGTCTATCAATCCCAATCAAAGTGTCTGGATGAATTTCCTGATCCTGGGAATTTCGTAATTGCTTTCAATGGGGACAGCAATGCCTCCTCTGACTTTATCAAAATATGCTGCTTCTAGGCAGAGGTGGGACGCTACTATCAGATTATAGAGAAGCAACAGACGAACCAGCTCATGCAGTATTTATTTTCAATAACACAGCCCCACATCTGTGCTCAAAACCGAAAAGTGTTTTGCATTGTTATCAGACTTCCTCAGCAAAGGGAGTGAACACATCTCCATTACTCCTCTGGCAGCACAAGGCAGCAGGAGCAAAGGGGTTAAATGAACCTACAAAGGGTTGTACCAGAAACCCGTGCCAATGCCTAAGACTGAATCTGGATGGCAAGTCTCAGTCCTCTAACTTTCCTTTCTGGTGCTTGAAGAAGAAAAAGCAGGATTCCTTCTCAAAACCAGTACCACTATTTTAACCACAGGTACTGCGAAGGCAGCTGCACCCCGCGACCCCCAGGGGCAGCTGAGGTGTGCTGTGCCACCCTGGCACTGCTCTCCTTGGTGGCAGCCACCGGCTTTTTCTCCAGCTGCCTGCAGAGACCCACTTGCACGGATCTGCTCCCCCCACAAAACGGTGAGCAATGCTGCTGGGAGGGAGAGGAAGAAACACCAAAATACTTACTGTGAGGCCTGACTGCAAGCCTCTGGATGTTAAGCTCTTCCCACGAGTATTGCTGCAATGTGACATTTAGCTCTTGGAAAAAATAGAAATACAATAAATGGTATCTTACGTGGTGCTGCAGTCCTTTGCAGGGAACAAGAATGAGATGTGCCAGCTATCTCTCTACCTTTTAGAGTAAATCATCTCCAATCAAACAACAATGTCCCAGAGAGGTACAAATTTTGATACTTGACTGTTCAGTGTTCATTTCACCAACAGTTTGTAGCTTTTAGTTTTTAAAGGAAAGGAAATTAAATGGAGAAAAGATTGCCCTATGTTAATTCACCAGTTAAACTCACAGGAAACTGCAAAAGATAAGGTTCCCATAGCAATTGGAATAGGTAGCGCGTTGCACAGATGAGGCCCCATTTTCCTGCTTGCTTTCAGTGCTGGTGGTTTATCTTCACACAGCACAGGGAGAAGCAATTACTTGGAACGAGGAACAAGGGAAAGGAGCCTGTGGCATCTCTGATTTTTTTTTAATGGCCATTCTCCGGCATGGTTTGATGCGCTGCTATTGCAACACTGCTGTGCACCGGCGCAGGTACCCTCGACCGCAGCAAAGCTTCCAAGGATATCCTGCCACTGGCTTTTCCCATGGTCTTGAATGTGAAATTTTGACAGGCACTCAAGCAGGTTTTGGCAGGGACTTTTACAACCCCAGCCCCCACAGGACAGAGCTGTATGGCGTCACACCAAACACTGCATCCGAGTGCAATCCGTCCCAGTCATTGCCTTGCATTCATGACTACCCTGGCAATGAGAGACCTTTAATTCAACGCAATCTGCTTCCAATGAACCCATCTTACCTATTAATTATTGCTTTGTCTTGCCTGAGCTTATGATTATTGCGCTTGATTTTGTCTTCCTTATCCCCTGAGCAGTCATCTGCAGCAAAGCTGAGGGAGAGCAATCTTTCTCCTACCCTTGCCCCAAAGCTGCTCTGCAGCACAGAATCAGGTCCATCAGCTCCTTCATTAATTCCTCTACAAAATGCCCCAGCAGTGCAGTTAAATTTGTGGGCGTGCAGTCCCCAGGGTCTCATTTCTCCCTGCTGTGCAGCAGCTCTTTTTTTTTTTTTCTTTTTTTTTTAACAGCTGCACTGGGACTTCTTCTGCACTCAATGGATTTTCTGAAAGAATTGTCAAATATTCCACTGTTTCACTCTCGGATGCATTTTCACTGGGCTGTGTAGCTTTGACCAAGAGCGAGTCCCCTAGATAGTTATTCCTCACCCCCTTTCCATCCTGAGACTGCCTGGAGATTCATCATCAATAACTGATTACATCGAACACCCTGTCATTCTCTTCCCCTTCAGTGACAACTGAAACCGTGACTATTAACACTGCAGCCTCCTTCTATCATAGCTTATGATGTGTTCCTGGCTCCCTCTCCCTCGTACGTAGGTGACCGAGCAATGCACTTTCCTTTGTCATCCTCCAGTTTCTTATGTACTTTTGAACCAATTTACTTATCCCCCATGCTAACACCTCATCATTTTGTGCCTTTGCATCCCTAACTTTGCTCCTGCACACTGTTATTCTCTGCTCTCTCACCGCTGTGGTTTCCTTTCCTCCTCCCAACACGATCCCTTTTTTTATTTTATTTTATTTTTTTTGTTAAAACATTGTTTTTCTCTTCCCCGCCAGTGTCAGTGCTGGAGTACACTTTGAACAAAAGCATGTTGCTCTCTCCCCAGCTGCTGACAGGGAAAGTTGTCCCCAGGGTGTCAAAAGAAACACTGTCCCCGGTGGGTACAACCAGCTGGCTGGAAGGAGAGGATGTCCCAGATGCTTCTGTCTCAGATCTGAGGGAGAGGAGGGAAGAGTCCAGGACAGAAAATAAACCACTTTGAGAAGGAGAAAGTGAATCAGCCCGAGGTATAGAGGAGACATCCCCAGTGCCTCAGAAGTGAGTTTCTCTCTCTGTGATGCTGAGCACCTGGACCGGGGCTGACCACCCCTGTTTGGATGGACTCGCCACGTGCTTCTTCGGCTGCGGCAGATCCTCTGCTGGGGAAATCAGCTGCATCAGCCGCTGTGGAGAGGAAGTCTCTGTTAATTAAGCTGATAAAAAAACTGACACCCAATAGTGATCCACAACCATTGCTGGGGGCAAAGGCATCTAGAGAGCTAATCCTCCCAGCTCCTCTCCTGACAAATGGCTGTGAAAGGTAGAGAAAGGAGAGTAGACTTGCTTTAACTGCTCTTCATAACAATTATTCCACCTCTGAGCTCAAAGCTGGGCTGTGGACTGACAACCCAATGTACAGGGCTCCTCACAAACATGTTTCCAGGAGGAAGGATGCTAGTGGTTAGCCCTACAGAAAAAACACCATAAAGCCCCTTTTTTTTTCCCCTATGCCCAGCAGCCATGCTTCCCATTGAATTCTGTGGGAGCTGTGGAGCTTTCCAAATGGTCTGACCATCACAAAGTGCTGGGCATCTCCTGCTAAGGTACAAAACAGGGTGGCAGGCGATATCTATCTCAGGGACATTTCCCTGGTAAAGCAGTCCCTCCGCAGACTGGTTCCTGCCCCAACCCATCCCAGCTCCCCTCCCGCAGCCAGACAGACCACAACCACGCAGGCAGGGGTTGGAGGGCAGCTGCCTGCCCTTAGCTTCCCCTGTCCTCTGCAATGCAGCCAGTGGTGCAGGCTGTTCCACACACACGTATGCTAGTGCTGTCTCAGCTTTGGGGCAATTTACTCTTAAAAAAAAAAAAAGGCAAAGAACTTGGAGCTCTTGGGGCAAAAGCTCCTGGCCTGCAGAGACAATTGCTGTGAATTTCTGGTCTTTCTCATCCCATTTTTGAAGCCCCTCTGGTACCACCTAGGCTCCTTCCAACACCCAGTAACATGCAGTGTCCCACAGCTGTCTGCCCAGCTCCATGGGCTAGCACGTCACTTCCGTGTTGAATACCAACTTCCACAGTTACTAACTTTTTCCATCACAACCTGTTCAGGCCATTGCATGCTCCTCCTTTGCAGAGCGCATCACAAGCAGAGCAGTCAATTCGCCCATGACTCGCTGAATTAATTTCAGTGCTTCCGCTCCTTGTAAAGTCCCTGCCAGAATCTTGGACTTTGCTCATTTACTCAAAACTAGTTGCCCCACGATTTCTGAAATCAGCCTTGGCCTGCAGCTGCTCTGTGAGCAGCTCATCATGAGTCTTCAGTCTTTGGAGCTTGATCTGTCTTCATTAGACACATGAGGAAATGATGTTTGTGTTTCTTGATCAGTGAAATGTAACAAGAGGAATCATTGTTGCAGTTACTGATCATAATTACCAACTACAAATTTGCTTTCAGCAAATGGTTTGAATATTCAGTTTAAAGGCACTGTTCCTGGAAGCATCTGTGTCAGGAAATTAATTCACTACATTTCTGGGGTGTGACTGGAAAAAGGGAACAGGTATGTTTTGAGAAAAACCTGTTTTCAAAACAGATGCAACTATTCCAGAAGGTATTGTGTGGTTGGTTTTGATTCTCTCGTGAATCAACTCAGGTTTAGCAGCCAATTCCTTCCTGCATGCCTAAACCACATCCACAGAAGTTTCTTCCTACTAATATAACTGAGAAGTCCCTGGGAATTAAAACTAATATAATTTAAACCAGGGCAAACAGAAAAACCCTCCACCTGAAATTGGCCAAATCAATTCCTCAAATGTGCTGTAAAATAAGCATTAATACTACTCACAGCAGCATTTCAGTCCAAGGGCTCAAAGCACCTTGCAACAGGTAAGAAATATTGCTTGTTTAGCAGGCAGGACACTTGGGCAATTACTTCACTGACAGCTCCGAGTCCTCATTTAAACATACGAAACCTCTGAGCTGTGGGGAGTCAGACGTGTTGCCAGCCACCCAGTCAAAACACTCAAACCCGCCATGGGAAAGGACAGCCACACCACCGCTAAATGGCCTGGAGCGCAGGAGAGGGCTGTGAAAGGCAGGACTCAAGGTCTGAACTCGGACCAAATCGTATCACACCCCCTTGGCACAAAATTCACCTGGAGTCCCTCACACTGAGAGGTGTGCAGCTCCCAGCTCCCTCCCAACCTTGTTGTCTCTTCATGGCCACCAACGGCAACCAGTAGGCCCAAGGGCCAAAGGCAGCACAATGTGACTGTCACACCTACACCACAGCCCTGTCCATCTGCTCCCCCTGCAACTAACCACAGATGAGCCTGCAGCCAGTGAGGATGCAGAAGGACTAGAAGAGAAATTAGTGTAGAAATGTATATGCACTGGACATCACTCAGGTATTTCTTCATGGGTCAGGTGGGGTGTCATCTCCATGACACCATCTTCCTAGACACAGCTCTTCCTAGGATAGGGACATGGTGTCTGCAGTGAAAGACGACAGATTTTGGTATGGCAGGGGTAGACATTTACAGCTCTGTGAGCATGTCCCCTTTAATAACCATGGGTAATTTCTTCAGAGAAAATAACACGATCCTGACCCAGAACCAAAAGGGAAGCAGGTGCAAGGACAAGAAGAAAAGGTAAAACAGATCCTGTTTTTGCACCTGCTTTGCACTGGCACCAGTCAGTAACAGAAGAGGAGACAAAGGTAGTGGCATGTTGTCTTTACTTACACGAAGAGTGGCACCACCTGAACCATAAACCAAATCATTCAGCCTGTGGCCTCAGACAGCCCACACTGAGAGGGTCCTCTGCAATCCAGTGGAGCCAGTGTTAGAGACACTCTGCATATATCTACATATTGCACTGAGCATGGTGGTGCGATGTCTTGTGGAAGACTCTGAACATTTGATGATCACTGTGGGAGCTGCGCTGAGACTCTCCAAGACCTCCAAATTACCAACAAGAGCTACAGGGAATTCTGAGGAAGGGTCACCCTCACCCTCCCTTGCCTTCTCAGAGGAGAAATATGCCACATGCACCTTCCCATGAGCCATCCTGGGGAAGCAATAGCAACTTGCCTAGTGACCACAATTTCAGTACCTGCTTCAGGGGTCCTTTGGTTTTCAGGAGCATGAAGATTGCGTGGAGAGGAACACAGAGCATGGAGGAGAGTGCCATCATCCAGCCCACCATGTAGCCCCAGGTTGGATACACATAGGAATTGTTGTATTTCAAGGGGGTGTACTTGATCAGGGAAAACAGGAAGACGGCCTGAGGAGCAAAAAATGCAGACATAGCCAGAGCAAAGGGAGCAGCCAAGCCAGGCAGCCTGGCCACCCTGCAAGCACCTTCTGGGTGGCAATGAGTGTGCTATTTTGCAGGAGCTAGCACGAACCTTGCTAGATGCAGCAAGGAAGAGCTTGGTGTGTGCTGATTGCACATGGAGTTATCTCAGAGCCAGGGCCAGACTTCTGCTCAGTGTAAAGCCTTCAGGCTTCCTAAGGGTTCAGCCTAAGCAAAGTTGGCAGCAGCTTTGAAGATCCAGAAACATGGACATAGCGATTTATTCACATTCAGGAATTGTTGTTTTCCCTGGCAAAAGCCCCCCAGAAGTATCACATGGGCACAGATTTAACCCTCTTGGGGCTCTTTAGCCACACAGCTCTCAGGTGATTTTGGCTGGATCAGGCTTGCCTTAAAAATTTCCCCGATATTCAACTCCTGCTGGAGCCTGAGGACAAAGGACTAGACATCTTTTATAAGCTGTAGCTGTAGATCCCGTCTGTTTTCCCATTGAGGTAAAAGAAAACAACTCTCAACTTCAGATGCAGGAGCAGAATTTGTCTCAGAAATTATGTAAAAGTCAGTGGAACAAGACTGGACACAAACTCAAAACAGGCAAGAGCTTGCCTGACTCAGGGTGTAGTTCTTTAAACACAGTTGTCACAGAATTTTTGAAGATTTAATAACATAGAAAGCAAACAGCCATGGAAAGATATTTCTGAACCACAGGAGGCCACAGGAACTTGCTGGAGCAAGTATTTCAGAACAGGGTAATTCTCACTGGTCTTCTATTCAAAAGTAATTTGACTAAACCTCTCCAGACTTTGAGGGTACATTTCCATTTGCCTTCACAGTAAACAAGTGGCTTTTCAGGCTCAATTAATTTTCCAGGCAAAAGATAAGGCTTTACAAAGGAAATAAATTGCTACCTCAGCTATGGATAAGCCTCTACTTCTCCGTAGCAGTTTGAAAAAATTACAGCAGCACCTTGAAGACAAACCAACCTTTTCCACTGAGAACCCAGGGACCCAGAATAACATGCCATGTTATCATAACTGCACTTACCAAGCACAGACCCGGGGTGAACACCAGCCAGCATATCTTGATCAAGGGCCATGGCCGGAAACCAATCATGTCCTCAATGTTGTCATAGAAGCGGTTGGCACCTTTGCCACCAGCCAGCACAGAGACAAAGTCAGAGGTCAGATAACTGTCATTTCCTTCAACCACTACTCACATCATATCCCAACTTTTTTATCCTCAGTGTTTACTCCTGTCAAAAACATGGCTATCCCAATAACATAGCAGTAGGTAACGGACTTTTCTGTCATTGAAAAGACCCATCTGTGGCTAAATATAGATGGAGGCTTTTAACTTCAGCCACAAGTTATCAGAAAGCTTGACGTGGAAGAAATGCCCTATCCTTCAGACAGCAGCAGCTGTAATCAAGAAGATATAGTCTGTGTGCCTCTAAGAGCTGGTAAGGACAGGCACAAGGCAAGGAAGGGTGCCTGGTTTACAGGTCATCAAGAGAAAGCTCTTGCAGGTTAAGCACATGGGATTCTACGAGCCCAGAGTGCCAAAAGGAGAAAAGAGAGTGGGGGACACCAAACAAAACCCTCTCTTGTAACCAGATCGGCATACCAGGGAAGTCATGTCAAGAATCCCCTCTGAGCTGGCCATTTCCCCTGTCATGAAGAGCCTGCTTTCCACAGATATATTTTTTTTTTTGGCGTAAGAAGACCTGGCAATCCAAACTCTGCTGGAAGCCAAATCATCCATTTGCAAGCATTGCTTTACTGTCCAATGGGTGCCTGCTCTTACTCTCCTCTCATTAGTTTCACCTGCTATGTTGTCCACAATATGCAGCACCCACCAGAACCTCATGGTGCATCACAGTGGGACAAACCTCTGAAGAGCATCTAAAAGTCCTGCCACTGGCCAGACCCTGTGCATTGACTCTTCCCAACCCAAAGCACAAAGAGGAAACGTATGCAATGGTATATAAAGGAGACAGCTTAGTGCAGATGGACTTCAGCAGGCCTTGCAGTAAGCTCTAGGAAGTCTTCAAGGAACAAGAGCCTAATGTTGGACAAAAAGAGATGTAAAATAAAGAAGAATAAAAAAGTCATTCACATACGATGCCCTAGCTTCCTAACTAGAGCTAACCAGAGGTACTATAGGAGACTGCCTCAGGTAAAAGAGAGTAACAGTATTAGACAAAAAAATGGAGCTAGCCTGTCCATAGAAAGGGTAAGCTCTGGGATGAAATGATACCAGATTTGTTGTATTGAAGTATAATCACAGTGCTTAGCTGATAAAGAAGGGCTCTGCTCTTAGGGGTGTTCATCCCACTGCGAACTCGAGAACATGCCACAGTTTTCACCTGGAAGCATGATGAGACCTTGCTTCTTTGCATCTTAACACCGGAAGGCTGGACAGGACAAAATATGTGCCTAGAGGACTGGCCACAGCTGAGAGTGTTTGGGGTTTTGTGGGTTTTATTTTGGTTTGTGGTTTGTATATACTAGAATTAAATTCCTGTATTATGTTTCCTTTAAATATATTAATTCTACACGAGCACATTATGTGTGCTTTTCTTTTTTGTAATTCTTTGCATTATTTTCTATATCCCATGACTAATGTTTGCAGGAAAGCTCTTTTAAACCCAGCTTTTTGAAGAATTTGGGAGGGGGGGGATGTAGCAGGGTCTTTGAATACCTCCTGGTTCCCATCTTCAGCTGGCAAGTTAACAAGTAGCCTCAAGCAAAGACAACAAGCTGTGGCATATCAAGGGACATGTAGCCTTGTGTGGGAGCTCAGCCTGCACCAGAGAACAGAACCCTAAAACTTCCAAGCTGTAAATATCATGAGGCTTCAGATAGCATTTCTGAAAATATACCAGGGATGAAAGGGAGATGATATAAAAAAATTATTTTGCCAAAAGGCCAAAATCTTTCATGGGGTGAAAAAAAAAAAAGGGAGAGAGATTAAAATGGTGCGACTTGCAGTTCAGAATATGAGCATAGCACAGTGTTTTTTACCATACAGTGTTTCTACAGAAACACACGGTGATGTCAGACTTATGGCAGGTAAATTCATTCATAACACAACTTTGTGGAAGCCAAAGTTTCACCACAAATCTGGACCCAGTGGAAGAGACATAGCAATTAAAGAAATAAAAACATCCCAAACACGAGGAAAGACACAACAGACATCCATCCTCCACCAAGAAAACAACCCCAAACTTCTGTTGTTAGCTGCGGTGTGTCTTCACCTGTCTTTATCCCTGTTCTCTGTAGTACAGCATGTCCTGCCTTTCCACAGCCGCTGTGGCAATCAGTAGGTGATGTGATGAAACACAACGGGACCTGACATGAATGTCCTCAGAGAGTATATGAACAGGAGGTTTTACATGTTCTATGTTTCAGAGGCAGATGAAAAAGTAATCAAGCTTGAGAAGTCATCAGTTCAATCACTCGGCATTGGCTTTTTGAGCAAACTAGAAGCTGGAGGATGTGTGCAGTCCCCTTTCCTTCCCAGCACATTAGGAGGATTAGACAAAGCTCCTGCAGAGAAAGCCGTAAAGATTTCCCCGAAGAGATTTTTGTTTGAATAAATGAAGATGTTTGCTGTTACCCCCAACATCCCAAGACAAGGAAGACAGTATGCCATACAGGGCACTTATCTACACATGCTGGTAATACTTCTCCTGTGCTGACCAATCCCATATATTTTCGAAGCTGTTGCATGCTTTTCTGACAAATCATTTAATTTTCATACATAAATTTGTGGGAACAAATTTCACATGAACCCAAACAGAGATTTGCTTACAGCTTTACATCTTGTCCTTACAGAGCCCTTCTCATTTATGTAGCTTATAACAACTGAGAGTAATGCCCAAACTGAAAGGCATGAAGATTTGATTTTATTTTCACAATATTCAGAAACAGAGTTTCACAGATCTGCAATCTATGAAAAAGCCCTCCCTGTTAAATCTTTTCTCCCAAGCTGCATTTATTTGCATTCATGTATATTGAATTTCATCCGCAAGATTTCAATAGGCGATGACCCCAGCTCTATGCCATAGTGCTAAGCTTGTATCTGCTCCCTTCCTGTCCCAAAGCTGCAGCATCAACACTTGCACCAAACCAGTGCAAGATGCCAGCAGCAGAAGCATTGTGGTACTGCAACTACTGAGCACCCGTTGGGTACCAGGTGCACAGTGCAGGGCCCTTATGGTCCATAAATAAGCATGTAAGATTGCCTGTCGCCAGTGTATCCCCGAGGATAAAGCACAAGCAGCTCGTGCAAGCCCAGCAGCCAGGATCCAGGCAGAAGGAGGCTGCCGCTTCTGCTAGCCACACTGCATGTGAGCAAGAGAGCAAGAGAAAGCAAGCACAACACAGATTTACCCTAGGGCCGCCCACAGGTACCCTCTGGCATCAGTTTGCTTTAGCTTTGTAAACAGTCCTAATGGTTCCAGCATGGCTCTCCTGCAGTGACAGAGGCACTTGCTTTCTCCTGGAACAGCTAATCTTAATGTGCATGCTGTGAATGCCTGGAAAACATCCTCTCTGCAGCACATTTCGGTGGCAGCATGCGAATCCCAGTGCTCAAATGCCTTATATGAGGGCTGCCTGTCCCAAAGTAGAAGGAAGAGAGGGGGGAAAAAAAACCCCCCAAACCCTCCAGCTCCTCTAGTGAACAGGATCAGCAGGTCTGAAGCTGGGCGATCCTTTCACGAGCAGAGAGAGCAGTATCTGAGGAAATCCTCAGATCTTTGCGAGAGCAGCTGCCTGGCAGCAGAGGGAAGCTGCCAAGTGGTGGGTGGCTGGCGTATGTGCTGAGAGAGCGGAAACTCAGAACGCATATTTGTGTTAGCAAAAATGCTGTAATTCTTCACAGCGTAAGCAAGAGGCTCAGCCCTGCCAATTCGGAGTCTGGGAAAAAAAACATTACTTCGTACCAGACACTTTTTTTCCCACTGAGGTGCCCCACATTGGCCCCCTGACTACATTTCAGACCAGAATGAGTCCATGGATGCAAAACAGATCATTAAGAGGATGAAATCCCGCTGTGTGGAGTGGGGCAAATGAACCCACGGTGATGAGGGAAAAGACCATTTCTCAGTCCCCAGCTGCTCTGTCTCCCCTTCCAGGCTGCAGGGGCAGCATCCCCTCTGCTGCTGCTCATTGTCTGCAATTATCCACTCCATGGGTCATCAGAAAAGGCACACGGCCTCTGTGACTGTAAAAATGGCAGGGGGCTTCTACACATTAAAGCAGAATTCAGCTTAATGCAGCTGAGCATGGTGATGATGAAGCCCTGTTACAGACGGATGGGAATCTCCATCCCCCTGGAAATCCCACAAGGGCTGGGTAGAAGATGACTTTAAGTGAAAAGCTGGCCAAGGTTTGGTACTGCAAACTCCCAAGTGATCTTTCTTTGCAGGACATCCCTTAGAATAAATGTCTTACAGATCTACTTCTCCTGTATTCTCCCAAGGTCAAGCCCAAGCAGCAGGACCTGCTCCCATTACAGCAAGAGAGGAGTCCATCCAGACCAGCAGTTGGCTCCTGCTGTATATAAAGTGTCTGGAGAGACTGATAACCCCTTCATCAGCCACTGCACTACAGACAATGAAACCTCGATAAAACGGTAAGCACCAAAGGGAGCACACAGGGACTGACTGTTCACTGTCACTTCTAAAATAAGACAAAGGTGGTGCCAAATTAAATTAGCAGGTGGCAGATTCAAAACAAGGATAAGAGAGTGACTCCTCACACAATATCTGGCCAAGCCATGAAGCTCCTTGCTGTAAGATTTTGTGGATGATAAATGCTTGTCTGAGTGAACTGGAAAAATTAACGTAAGAGATACAAATAGATGTAATTTATGGTTCTGGAAATCTCTGAGCAACAAGCTGAGTATTGCATCTGGCTCTGGGACCCCCAGCACAAGAAAGAAATGGACCTGTTAGAGTGGGTCCAGAGAAGGCCCATCAAAACGATTAGAGGGCTGAAACACTTCTGCTGTGAGGACAGGCTGAGAGAGTTGGGGTTGTTCAGCCTGGAGAAAAAAAGGCTCTGGTAAGACCTTGTTGCAGCCATCTGATATATAAAAGGGGCTTGTAAGGAAGACAGAGAGAGGCTTTTTACCAGGATTTGTAGTGACAAGACAAGGGGTAACAGTTTTAATCTGAAAGAGGGTAGATTTCGATTGAATATAAGGAAGACATTTTTCACTATGAGGGTGGTGAGACACTGGAACAGGTTGCCCAGGGAAGCTGTGGATGCCCCATCCCTGGAGGGGTTCAAGGCCAGGCTGGATGAGGCTTTGAGCAACCTGGGCTAGTGGAGGGTGTCCCTGCCCATGGCAGGGGGGTTGGAACTCAATGATCTTCAAGTTCCTTTCCAACCCAAACCATTCAATGGTTCTGTAATAAGTTGTTAGAAGATGGAAGAATATTCACAGAAAGTTTCATTGCTAACTTTTCTGCTGTTGTACTCTTCCCTGAACATCCACTCCTGGCCATTGAGAGAGATACAACATGATGCTCATGCCTGCAATCATTTCCCCGGGTTAGGACGACCATGCTGCTAGGCATAGCTGGGAGCCAGCAGGTGTGTGATTGTGGGATGTTGAGGGTCTGGTCTAAGCTGGAAGCTGCTATAGCTTTGCACGATCCTTACAGGTACTAAGGTTCTGTAGCTCCAGGAAGCTAAGGAGAGAGAGCAGCACAACTAGACTGGCTTGAAAACCGCCAGCCTCGATGCAAGCTTCAGAGAAATGAACTGCAGCCTGTGTGCTCAGGCACCGTTCAGCAGGGAAGAGATCTCCTGTAGGATATCGCAGGATACTCTTCTTACTGCTGACAGTTACAGGCTAACAAGCAGTTGATTTCCTTCTGAGACTTCACGGAGCTCAGTGTAATCCTGCTCCTGAGTAGTTTAGTTAGACTTCACTGAGAGTCAAAGCAGTCCCTCCCATCTCTTTGAGGAGTGCCGTCACAGCCCATGCCAGCAGGAAGCGTCTATCGTCACAAAAGCAACACACAGCAAGCCTGCATCCCAGCATTTAGACAGGACTAAACTTAAGGCACAATGTAAGCAGGCTGCAACAGAGACTGAAGAACAGCAGTCACTCCTCTATCGCTGATTTTCTAATTCAAAGGGCAGCTGGGTAGTTTAACATGAAGAACCTCCAGAGAGGGAAAAGCCATTCCCTCCTCTAAACGTGGAGCAATTAGGAAATGTTGCAAGGAAACACAGTGGAAACCAGACAAGAAAGAGGGAAATTACAGCATCTCTTTGCATCCTCCTAAGGATTTTTTCTATCCAGTCCCACTTCTCAACCCCACATCCTTGCCTTGACAAAGAACAACATGGGTTTTTGTCCTCTACTTACCATACACCCATCCTACACTTATCACTTCAAAAATGGACAGGAAGAGCAGGCACGTGCCACTGGCAGCATAGTAGTCAAAGAGCTGGAAGATGTACATCCCACCCTGTTGAGAAGGTAGAGAAGAGAGAGTCATGGCAGGAGTATTCCATGTGAAGGGA